>CANTUT010000725.1:0-155000 GCA_947687605.1 Reutealis trisperma | reverse complement strand
CAAATTGTTATGAGTTGATTATTTTAAACTATTTTTTTGAATTCGATTATGTGTTTGTCAAATTAAGAATGTCCCTTTAATTTTTAATATTATCACGTAATGTTTAATGATTGTTATTATGTATATTATATTTTTTTATTTCATTGATGTTTATTATATCTTAAACTGTGTAACAACATGTTAAGTGATAAACAAAGAAAAAGTTTAAAGGTGATTGTAATGCTTCTTATATACAAAAAGCTTAAGAGACATCGACGCATAAGGAGACGGCTAGATACTGACTCATTTTTTAATGGAAATGAATATGTGCAAGAAATATTGGATGGAAATCCATCTCCCTATTTAGAGATGCTGAGAATGAAAAATAAGCATTTTTGAAATTGTGTGACCATTTTCAATCTAAAGGATGGTTACATGATAGTCAGTACATTAAAGTAGAAGAAAAGATGGCAATTTTTTTTATTACTCTTTGTCAAAACTTTAGAAATCATGCTACAAAATGAAGATTCAACCATTCAATCCATACCATACATGTTTACTTTTGTGAAGTTTTAAAGGCAATGTTATATTTTGCTAAGGAAGTAGTGGTACCAACTGCATTCAATCCAGATTTGAATAAAGGAAAGCATCATTGACGACTTCAACGAATTTTTAAGGTGTAATACATAGGTTTGAAACTTTAAAAATTTTTCATGAATTTATATATTTAAAAAAATTAAAAAAAAATCTTTTAATAGCGTGCAATTGGTGCTTGATAGGATGTTTGTTCGTGCTATTATACCACTTGACTAACAAATACCTTATCAAGGAAGAGGAAGGGGCGATTGCTATCAAAATGTGCTTGCTATATGTGACTTTGACATGATTTTTACATTTGTTTGGGTAAGATGGGAAGGAGTAGCTCATGACTCGCAAGTATTAATAGAAACAATGCGAGATTTGGAAAATAATTTTCCTTTTCCTCCACCTGGTAGTATATATAATTGCATTAGTTTTTTTATTTAATTGTTTAAGCATTTTATTTAATAAATTATATTAATTATACTTTGCAATCTATTTATTTCAGATAAATATTATTTATGTGATGCTACATATACAAGTACTACGGGATTTATGGCTCCTTATTGCAACACACTTTATTCGTTGTCAGATTTTCGAAATGATCGTCATTCTAGAACAAAAGAATAAATTTTTAATCATGCATATGCTAAGCTAAGGAATGTTATTGAACAATCCTTTGGTGTTTTAAAAGCATAGTTTCCTATTTTGAAAACAATGTCATCATATCAATTTGCTGTGCAAAGTAATATTGTTATAGCATGTGTTGTTATACACAACTATTTTCACAAAACAATTATTACAAATGATTTATTTGAACAATTTGATAGAGGGGAATTGGTATTTCAAACACTAGCTAATAATACTATGCAAGGACAAGCGCAAAGGCAATCAAATCAAACATTTATGGTTAATTTGCGAGAACAAATTGCAAATCAATTGGTTAATATGTGAATTTTTTAGTTGTATTAATTATTTTATAATAATTTATCAGTTTTTGTAATCCTCATTTAAAGTTTACTAATGTTTAATTTTTAAAAAATATGAGAAATATTATCCTAAAATGATTGTTGATTATAAATTTTTTATGATTTTTATTTATTTTTAAATTTTTAAATTATATTTTATAGTTAAATTTTAACTATGAATATCATAAGATTAAATATGTCTAATAAAAAAAGTTTAATAATTTTTAGTAATAACAGTTATCAAATATATTAGTTAATTCAGTGCTTAAAATTTCAGTATTTATTATATTCAGCGATTAAAATTTATCACTTAATTTTTCAGTACTTAATTTTTAGTTTTACCAAATGTTACCTTCATCTTTGTTATCTTTAGTCCTTTTGCCATTTTATTTTTTTATTCATTATTTTTGTCTTTTTCATTGCAATATAAATGGCTAGTTTAATATTTTATATTATCCAAAAATATGCAGATTATAAATTTATTGGTTCGAGTTGATAGATCCAACATGACACGTAAAATTAAATAAATTGTGATGAATTAGTAGGTCAATTCATTACATGACTCATTTTCAGTAAAATCATAACCATGGTTTTAAATAATGTATCAGCCGTTTCATTTGAGTTTTTAAGAAGTCTAATATATTATTTACCCATTACACTTATGCTAATAGGAATTAGTACTGAATCAGTAATGAATCATCCGATATACACTGATACGACCGTTATTTAGCGATACGAGTGTGACGTATCAATAAAAAAATATTATTATTATATTTTTTTATTTTGTTAATGTAAATTATAAATATATTGTTTAAAAGACTACTATTTATATTATTTTATATTTATTCTATTTTATTAATGTAAATTATTGGTATATTATTTTTTACATTATTTATATTTCAATGTATTTAGAACATTATTAATAATTTTTATAAATTCATTTCTTTGTATAAATTTTTTATTTGTGGGTATCAATTATTAATTAAATTTTACAATTTGACTATGTTTTATCTTTATATATTTATTTTCAAAAATTTAAATAATAGTTTTGTAAAAATTCTACAAGATAATTATTAATATTCAGTTATAACTTTTGGCATATATACAATTATTGAAAGAAAAATTCTTACACTAGTTTTGGCATTATTGACATACTTTCTTAAACTCATACATATATTAGTGATTGCTTTTCAAAGCCTTGTATGTGAAGTGATGATAAGTTAGAATGACTTACACTCATGAGCTACAAAGCAAAGGTGAAAAAAAAATTATAAGAATAGCATCAGTATACAATATGCATAGGTCATATTTTCTTAATTCACAGTAAGTATTTCTTTCCCTAAAGCAATAGGATTTTCCATATTATTATGCTGTGATAAGAAAAAAAAAATCTTGCTTTAAAGAGTCTACTTGCAAGTTAGGTAACAATCTAAATTATTATGTTATCAATTTTTATTTGCTTAAATTTAATATATAATTAGAATTGTGTTGTATATAATTTTATTTTTTCTTAAATTAATGTTGGGTGATGTTATGTTTAATAATATAAAGCAGGTTAATTAAGATTTTATAGTTTTTATAAACAATTAAATATTGGTGTATTGTCTATTCCATCTGAAAAAATATTGGTATATTTTTTTGAAGCCACATGAATCCCATTAATGTTTTTACATATTTATAATTTTTTTATTAAAAGAAAATCCTTCATCCATTCAAACAAAGAACAATTCAAAAATAATATAATTAGGGTATAATTCCATGAAAATTCCATAAAAATTAATTAAGTAATTTGTCAAGTGTTGTTTGTGAACTGTGATCTAAATCAGTATATATAAAGAGCTTGCCTTCTTATAAGGATTCAACTATTGACTTGGAGCATTATATTACATAGTTCTAATTACTGATGATGCACTCACAAGAATTGAATGATTTTTTTTTTTAATTTTTGCTCTTTAATTCTTTTATTACAATTAAGTGTATATTAAAAATACACACATATGTATAATTATATTATTCGCTAATTAATATTTTCAAATTCCATAGCTAAAAATAAAAGACATCATAAATGGAAAGGTAGGCCCTTTGGATTTCTGAATTTGATGCTTTATTTATGTAGAAAATAAATCTGAAAAATTATTTTCTCTCTCATTTTAATGAGTTACTGATGTGCCGAAACGCACACTAACAAACTACAAGTACACAGGTTGTTATCAAGTAATAAAGTAGTGAGTATGAGTATCGTCTCTACGAGGATAGTATATAAGTACTAGCGCAAACTTCAACTATTGTCTAGTAAATAGTCAAGATGATTTAATTAAACTAAGTTAAATCAACTAAGCTAACCTAAGAAAGCAAGTAAATAATATTGATGGAAATAATCTAGGCAAAGCTAATCTAAATATAAATCCCCCTAGTTGCTTATGCATATCAAATAATGGATTGACTTGGACTCTCACTAAAATAGATAAAAACCTTTCTCAAGTTATTAAATCCCGAACTTCCTAAGTATTATAGGAGAATCTCTTTTCAACCTATAATCAAATAGGAGCAGTATTAAGTTTAAGAGATTAACATCTAAAGAAGTTTTGTAGGTCTACCTCTAGCACCCCAATCAACTCTCTATTCCCATGAGTGATCTATCCATATTAGGGTATCTCTACTCGTCCAATATAGAAACAATATCCAATCAACAAGTTAGCAATTGCTAATTAGAATAATAAGATTTATTATGAAAATAAAATAACCAAAGATGAATTGATTAAAGTTTAAATCCTTCAATCTATACAATCAAAACTAGAGTTCATCACAAATAGAATTAGTTCATATTAAAATTGAAGAACAAAGATGCAAAAAATAAAGGAGAAAGAAATCTCAAACAGATCTTGAAGATGTTTTCTTGAAATCTTCTCTTCAATCTTCCACATCCACTTGGATCTTGGTCTTTGATTCAATTAAATCATCAATATCTCTAGCATTTAAGCCTCTCTCGTGACTCTAAGGCTTAATCGACCCTTGAATCTTCATTTTTTGCTTTTTGGCGGCTCTCCTATGATTTTCTACGTCAGTTTCTTTATATAGGTGCAATTATGGGTTCAGGACACGACCGATGACACGGCCGTGTCTCTAGGCATGTCGATGCTTTGGCTGCGCACCACGACTGTGTCGCAAGCCATGTGAAGCTACTAGAAATATTGGAATTGGCACTAAATGACATGGGCAGGGACACGGCCGTGTCAATGGCTGTGTCACAGAGATGAGCTTCAATTCTTTGCCCGTTTTCGCTCGTTGGCTTCGTAGTTTCTTCATAAATTGATCCATGGCCCCTAAAACATAAAAGAACTCTGGAAAGGCACTAAACAAATAAATCAAACTCAATTTAAGGATAAAATACATTAAGAACAAGGAGTAAAATGTAGTTAATTAAACACTTATCAAATTCCCCCACACTTGAGTATTTGTTGTCCTCAAGCAAATTAAATCGTAACAACAATAAGAAATGAAACCTACCCTCTCTAGTTAAAGAAATTCAAAAAGATTGACAACTTAAAATCAACAAGGTTCAAACATGGTAGCCAAATCAAGAAATCTCAAAAACCTGAAACCTAAATTCTAAAGTTACAAGTTTGAGCAAATAATTCCATAGAAACAAAAGTTCAAGCAAAGTAGATTTATAAGGATTTTTCCCATAGGTACTTGACTACTCACTTGACCTTTCATTGACCATACATTTCAATTCATGTTTTCTTTTTAATTACTTAAGGAACCCAACTTGTTTCAACCGTCATACTAGCCTTTTTACACGAAGGCAAACACTTGTGGTGCTGGCCTCCAGTTACTCAACTAGAATCACACATTCAAATGGCTACTAGCATTATTCATATTCTCAATCCCTTGTGTTTAAAGAGTTAAGAATAGCAAAATATATAAATATTTTCAAAACTCCTTTGCATAATCTTTTTTTTTAATATATATACTTACATTTTTTTTTCAAGAAAAATAGTCAAGCTACCTAAGGTATTAAGCATTTCTACTAAACTAAAACAAAAGTAATAGTGGAATAAAATAGGCTCCAAAAATGTAACTAAAATTTCAAATTTCAGGCAAAAAGATTTGTAAAAATTTAATTTCCTAATCATGACCGCCACATTCAATCCACACTGCAACAAGTCATTGTCATAGCAAAATTAGACCAATTAATCACTAGAGAGAGTTAATTTCAAATCAAACTATCATCACAATTCAATTTACTCAATTGCAAGATTCAATAAAAGATAAGGCACAATAATATACCTCTCCCCTATACTTAAGTAACACATTGTCCCCAATGTGTTATAAACAAGGAAAATGAAAAAGTAAAAGAGAGAATTAACTTCCTTGAATGATATACCACATGAATCATGCTAGTGCTCCTTCCAGTGAGAATGTGCCATGATCAATATTTCTGCATAGAGAAAGATCAAACTACAACCAAAGTAAGATCCATTCAAAGTAAAATAAAAACAAAAGAGAATAAAGGAAAATAAAAATAAAAACTAAAATAGACCATCAATGGGTTGCCTCCCATTTAGCACTTCTTTAACGTCTTGTTAGCTGGACATTATCATTATTCATCTTCCACTAATGGCTCGGAGGTTTCCTTATGCTGTCTACCTCTATAAACTAAGATAAAAAAAATATATGCAAAGGTTGTGGCCTGTGTATAGCCTTCTTGCAGTAACAAAAATTATTTTTGATTCTCCATTGTGTGCAAACTAAAGCTGGCCAGGTTTAGAACCATCGTCAAACAATGTTACCCACAAACTAAATGCAGGGATTTCATATTTGGCACTGAAGAAAGCATGTACATTGCTAATGGCAGCTACCTCTTGCAATTCCAAGATGCTCCACCCAAATTCACTAACCTTTTGCTTTAACACCTCCACAAAACAGATTTCCCTCTCCAAAGAAAATTTAGAGACTATAAGTACTGGCCACATACTTGATTCTCTAACAAATACGCACTTAGAGAAAGGTGGCAAAAGTGTGGGATCATGTGTGGCTAGGTATTCATTTGATGGAAATTGGGGTAAAGGAAGGGTGGGTATCAAGGTTGTGAGCGGTTTATTATCATTCTCTTCAAAAAGTGGGAGGGCTGGAAAAATAGGGGAGGTGTGATTTTTAGAATGCATAGCTTCCCCCTCCATGCTTTCCCATAACTCATATCATCAAAAGAGAGTTCTTCAACACTAGATTCCACTCCATTCATGCCCCATTGCTAGAAATGGGGTTGCTCACTTAAGTAATCATCCTCGTCAACTTTTTTGTGTAGCATTCCCAAATTTGCCTCACCATTTTCGTCTTCTTCATTTTCATCATCCCAAAACCAATTGATGACAGTGGTCTTTTGTTGCTCTTCCGGAATGGCTTTGGTTTTGCTAAGCAAATTGCCTTTAGGTCTCTCACTTAGCAGTCTCAAAATTTGCCCAGCGAAATTCTCTAGATTGTGAAGAGAAGTCTGTTGGTGTTTCAGAGCTGTCTCGATGCTCTGAAATCTTTTCTTTGTAGCTTCCACTAAAGTCACAAACATCTCTTCCAACCTCTGCTCCTCTTATGCATGCTCGTTATCCTCTAATGTAGTATCCATTTCAAATTGAGTTGGAAAGCCAACTGCTAATGACTCATTTCTTTTGTCCAATTCCCCAGCCCAATTCTCCGTAGATGTCGTGAATCTTTGTAATGCAAGCTCAAGGGATGACTTCTCTATTGGTGCTTTCCATCCATATTCCTCTAGGAAATCAATGTGATAAATGTACCCATGATCGTGATACCGATTTCCCTGGTATCCCCATTCTGTATTCGGGTAAAAGTTCCAGTCCTGATAGTTTTGATAAGCCATGGAGAGATTTTTCTTTTTCTTTTTTTTTTTTCTAGTAACACAAACTTAAAGCAAAACAAAAACGTAAAATAGAAAAAACAAATAAAATAGTAAAAATAAAACAAGGAAAGCAAAAACAAAAACAAATACGAAAATGTAAAGATAAAAAACTATATCAATAATCTTTATTAATATTGCTAATATTATAAAACTATCCCCAGCAATGGTGCCAAAAACTTGATGTGCCGAAACGCACACTAACAAACTGCAAGTACATAGGTCGTTATCAAGTAATAAAGTAGTGAGTATGAGTATCGTCTCCACGAGGATAGTATATAAGTACTAGCGCGAACTTCAACTATTGTCTAGTGAATAATCAAGATGAAGATTAATTAAACTAAGCTAAATTAACTAAGCTAACCTAAGAAAGCAAGTAAATGATATTGATGGAAATAATCTAGGCAAAGCTAATCTAAATATAAATCCCCCTAGTTGCTTATGCATATCAAACAATGGATTGACTTGGACTCTCACTAAAATAGATAAAAACCTTTCTCAAGTTATTAAATCCCGAACTTCCTAAGTATTATATGAGAATCTCTTTTCAACCTATAATCAAATAGAAGCAGCATTAAGTTCAAGAGATTAACATCTAAAGAAGTTTTGTAGGTCTATCTCTAGCACCCCAATCAACTCTCTATTCCCATGAGTGATCTATCTATATTAGGGTATTTCTACTCGTCCAATATAGAAACAATATCCAATCAACAAGTTAGCAATTGCTAATTAGAATAACAAGATTTATCATGAAAATAAAACAACCAAAGATGAATTGATTAAAGTTTAAATCCTTCAATCTATACAATCAAAACTAGGGTTCATCACAAATAGAACTAGTTCATATTAAAATTGAAGAACAAAGATGCAGAAAATAAAGGAGAAAGAAATCTCAAACAGATCTTGAAGATGTTTTCTTGAAATCTTCCCTTCAATCTTCCACATCCACTTGGATCTTGGTCTTTGATTCGATTAAATCATCAATATCTCTAGCCTTTAAGCCTCTCCCGTGACTCTAGGACTTAGCCGACCCTTGAATCTTCATTTTTTGCTTTGTGGCGGCTCTCCTCTAGTTTTCTACTTTAGGTTCTTTATATAGGTGTGATTCTGGATTTAGGACACTACTAGTGACACGGCCATGTCTATGGGCGTGTCGACACTATAGCTGCGCACTACGACCGTGTCGCAAGCCATGTGAAGCTACTGGAAATATTGGAATTGGCACTAAATGACACGGGCAAGGACACGGCCATGTCAATGGCCGTGTCACAGAGATGAGCTTCAATCCTTTGCCCGTTTTCTTCCGTTTTCGCTCGTTGGCTTCGTAGTTTCTTCATAAATTGATCCATGGCCCCTAAAAACATAAAAGAACTCTGGAAAGGCACTAAACAAACAAATCAAACTTAATTTAAGGATAAAATACATTAAGAACAAGGGGTAAAATGTAGTTAATTGAACACTTATCAGTTACCTAGTAAAAGATAAGTATTTTGATGACAACAAAATTATTATTGAAAAAATATTACTCAATAAAAATATTACATATTTTAATAGATTGTCGTTGTATTTTAATAGATTGTCATTATTTTTACTTTTGGAGTATTATTAGTTTTCAATCCAAAATTTAAACTAAGAAGGGTGTATTCAATTAAGATTTTTATAGACTTTTTTAAGTGAATAACTTTTGTAGAGTTAATGAATTTTCAATGAGTTTTGCAGAGTTTAAAAATTTATAAATAATTTTCAAAAATTTTATTTGAAAAAACTTTTATATATAGACATTGATAGACTTTTATAAATTTATAATATATACTTTATATAATATAATAAATTATATTTCTCATGTAATTAAGAATAATTAAACATGCATATATTTTTATTATCATCATATCAATAATTCTTTATTTAGTTACCAATATTTTAGGCAATTTCTCATTATTAATATTAGTGTAAAAATTAACAAAGCCCATTAAAAGCAATGCGTGGGCTCCTTTTGGAATTAATTTAAGAACTGAATTTATTATTTAAGTCATTAGCAACCAACAGTAATAACGTTTTTTTTTTTTTTTTCATAAAAGCATAGAAAATGCATGGTTAAAAAAGGTGATTCTTTGAGAACAAACAAAATTATTATTATTATTATTAATACAAAAAAAAATTGAAAATGGGAATCTTGTTTGATTTTGGCAACAGATCGTAAAATAGTAAAAATAAAATTCAAATATATGAGATTTGTAATTGAATACCCTTTAATTTTTATAGACTTTTTAAAAGTTTTTAAAAGTTATTGTTAAACACCTTTTGACTTTTGTAGACTCTTTAAAAGTTATTATTGAATTTCTCCTATTTTTTAAGTCTATAAAAGTCTTTAATTCTCCTAATGTAATATACCCATGAAAGAACATAAAAAATATTAACATTTTATAATTCGTGCCAAAAAATTAAATAATATCTTGCTCGTTAGTCCAATTTATAAATATTAGAATAAATGTTAATTTGGCTAAAAAAAATGATGTTTAGCAAATTTCTTAGAGTAATGAAATATCAATTTTGTATTTTTGAATAACCCAAATTATTTTGTAAATTTTGTTAGTACTAAAAGGCTATAACATTTAACAGTTATATTTTTTGCAACTATTGTCCAATATGATTTGATCAATTTCAAGTTTGTCTTTATAAAGTTGAAACTTGTAATAATATTGCTTTTAAATATTGGTATACAGTTTCTAGTATCACAATGACTAGACAAGGCAACGATGGCAAACCTAATGATGATATTGGATGGAGATTTGCTACACCACATGATAGTAATAGTAGTTCAAAAATGAATTGCAATTTTTGTGGGAGATTGGTCACTAATGGAATTACACATTTCAAAAAAAATTTAGCAAGAATTGAAGGCAATATATCTGCATGTCTAAAAGTCTTAAGACAAGTGAGGGAAGATATGAAAAAGTTTATTATAGAAACACAAGAACTACAAAGACGAAAAAAAAAAAAGGCTAGTAAAAGGCAACTTGAGGATGATATTGTGCATATGCATATTGGTGGAGAGGATGATATTGATGAGGACAAGGATGAAGATTTGCAATACGTGAGACAAGAAAGCCTTAGGCAAGTTGAAATTGACTCATGCAGAAGAAGCAGTCGACATAATTATGATATTAGTGGTTCTAGTGATAGTTAACCTACAAACCCAACCTCGGGGCATTCTTTTAATGTTAGAAATACAAAAGACACATAAAGTAGGGGAACTTGCAATCTAGATTTGCTCATAACTTACTAACATCTGCTGAAAGATCGAAACAAGTTGAGGTAGACTTGGAAATAGAGAGGGATAAGAAAAGGCAAATAAAAATTAAATCCACATGATTCAAAAAAAGTAAGGAGAAGTTGATGAATCTGTCGGGCGCTTTGTGGTTCATAATAGATTGTCATTTACTGTTGCTAAGTCACCATAAACTCGACCTATGCTTAAAGTTACTGCAAAAGTTGGTCTAGAAATTCCATCTGCTATAGCTTATGAACTTGATGAGATATGGTTACCTAAGGAATATAATTTGATGAAAGAGTAGATTGCTTCTTTTGCAGGGATTCAAGAGGAAAGGAGTGTTTTAATCTTATGTGATGCATGGACAAGGCCTACTAAGATGAGCATTATTAATTTTCTTATTTATTCAAATTGAGGCACTATTTTTCACAAGTCAGTAAATGCATTAGATGTAGAGAAAAAAGATGAAAATAATTATTTTCGTTTAATGCAAAAGGTTGTTGAAGAAGTTAGGGCTGAAAAGGTCATGCAAATTATCACAGATAATGATGTTGCAACGAAGTTTGCAAGTAAAATGATCATGAATAATTTTTCTCACATATACTAGACAACTTGTAGTGCCCATTGCATTGACTTTAATTTAGAAGATATTGGAAAAAGATCCTTAGAAAGTAGATGTATTGAAAAGGCAAAGAAAATCACTTGATTTTCTTACAATTTTAATTGAGTGACAAATTATATGAAAAATTCACAAAAAGGAAAGAGCTGCTCCTACCTAGCATTACCAGATTTGCCACAAATTTTATTGCACTAGAGATAATTGTTCTTAATCATCAAAATTTGAAGAATATGTTTGAATCAAAAGCATGGATCAATTGTAAATATATTTGGATGAAAGATCCATTAGCTTTTGAGGTAAGGAAAACAATTTTGAGTACAACTAGAGAAGGGAGGCTATTTTGGCAAAATGCAAGTTACATACTAAAAGTTCAGGAGTGTCTTTTAAAATTTTTAAAACTAGTTGATGGGGATAATAAACCAACAATGTGATTTCTATACAACACAATGGAAAGAGCAAAAATGGTCATCAAAGAAAATTCTCGATATTTCAAAAATTATTGGTCCATTATTGATACAAGATGTAGCTTTCAATTGTATAAGGATTTGTATTTTGCTAGTATATTATTTTTTAAACCTTTAAATTTATAAAATTAATTAAAGGCTTAAAGTAATATTACTATTGAATATTTTGAAAAAAAAAAATTAGGTTACTACATTAATCTCCAGTTTCAATATGGTGCAACTTATAATATTACCGATAATACTTCAGTAATGCAAGGAGTGAGAAAAGTTATAAGAAAATTGGAACCCAATGAAGATGCACAAGTTAAAACTCTTTTACAAGTAAGTTATCTAATAACATATCATGAATTAAAAATAATGATATTGATTGTGGGGGATTAACATTGTTGCTTTATCAACAAATAAATGTTTACATTTCAAGAGCAAGGAGAATCTTTTGGGTCATCAATTGCGCAAAGAGCAATCAAGCAATTAACTCTAGGTATTGAAGACGACATTTTATGTGTGCTTTGTCTTTATAAGATATTTTTCCAATCTATTGTATTTTAAATATATATTTATTTTGTAATGTAGCTGAGTAGTGGATTAATTTTCGAGAGTCTACACCAGAACTTCAAAAGATTGCCATGCGAGTTTTGAGTCAAACAACATTAGCAATAAATTTGAAAGGAATTGGAGCATCTTCAGCTTTATTCATAGAAAGACTAGAAATAAATTAAAGTATAAAAAATTACATTACCTAGTTTGTGTACATTATAATATGAAGCTGAAACTGATAAACACGTTGTGAAAAGTCTCAATAAGATTTGGATGAAAGTTATAATCCAATAAACTTGGATTATATTTTTAAGGAGCATAATCCTTTAGCTTTATGATTGGAAGAATAAAAAATTCCTATTCTTAATGGAGAAGATCTTGACAGGTTAAATGATGCAAATGATGAAGAAGGTCCTATCATTGATCTTACTGAGCAAGAATTAGGCGTAACTCCTCCTTTCAGATATAGCGTTGACTCTACTTCAGGTGATGGTAGTGGAAATGGTGGTTGATGGAGAAGATCTTGACTGGTTGAATGATGTAGATAATGAAGAAGGTCCTATCATAAATCTTACCAAGCAAGAATTAGGTGTAATTCCTCCTTTCAGATATAGTATTGACTCTACTTCAAGTGATGGTATTGTAAATGGTGGTGATGATGATTATGACGATGGAGACGATGGTGGCTGTGATGATAATAATGATGGAGGAGGTGGGTTGTGTTGGTGTCGGTGGCAATAGTCATAGTCATGGTAATGAGTATTATTTTCCTACTATTCAAACTGACAATGGATATCATGTAGACCTAAATTTACCTAGCCAGGGAACTTTTGACGTTCCATCAGGTTTTACACCAAGACGACATGGTTTTAATTCTGAATTAAGTGGAGGTGAAAGCAGTTCTACATCAACAAGTGCATACAATGAATTTGTAGTAAACCATCCTTATCCTGATCCATTTATTCACTTCTCATATATTGGATATCCAAATGATAATTGGGCTTAATCATATCCATACTCCTCTGCTATATATGAGATAGAGACAAACAATGCTTATCAAGGTTATGAAACAAATATATTTAATGGAACTCAATTATTGTTCGGTGTATTTTCATCTAGAGTAAACAACGAAAATCTAAATAAGTTTAATAATAGACTAGACAATCTAAATCCTCCTTAACACTTTTTTTTGTGGTGATTAATTAATATTATGGTGTATTTAATTTTTTTTTAATTTTGCGTTATTTACTTGAAATAGGGAGGAGTTTTTTTTTATCACTTTATTCATTTTGAATAAGGTGGTTTTTCTCCTTATGAATGAATAAAAGAAGACTTATTTATTATTATTAGTTATGTAATTTAAATTTAATTTACTGGTATTATTTATGCAATTTGAATTTTTCTAGGTATAATTATACTTATTTAAGTGTTAATTAATTTAATATATTATATTTTGGATATTACATTTCATTTCTTATTGAGTTATATTACTTTGCTAATCATTTTTTTAAATTTAAGATAGCGACGGCTGATCCAATCTGATTTCATTATATCAATTTCGATACTGTAAAACTGTTATTTAATACCATGATAATAAATAAGTCAATTCATTTGTTTGGATAGAAATAGAGAGAAAAGAAAAGAAATAGAGACTAATAAATACAATTTCTCTTGTTTGGGTAGCAAAAGAGGAAGGGAAAATAAAAGAAATAAAGAGAAATTACATTTCTCTATTAATTTTTAGCACTTAAAAATATAGAAATTAAATTTTACACTATACAATAAATATAATATTACAAAAATAACCTCACTTTTGTATAAAAATAAAATTAAAAAATAAATTTATACTTTCCTTCTCTTTATTTTTTTTCTATATAAAACTAAAACACCCAAATATCAGAAGAAAAATTAAATTTCTCTTGGTAAATTTCTTTTCTTTTCTATTTCACTGCATTTCTATTCGTTAATTTCGTTTTTTTTTTTCCTGTGCAATTAGTGCACCAGTTGCTGATGCGAATCTGCTCAGTCTTTCTTGATTTGAAAATTTTCTTTGTTTGGCCAATCGGGTCACCGTTTCAAGACATTTTAACACTCCTACATTCGATTAAACTCGTGAATTAGCTGCTCAGGTTATTCCAACTTGAGATTGTCTCGACTAAAAAAACCAAGTACAATTATGAGTATTGATTGGATTCCGAGTGACTCTAGTATGTCAGACCTAGACCGGGAGACCTGATCCGTTTAACTTTTATCCCGAGCCCAGCCATCGCCATCCCTAACAGGCTACAGCTCCAACCAGAAGCGACACTGTGGCGGTGTTCTCTAACAGTTCATCTCTCTAAAAGCTCTGTTTGTGCTCGCTTATCGAATTGCAGCAATGCTAAAACCATATCATCTCCCACCAATAGCATCGCCTGCTCTCTCTGCAATCAAACTCTCTCTGATTCCCATTCTCTCCCTCTCTTCTCCTTCTCGTTCGCCATCGCCTTCTCACCTCCATAAATTCTCTACATTTGCTCCATTCCTTAGTTTTCTACCCAAAACCTTCATACCCAATTCACCTTCTCGATTTTTCAAGCGGGTCCTTCCCATGGTAGGCCATCCATGTCCCAAAGGTATATGTGGGTATCCGGTATTTATTTATTTCCCTTATATTTTTTGGCGGGTATCTTTAGCTGTTTGTTTTGGTTTATGAATGTACTTGTTGAAAGAAGATTCAATTTCTGTGTTATTTCAGCTTCATTAAGTTCTGGAAGTGGCTCTGGAGATGCAAGAGAGATATTGGTGCAACACTTGCTTGTTGAAGAAGATGACCTTAAACTGTTGGTTGAGCTTCAACGGAGAATTTCAGGAGGTGGGTGTTTTGAGTTATGATTAATTTGTGTATTGAACTGATGTAATGTTTCTGTACTAGGATTAGACTTGTTATTTAACTTGAAAAATCGTTTGAGAATTGAGTTCGTGTGTGTATTGATAACTATAGGAGGAAATATAAGTTTGAAAGGTTAAATTTTTATTTGCCCTTTATCTAATAGAAAGTTATATTGTTTGTTTATTTCATGAAGGAGAGGACTTGAGTGACCTTGCTGTGGAATACTCGGTATGTCCATCCAAAGCAGAGGGAGGAATGCTTGGTTGGGTCAGAAAGGGGGAAATGGTATGTTGATCACGTTAAAATTTAATTTGTATAGGCTTCATTGGAAGACCAGATTTTATCTTGTTCTAATCATAGCTATTCATATATACTTCAACTTTGATGGAAGATTCTTTTGATGACTAAAGTTTTATTGTACCAGGTACCAGAATTTGAGGAAGCTGCATTTAATGCCCCTTTGAACAAAGTTGTAAAATGTAAAACTAAATTTGGGTGGCATTTGTTGCAAGTTCTTTCTGAGAGGTATCCCTAGAATCCCATTGCATTTAATTATTGTCCTAGAAAAGCAATGCTCATGCCAACCTGTGTGGTTCTTTCCTTATGGATCTGCTTTTTGTGATACCAGGGCGGAATCTTTACTTCAAGACATTCAACCAGATGAGTTTCATGTTAAAATGCAAGATCCCAAGTTCGTTGAAGAGGGTCAACTGATTGATGTCCGAGAACCTGATGAAGTGTATGCTCTCTTGTTGCATTTTACGTTAGAATGTCATGGATTATCTGATGATATGTACTGAGAATGTCTGGGATGCCCTGTAAAGTTTCTAAAATTTATATGTTTAACATTCTGTTTTGGTGGAATGACTCTAATACATTTACTCTTTAATTGGAAATTTTTATTCAAAAATTGGGGATAGGAAAAACAATGTATAATGTGGAAGAACTATGAGTAATGTCTGCATTTTTTGAATACTTTGTTAATTTTAATTGAGTGAACAATTACATACTGCACTCATGTTGTTTCTTGATATAACAACAATCCTAATTAATCTAGTCAACTTCATGAAGTTTGATGCCAAAGAAATGATAGAGAATTAAAGGTTCGCTACTTATGAATAATAACATAGGAAAATTTTCTTACATTGATCATAAGGCAACAAAATTGGCATATTGCTGAAGCTGATGCGTGGACTTCAATCATGGGAGAGGAAGAGAGATTATTCTCTTTCTGTCTCCCATCCCTTCCCTCTTCTTCTGCTTTTGGGGTGTGTGTGTGTTTCAGGTTTTCTGAAAGTCGTTGCCTTTTTTATGGTTTTTTTTCTCCCATTCCCCCTTTTTCTTGTGTTCTTTTTCGATGATGTGCATTTTATGTTTGACTGTTCTGATCATTCTTCTGTGTGATAGGGCCAGAGCTTCTCTTCCAGGTTTTCAGGTTCTTCCCCTCCGCCAGTTTGGAAGCTGGGGACCAGAAATAACTACCAAGTTTGATACTCAAAAGGATACCTATGTCATGGTGTGTGCATTTATTCTCTTTTGGTCCACACTTCCCTCTTTAGCTTTTATTTTTATTCTAAGACAATAGTAGGATCTTTATTTAAATTTGCCTGTAGTTCTAAGAATATCTCTGATAAGTGATGTTATTCTGAAATCTGAATTACGTGTTATGGTTTCTTCTGCGATTTCATGCTACAGTTTCTTATTCTGTTTTATCTTATGTTTCTCATGGCCTAGTAATCTATTTATTGATCTTCCTGCTGTTTGATTACAAATGCTTGCTATTAGTATTAATTAATAGCAAGCTCTTTTTTTTTTTTTTTTTTATAATAAAAAATTTTATTAATCTTTTAAATGGGGGAAACATGAAATAGAGTTGCGAACTACCCACAAGCTAAAAGGCCTACCCAATACACCCATAGAAAGGACCTAGGCAGCCAAATCCCATGCCATGACCTCAGAATACAAAACTAACTGAGAGATGCTTAGAAAGCCAATGAACTGGAACAACTCTACAACATAAAAATAAAACCAGCTGAGCACAACTATGAGCAGCAAAACTCAAACACACTAGCAGACCCAAAACTAAGGGAAGAAGCAACTGAAATTAATATCAAGCTCTTATAGCTTCTGATTGATGCTAGTTGTTGATGATGCTTAATGGTGATCATGTGCTTATTCCTAAAAAATCTTACCTAGAGCAATTAATGAATAAAAAGCTGTTTTAATATTTCCAAAAATTTAATGTAGTTTAATGTTTTTAAATGAACATCTTTTCATGTTTCTACAATTTACAGGGTAGGAAAAAAGGATGAACATTTCAAATAAGCTTTTTTAACTTCAATAGATTTGAGATATGAATTTATTTTAAAATTTTTATCGTTTGGCATAGCTATTCATTTTTCAGTTGGGTAATCTGTCAATTCTTGGGGTTCTGTTAGTTGTACTTAAAAGGTGTTTTTGGCTCCAAATTTTCATCCCACACTGCCACTGGCACTTAATTGTACTTTCCCTTGTAATTCATCTTCTTTTTTCCTTTGCAATAGATTTTTGGAGATTAATTATAACAATAAAAAAAAAAGAAGTCGCTTTCTATTTCTAGATTCCTAATTTTTTTTTTTTTGCAGTGTCACCATGGCATGCGATCATTACAGGTTGCAAAGTGGTTACAGTCACAGGTAAAGCCCTTTCTATTGTATCCCTTCTTTTCCCAAAAAATATAATTTGCTTTACAGCATGTTTGGACACTACAATGGGGCGAATATAGGCATATGTTATTTCATGTTTTTCTACTTGATGTATGCCAGAATGTGATGTTTAGTTCAGAGTTTAATTATCACCAGAAATCCATGTTACTGCTTGGGTTTATCATTTTCATATTTTGGGGTTGACATGTCGATATGTGCTTGATATATCATCATTCATATTTCTGCTTGTTTCCTTCTTCCCTAATTGTTTTTGCTATTCACTTATCGATCCTTATTTGTTGCTATTTGTCTTCAGTTAGTGATTGATTTCTAGTCCTTCATACACTTTTCTATTGGCAATATCAAATACTAATTTGTAATTTTTTGGAAATACAAGTTTAAAAGAACTCTTAGCAACTGGTTAGCTAACATGCATAGGACGCTTCAATGGCTGCAATTTTTTAATTAAGGCTCTATTTGTTTCATAGAAAATATTTCCCAGAAAAACATTTTCCATGTTTTGTTTGGTGCACTCATGAAAATTGTTCAACGGAAAATTTTTTCTTTGTCAAAGGGAAAATTAGGTCATTTTCTTTTGAATATGACTAAAAAATTTTTGGATTTTAGCAAACTGTTTGTGATAAAAGGAAAACATATAAATACACATGTATTAATTCCATGATCATTGGTTGTCACTATTGCCATCAACAGTGGCCACTGCCAACCATCACATTTTATTATTTTTTTTTAGGTATTTTTTCTAATATTTAGCAATAAATTAAAACAATATAATGTTCTTATGAGTCTAAATATTTTTATAATCTTTTAAATTGAATTTTTTTTTTTTAAATTTTTTAACTAATTTTCAATATTGCTACTAAACAACAAAAAATGAGTTTTTGAAAATTTTTTTCCAGAAGTAAGTTATTTTCTGTAAAATAAATGGAGCCTTGCCTCCATTTTTGAACATATAACTGAAGAGTTTCCTACAAAGAAGTGGTAACTGCTGCCTCTTACGGGAAGCCAGAAAGTGGAAGATTTTGGTCCTAAACCAAAAGATATATTTTCTGTTTCACCGTCTGATCTTAAGGTAGTGTGCTTCTGTTGGATATGACCTACAAGGTGACAATTGCTTTGATCTAAAAATATAACAGAGGATCAGAAATTAGAGCAGTCCATTATGTGTCCACATTTTTAAGTGGAAACGAATTCCATTAAAAGGTGTCAGCCAATAATAAATAAATTATTGGCATATGATATTGAATTTCTTTTCTTATAAAAAACAGGACAAGATAGGACTGGCTAATAAAGAAAGGAATTCAAATTGGTCAATATCATCCTTAACCTCATTTGGCAAACATGACTATCACAAAAGCTAGTGCTGCCACAGTTGAGTCCATTTGTCATTCCGAAAATTGAAACTGTTGGGAAGTGTTCTCACCAAAATTATGTCGGAGTTTTTATTTTCTCCCATTTTTCTTCTTATTCATCCACATGCGGCATTTAGGGTAGTGTTAGTATGCTACTGCATATGTTCATTGCATTGCATTTTGGTTGAGCATGACTCTTATTTTCAACTCCACTTGGTTGATTTTATTTTTATGTCAATATTCTGGATTGACAATTTTTTGCTCAGTTGCTTTGACTTATAATACTGATTGTTGTTTTGTGCTTGATTGGGTTCTGATTATTCAGGGCTTTAAGAGAGTATTTAATGTGGCTGGGGGAATCCATGCATATGCTGTCAAGGCTGATCCATCAATTCCTACTTATTGACACATCTTGCCATTCCCTCGATCAGGTTTCTTCACATTAGTTCTTGTACATTTCTGATCGGAGCTGTTATTGAATTGTGCGGTTACTGTTCCTGTTGAAAGAGTATTGGATAAGAATGCAGCTACTTTGAGAAGCATCCTTCTCAAATTTTTATCGATATTCTTACTGAGGAAAAAAAAATAAATAAAAAAATAAAGGGAATGAGTTTTTGTGTTCTGGTATCTCATTCGATGTTCATAGTACTGGAAATGAAACTGTTTACTGGTTGATTTGAATTTGTAGAGAAGTGGAAGACATTTACAAACATGAATGCTTTTCTGGACTTGTTTAGCCTACAATGAGTTATGTACATAAACCGTAAGTACACTGTTAAAACCGATCATCAAACCCTTGTTTGGTATAGATGGAATTTACAAAATTTTATGGAATTCATTTGGGATTTCATGTTTGATATGGAAGAAAATGTTATAAATGATTTTTAGGTTCATTTGTCAATGAAAATGAAAAGGTTTGGATTAATTCAGGATTAATTTGGACAACTTCATGGTTTTTAAAAGAGCTAATTCCTATAATTAACTGGCTTTCATTTTTTTATTAAATTGTTGGAATGGATTGTACATCAAACCCATGCCTATTATGTCTCCGTTTGCTGTATGCATGTGTATCAATGAATTGAAAAATAGATGACTAAATATAAAAATGCCTTTTTTTTTTTTTTTTTGGTAAGAATCTTTTAACTGAGATTTGGTTGTCAGGATTTAATATTTTCATATAGAATTGCTTTCTTAAAAAAAAAAAAAATTCAGGAAATTAATTTTGGAAATATTAAATTATCATGTTTGGTTGAAAGTAAAGATTTTTAGAAATATAAGCTAATTATTTTTTATTAGAACATCAAAAATGTTAGATTTTATTAATATCCCCAGTTTGGATACTTTTTATTTGTTTATTCTATAAATTTATCACAAATATATAATTACAAATATAATTAAAACTTTCATAATAACCTACAATATAAATGATAAATATTGTTCAAATTGTACTTAATAAATATAAAGCACTAGTTGAAAATATATAAAGTTCAACAAGAATTATAGAATTTTTATTTTTTTTCTTATAAATAATAAAATTTTTTTTATTAGTATAGTGAAGCTTTTATTCTTATAACTATTAGAATAATGAAGCTCAATTTTGTTCAAATATTTATCAATTAAGGATATTAATATCTTTGTATTTCTTTTTTAATATTTCATTCTTATGGGATTGTAATTTTTCCACTTTTTAAGATGGAATTGAGTAGGATTAAGGTCCTCTCATATTAGGATAAACATGATAGGTCATGTTCACACAATTTCAACTATTAAATATAAAATGAACGGTTGAGTTTTTTTAAAAATTAAAATTTGAGTTTTTTTAAAAATTAAAATTTTTTACAGTTGGTAAATATAATGTAAAAATAAATCTTAATCATTTATTTTGTATTTAACGGTTAAAATTGTATGAACATGATAAATCATGTTCATTTCAACATGAGATAATCTTAATCTAATTGAGTATATAGTTATGTGTAGTTTGAATATCTTACGCTGAGTTAATCACTCAACTAATAGATTACTCGTGTAAAGGATTTAAATAAAAAAGTAATTGATAGATACCTAGAATAAAATCAACTACTTTTTTCTTCTAAAGTTCATTTGTGCACTTGCGCATAATATATCATGGTGAGAAATCTCAAATTCAATCTAAAAACTTAAATTATTAAATGATGAGCCTTAATATGATTTGTTATATCATAAATTTGGATTATGATGCATTGTGGATCAAGTGTGCAATTTGTTGTTTTTTTCAAAATAATAACCTAACGGTCCATCACTTTCAAATATGAATATCCTCTTGTTATTTTATCCTTTTTTTTTTTTTTTTAAATTTGTGAATAGAGATTATAAACTATTGACAGTGCATGAAGCAGTAACAATGAATTCATCAAAAATCAATAATTTTCTCTTTATCTCTTCTCTAAATTCGTAAATAGAGATTCAATATAACAATCAACCATGGAAATTTTACAAAGCGCAGATGAGCAGATTGTTTCTATAATTGAATCTTCAATTCAAAGTCTTGATTCGTTTATCGATATAGGTAAAATCTATCTCTGTTTCTCTTTTTGTCAGTTTATTTTAGATTCATAGTTATAAATTATAAAACACAATCATAAGTTATGAACAATAGGTTCATGAGTAAAAATTATATGCATCAATCATAAAACTACAAGTTCATAGGTTAAAAATAAAAGGTTTATAAGTATAAACTATAGGTTCATCATATATGTCCAAGGTTTATAAATTATAGTATAGAAATTCATAAATTAAAAAACAGATTCATATGTTAAGAACAAGTTCATTAGTAAAAGTTATACATTTCATTATTCATAAATTAGAGATTTATCACTATTAAATTATAAGTTTATCGCATACTTATAATTAATTTAATGATAAAGAACCTATAGTTTATATCTAATGAATTTCTAGCATATATTAAAAGATCCTGGAAAAGAATAAAGGATGAATCGAGAGTTGATTTCTAATGAACCTAGAAAAGAAAAATAATGAACCTATAAAAGGTAAATGATGAATCCAAAATTGATAATCCTACAAAAAATAAAAATAAAAACTCATGAATATACAGTTCATAAGTATTGAAAATAAAATCTTTAGAAACCTAGTTATTCTCCTTGTGTTATCCTAGTCAACTTCACTAGGCAACTCCTCCCAAAGTCAATTGTTAACTTGTGATCTATCTCTTACATTTTTTGAAAGGCTGCCTGATGCCCTCCTACATTTTTGTAACATGTGATAGGTTCAATTCCACCTTGTTGGATAATCTAAATACAATGATGCATTTTGTCACATGTGATAGGTGCAATTCCATTTTGTTTGACAATCTAAATACAATGATATTTTACCAGTGATATTAACTTTATCACAACACTGCTAAAAAAGTCTTTTCTTTGAGGGTTGCTCCTAATGTGTACTGTCATATTCCTAATTTTTTTTATTGTCTTCCCAACAAAGTCTATTTTATTCCTCATAATCAATTGAAGGATGTATGTATAGCACCTCATATGAAATGCATACCCACCCAAAATAAATGCATTTTTTTCAATAATTTTTTTTCAACAATGACAGTAGTGTCATTGATTGATGCATTATCAAATATAATGCACATAACTTTGCTAATCCTCCACTCTTCCATGCAAAAATCAATTGCATTTCCAATGTTCACTCCCTTATGACTCTTAATGACACAAAAATTTAAAATTTTCTTTTTGCAAATTTCATTCATTGTCAATAAAATGTGTAGTCAAGCACAAATATGACAAGTTTTGAATACTTATCCATATATCAGTTGTCAAAGAAACTCTTTGTCAATTACTCTAAATGAATGCTTTCAATTTTTTTCATTTAGAAACAACTTATAACAGTCTCTAACTATAGTGATTCTAGATGGAATGACAAAAGATGGACAAATAGTTTTCACAAACTATCTAAAATAAGGTCTCTTTACAAATCTAAAAGATAACTCTTCTCTAATTATCATCTTGACTAAAGCTTCCCTACTAACTTGTTGGTTAAAAGTCCAGGCAGCCAGCTGCTTATCCCCAGAAGGACCTTTTTGAAAAATGAGAGTATTTTGACTCTTAACTTTCCCTGACCTATGTGTCTCAACTAGAGCTTTTTTATTTGAAAACTTTCTACAAGTTTCTCTCAGGTGTTTCCAAAGATCAGAAGTGTCTTGATAACTTTTTCTTGATAATCCTTCCCACACCATACACACTCAACCTTCCCAATCTCATTTCCCTCACTGTTAAATAACTTCAAAAAATGATTCCAAATTGAAGACCTAGTCCTTTTATTTCTAGGAGTCACAAAGTCATGCGGATTTTCTTTTGATTGTTATTCAGAAGATTCAATTTGCATATGATTATCATTAGACCCACTGACTTCGTGTGCAGATTGAAGAGTTGTAACATCTTCTTGAGATGAAATTCAAACTCTTGTGTTGGATTGCTAAGCATTTGCTGAGTTCCTACCTCTTCCTAGATTAAATGTCTTCCTTCCCCCATTGCCTCTTACAATGTTAGCCCTTTTTTATTTCTAATTACAAAAAACATAAATTTAAATCAATAGAAAATAATTGAGTTTGCTGGTGCACAATAACAATATATTTCATTTCTTAATAAATTTACATCCTAAACACTTTGACACTTATTAATATTAAAATTACAAAGATTACACATAATAACACAATCAAACAACTGCTTTTAACACCTCCAGATTCATTGACTTTTTTCTTTTGCATGTTCATGATCAAAGCAATCAACTCCAATGCATTAAATTCATCTATATCTGACCCCCAAAATTTATAAAGCCCACAACAATCACAATGAAAATATAATTTATTAGGGTTTCTTGAAGACTCTGATATTTTAATCATAGGCTTTCTACCACAGTTACACCATTGATTCTTAAATTTTATCAAATTGTCGTTTATACAGTTGCTTCTGCCACCTTTATATTCCCTATTAAAGTTAAATCTAATAGACCTTAATGAACTGGATTCCATTTATACTAACTGCCAAATAATGAAGAGAATAAGCAAGATTGTCTAAGTAAATGTGTATTCGTGAACTAATAATCTAAGACTGAGTCTTAAAATACTAATTTCTAAAAGAAAAAAAGACGTTACACATCAAATAAACTCCTAACATTCATATGTCAGTGTTACCTTTTTTAACGGTCATATTTGAATGTTGAAATCAATTTGGATAAGGTTGAACTCAACCATAAAACATTGATTTCAACCTTGTTAAAATTGAATTAACCATAACAAGGTTGAACTCAATGTTGTTAAGTTTGAGTTCTACATTATCAAAGTTGATTTTAGTGTTGAAAGATTGAATTCAACCTTAAAATACTAAATAATTTAATAAATAGTATCTTTAAAATTGAAACCTTAAGAATACAATCCCAAAATTGAAACTCTATTTTTAAAAATCTCCAAAATGAAGTGAATCGTGATAGATTTAAAAATTAAAATTCCTAATTATAGATTAGAATGACAGAAAGTTTTTTAGCCATCCAAAAAACACAACAAATGAAAATGCATGCAGATAAAATATAGACAAATCACAATATCACATACAAAGTACAAACAGTAGATTGCATTTGCATCACAAGTTAAAAATATTAAAAAATCGTATTACCTAAAAAATTAGAGTTTTCAAAATTCAATTCTTGACGTCTTTCTTCAATTTATTGTTCATCAATTCCTTTGGTTGTAAATTCTAACATATATTTTGATTTCAATGAGAAGAGAGCTAGAGGAGACTCAGGAGAGGAGAGAGAATAAAGAATGAGAAAAAAATTAGAAAGAAAGTGCGATGATCGCCAAACTTTGAACTAGGGTTGGATTTTACTTTTTAAACAATGCATGATAGCTAGCCACGTGTCATAATGATTATTATTATTTATTATCATTGTGAGTATTAATAAATAATAATTATACCTAAAGCTTCATGCACTGATAAGTACAACTAAAATGACATAGTAAATGACTGTGGGTTGAATTCAACTTTATTAAGTTTGAACTTAAATATAATGAAGTTGAATTTAAAGTATTTCAATGTTAATACAGTTGAGTTCAACTATAAGTATGTCGAATTCAACTTCAGTAACGTTGAACTAAACTTTAGTGGAGTTGAGTTCAACCCTAAGAAAGGTCGAATTCAACTTCATGTAAAGTTTAGCTCAGCTTTAATAGAGTTGAGTTTAGAGTTATGACATGCATATGAGTTCAACATTAATACAATTGAGTTCAACCCTAAGAAGGTCGAACTCAACTTCATGTAACGTTAAACTTAATTTTAATGGAGTTGAGTTTAGAGTTAATGGAGTTTAATTAAGAGACATGTATATAAGTTCAACATTAATACAATTGAGTTCAACACTAAGAAGGTCGAATTCAACTTCATGTAACATTGAGCTCAACTTTAATGGAGTTAAGTTTAGAATTAATAGAGTTTAATTAAGAGACATGTATGTATATGATATGATTATATGAGTTCAACATTAATACAATTGAGTTCAACCCTAAGAAGGTCGAATTCAACTTCATATAATGTTGAACTCAATTTTAATGGAGTAGAGTTTAGAACTAACGGAGTTTAATTAAGAGAAATGTGTAAGATAATATGAGTCCAACATTAATGCAGTTGAGTTCAACCCTAAGAAGATCGAATTCAACTTCATGTAATGTTGAACTCAACGTTAATGGAGTTGAGTTTAGAATTAATAAATTTTAATTAAGATACATGTATATAGTTGAGTTCAACCCAAAGAAGGTCGAACTCAACTTCATGTAACATTGAATTCAACTTTAATGGAGTCAAGTTTAGAGTTCATGGAATTTAATTAAGATATATGTATATGAGTTCAACGTTAATACAGTAGTTCAACGTCAATAAGGCTAGATTCAAATGTAATAACGTTAAAGTTTGCAAATTTCAAATTAAATATAGTTAAGCTCAACCTTAATAAAGTTGAGTTCAACTATATTAATGTTGAATTCAACTCTATCATCTATATCAAATTTGAATTGAAATTCTATTGAAAAAACTTATAAATCATAATAATATACAATTTTTGAAATAATCTAAATCAAAGATACAAGTAACTTAATAAAGGAAATAAAGGAATTAAATATTTCAAATTAATTAATTAATATACAATTGAATAAAAAAAATTAAAATGTCTGCAAATAGTCTACTGTGTACAAATACAACAATAAAGTACAAAAAAATTAGCCAAAAAATAAAGAAATAAATTTGTCATTTCTTCTCCTTTTTCTATGCCTTTGCTATCTCCATTTTTTCTACCCATGCTATTGAAAAAATATTTGATGTTATTTCATGCCTCAGCTCCATTGGATCTTTGTTTACAATTTTGTGCAATGACATCCCTAGTAAGTAATACTCTATCCACTAAGGTAAAGATACCACAATCACTAGATCCCGATTGCTATTGGGAGAGATCTATTTGACTTTGATGTCCCACTTAGGTGTTTCTTTGTACCCAATTTCTCTTACTTTGTGGTAGTCATACATCTCATTAAGCTTTGGTATTGTTGTTGTTACGTATTGGAGCTTGCCATGTATTTTGGGATCTTTCATAGAGTTGTATATATGTACAATTTTGTTTATCCTATCAAGTCTTACCATCACCCAGTCGTTTCTACTTACATTGCATGGAAACAAAATCTCATTAGCACAGGTAAAATTTTTAGCAAACGAAATTTTGTCAACAGTGTATATTTTGACAGTAAAGGAATTTCAGTCTCAACTTCCCTTCATTTTTTGATAATATATCTCAAACTTGCTGCATTAAAAGACTAAAAGTTGAACATAATTCTTGATACTTATTTTAGTTAAAAAAAAGAAAATCAACTTATTTCAATCTTATAGCAAACATGTTATTCGTGAGAGTAATTTACTTTCTTTGCTAGAGGTGTGCATCATTTTCTTTAACATATAGATATAACAATCCTTTTGCTAATCAGTAATGAAGACATGTTAGTACAAAATAGTGTAACTAACATTGTAAACAATATTGAGTTCAATGTTGTTAGGGTTGAATTCAACCTTAATAGAGTTGAGTTCAATGTTATTAAGATTGAGTTCAACGTTGCTAAAGTTGATCTCAACCTTAACATAGTTGATTTCAACTTTGTTAAGGTTGAGTTCTACCTTAACAAAGTTGAGTTCAACATTGTTGCAGTTGAGTTTAACCTTAAAAATATTGAATTCTTTAAGGTTTTGTTCAAAATGTTACTATATGCCTTAGTTATGAGCCAACTATCTTTTCCCATGAAATGGTTGAAAAAATATTTATCAATAAAGCTATGTCCACCTCTCAATATTTTTGGTTTTCTCAAATTTTCCCTTTTTTTGTCTAAAAACATGTTTAGTATTTGGCATAGCTTACTTAAGTGGCTGAATATTTTCTACTATATTCTCATCTTCATATGCTTTTGCCAAATTCTGGAGGCCATCACCTATATTCATTTTCTATTGTTGTTTGTGATTAGCAAGGTTTACCACCACATGTGTTGCCTCATTAGTTTCTTCATCTGCAAACTTATTTACTTCTTCTTAATCAACACTTCTTCTAGTTGTTGTTTTTCGTCGCCATATTGCTGCATTAGTTTGTCCACAAGAGGACCCAAGCCTACCTCAATGTATTCTTCATGTTCAACCTTATTAGTTTCTTCCTTATCACTTTCAACCTTTGTAGGTTCTTCCTTATCAACAATTTTCTTTACTTCTTCATCCCTAGCCTAATCTGTCTTCTATGAACCCTCAATTTTGCACTCTTATCATTTGACCATAGCCTAATACCTGCTATGTTAGTATGTTACATAGAGCTGATACGGGGTCTTGTTAGCCAGTTAGCAAGCGGGAGTTTGGGGGCAGCACCATTCAAAGAAATTTTTTTAGTTTTCAATTACATTGCTAATGGACATTCAAATTTCCTAAACCCCCAAACCAACAACTAATCTCTAAAAAAAAAAAAAAAAAGAGCTGCCACGTAGTGCCAACAGGGCATGGATCCATGCCCATGGTCATCATTTCTATGCCAAAATGTCCATTTTACCTCTTTCAACCCAATTTTTAACCCCTTTTCAGTCTTATCCTTTTGATCTTTTCACTTTTTCAATTCCTAAACTACCCTCACCCACTTTTCCTATAAATACTCCTCATTTCTCATTTCTCTTCACCCCTTCAATTAGAGTTGATAGCTATCCCCTAATTTCTCTCTTCCTCTCCCTTCAACCACTATCTAATTAATTAATTAATTAATTTTTTTAATTGATTAATTATCTCACCCTAACCAAGTTAATTAATCTTTTTAATTAACCAAAACTCTTTTTTTTTTAAAATTAAAAATAATCACTCAATTAATTAATTAATTAACCTTTTTAATTAATTAATTAATTAATTCTTTTTTTAAAATCAAATTATTTTTTTAATCCACCCTTCATCCAAATTAATTAATTAATTATTTTAATTAATTAATCTATCCATCCATTTCATCACATTAATTAATTAATTAATTAATCATTTTAATTAATTAAATCCCTCAATAAAATGGAACTTCAGTTCGGTAAAATACTCTATCCGCTAAAAATAAAGGTATTAGCCTTTTTCTCTCACCTACAAACCCAAATCAAATAAATCAATCCAATCAACCCATAAGTCCCTCTATTTAATCATGAAACAAACTACGTGGGGAGCACGTTTGGAATTTAAATCCAAACTTCAAATCCAATTTCAAATTAATTCCATTTCCATTTATTTTCAATTGCAATTATCTATTTTTATTCTTTTTGTAAATTTGAGTAATTAGTTTAATTTGGAATTAATGAGTGACTATGTGCCTTCCCTAAAATCTATAAGGACTAGAGAGAATACTTTTCTTAATTTGTAGATGTTTTATTTTACTTTTTCCAATGCACTCATGCCATGCTCATATATTAATTATAATATTATAATTGTCATATAATATTTGTCATTTATAAAATTAATTTTCAAAGTCAAATTAAATTTAAAAGTCAAATTTAGATTATTTAACTAAAAACCTAGTCTTCGAGCTCAACTTGGTTCGAAGACTAGTGATTTTTATCATTGGGTAAATTAATTGCAAAATTAATAAATTGGAGTCACAAATTGGTTTTTTCCTTAATCTTTCCATTTAAAAATAAATTAGGTTGGTGACTCATAAAATCATTTTTCAAATCACAAATCAATTTTTTGAGTGATAGCCGTTCCAATCGTGAGCATCAAAACTTGATTCATGACCTCCTTAAAAATCGCTCGGCCTTTCCTTCAGGCAAAATTCCCCTAAGCATAGGAGGGGTGATTGGGCGAGTTCTTATAGTTGATGACTTTGGGGACTAGTTGCTACCTTTTTTAAAATAAAAAGGAAAATAAGAGGATTACTATTTGGTTAAGGAAAACTTTTTCAAAAATAATATCCATTTAGCTCATTAAGTATAATTTGACTTTCATGCATCATTTTGCATAATAAAAACTCCTTGTCTAACCTTAGTTTTAGGAAAACTTTTGGATGGTGAGTAGTATTGGCTCGACAACTCTCTTTGAGTATGTTGGGAGATAGCGAAAGAATTCCACCCCACGACGAATCCTCAATCATTTCAGTAGTGTAACGAGCAATCAATATTGTTGGATTGATTTTCTAGTGGGACGAGGACCTTAAACCAAACCACCCCTCACCCTTATGCATATAGTTGCCCTAACATTGATCCTAAGTTCCATGTATCGTAACAATCGAGGCCTTTGTTCATATTCATGAAACCTTTTTGGCATGCATCATGACATAACCATGCATACACATTATAAGCCTGAGTCTATGTTATGCCTTGAACCAAGTCGAACCTCAATCTTCAACCCTTAAACACTTATGGCCCAAGACTTTTGGCTCATTACCTCCCTTAAGCCTAAGACCATTGGCACTACCATCACTCTAAGCCCAAGACTTTTGGCACCTCGCCTCTCCTAAGACCGAGACATTTGGCCCAACATCACCTTAAGGCCAAAACTTTGCACCTCACTTGTCTCAAACCCAAAAACATTTAGCTTACCATTACCTTGAGCATAAAACTTTTGGCACCTATCTCTCTCATGCCCAAAAACCCAAGACATTTGGCCCACCACCACCGTAAGCCCAAACCTTTTTGGCCCCCAATCTAAGTCTTGATCCTTAAGACCAATACCTTTTAGCCCCAACCTAAGTCTTATTCCTTAAGCCCAAAACCTTTTCCTTAAGCCCAAAACCTTTGGCCCTTAACCTAAGACCTAATCTTCAAAACCCAATATCTTTGACCCAATAAATAATCATTAACCTAAACACCTTAAGCTTAAAATGTTTGGCCCAAAACACCTTAGGAAATCCTTTTTTCCTTAAAATTTGCATCCTTTCATCATTTTTTCATGCCTTTTCCATACATTTACCCTTCTTTTTTTTTTGCCTTGAAAGTACTGATGGCCTACTCTTTCGATCAAGACACCATGAATGCATTTTTCACCAATTTCCTCAAAGGCAAGAAGAAAATTTCTAAGCCATACTCACTTCTGCCCTTGATGCTCAACAAGCTAATTTCAATGATGCTTGAATCGCCCAACAAACCAAATTTAACAAAGCTTTGATTGTTCAACAAGTCAGTTTTAATAAAGCATTGACCTAGCTCACCAAAACCCTATGTTCCCAAAGGCATTCCATGCATTCAAATCCCTCGAGCATGCATTGTGATTCCCATATTAGTTTGCCTAACATCACACCTCCTCCTTTTGCTAACTAATCCAAGTCAAGTCTAATTGACTTAAGTTCCCATATTAGTCTGCCTAACATCACACCTCTTCCTTTTGCTAACCAATCCAAGTAAATTCTAATTAACTTAAGTTCCACTGCACCCTATCTTGATCCAAACAATATTATAGCTCCTCCCATGGTCAATCAACTTAACATCTCTCTTTTCTCAAACAATAGTGCCTTTGGACCTGTCGTTACAACTATATCAGCTCCTATCATTAGCCTTGCTTATGATAAAGAAGTGTCCAAAAATACCACACAGCTAATCCCAAACACTCATGCTAACCAAACTCCTATTATTGACCTGACCAATAATGGAGGAGTCCTTAAAAGTCTCATACCACCAAACATGAAAGTTAACCTTCCTCCTTCCTCGAATCCTTTTCGGAGAATGGAAACCTCTGCCCAACCAAACATCAAAGGGCCCGTCAAACTACCATTAAAGTGCAATGCCACTGTGTTACAACAAGCTCACACAGTTGACGAAAGATGCAAGAATAGTAATCCTTGTGTTAACACCCTAATTATCTCCTCTAAGCAAAAAGGAAAAGAGGTAGCTACCATCACCAACTAGCAACCCCATAAGCTAGAGAGAAGAAAATTCACTAATTTGGGAATTTCCTTAGGCACGGCTTATAAGATGGCCCTTGAAGCCAACTTGGTTAAGCTTCTACAGCTGAAAGCACCCTTCATCCATCCATCCAAAAACTATAGACTTGATTAGTACTGCGAGTACCACTGAGGAGCTAAGTACGAAATTGAGATGTGCAAAAGTCTAAGGCATTGAATCCAAGACCACATTGATAATGGAGATATCCTCCCTTTAGAATCAGTACCTAGTGTACCCATCAACCTTAGGGATATCATCAATCTTAAATGGGAACACACCTTGCCAAATTCATCTAACCTACCCAGTGACTAGTACTTTGAGGAGAGCATTGGCCTATCTGATGTGCCCTTGTTCGAGTCCTATAATCAAGTTAAGACTAGTCAATCCTGAGTTCGAGTCATCCAAGGTCCAAGTTTGAGTCTTTTGAGTCTGTTGAACCTTTCTCTATTAAGTCTTATGCTTGTTTCTTTTTTTTTTTTTTTTTTTCATTCTGTAGTTGTCCAAAGTTAGAGTCAGAGTTTGTCATTTGTAATGACTTTTATAGTTTGTCTTAATAAAAGCTTAGAATTTTCATATTATATCTCGTGTTTTTTTTATTCCAACTTGAATGATACACAAAAATAAATAAATAAATAAATAAAAAATAAAATAAAATAAAATAAAATAAAAAATTTGCATGCATTACACCATAAGACGAAACGACTCTTAGGACTCAGCTATCCTTAATTAGGTATGAGAATACCTTAACAGCTACAAATCACTTCACGAAGAGTATCAAAGAATGACCATGTCAAAATAGGGAAAGGCCCAATGAATAGATGCAAAACAAGGTTGTCATACCTAACTATTTTTTCATATTGTAACAAGAACTACGTTGACCTGATTCTCCCTAAAAAAAAGAAAAAGAAAAAGAAGCAATATAAGAGAGTAGGCAGCCCAATTCGTGTGCGGTCCAAATCATAGTAAAAATATCTTTTGTCTTGTAAGGCATCATGCCCTCATGTTCTTTGTCCCAAAAAAAAAAAAAATGATGTGTTATTCAAATTGAATACTATATTGAGTCATTTCAAAATTCATTTGTATCTATCTAGTCAATCTCAATAATTTATCCTCATAAGTAGTCAAACAATTTTACCCTCCTTAGAGTTATCCTTCTTTGTGTCACCTTTTTTATTCCCTTAATCATTCAAAGGGTAAAGAAAATTTTCAAATCGAATATCAAGTTATCACAAATAAAGTTGCCCTTACCCGAAGACATTGATATTCTTTTGAGTAACCTTCGGTTAGTCAACCACCTCTTGTCAAGGGTAAGATCTATAAGTCGTGTTTTCCTATCAAAGTGCTTGAGCCACCAAATGACCTAAATCAGAAGGTTCTCCCTCATTTCCTAAAAGTTCATCTTAACCTTTATGCTAAACCAACTGAACCCAAAAAAGCATTATCCCCAAAAGCCTTCTTGGCCCAGATAATGCATTCTTTCCTTTCTATGAAGCATTGAAAAGAAAAAAAGAGAAGAAAAAGAACAACAATAAAGTTAAAGCCCTTAGTAGAAATCAAAACTCTCGAAAATCTACATTGCCCAAGCCATGTGTTGAAAGCCCACAACACACTTTGAATCCCCATTTTCTTTGCAAAATGAAAATCATGTACACTTTCTAAAAGCCCTAACTTCAAAACCCCAAGCCATTGTAGAAAACCTACCTTCCATTTTTAAGGCCCTACCTCCTTGATGAAACTAAGCCACTCAAAGGGTCCCACTATGAACTAAAATCAAGGCATACCCCTCTCATCTACTCAGAGAAAACCCAATCTCCAAAATCCAAGTGAATCTTCCAAACTTATCCAAGCCATTTATCCTTATAACCAAAAACCCTATCCTACCCAGACTAGAACTAAAGCCAAGATTAATTGAATCCTAATAGCTACCAACCCATTTATTCAAACCTCTTGGCAAAATCGAAACTAAACCCTAAAGATGTCCAAACCCTAGACTCCCTAATTAACTGTCTAAGTAACCTAGCCGGGCTAAGGGCACAAAAGGAAACATTAGGCCATATGGAGTGAACCATAAGTCTTTGTCATCTATGCTATCGTATAAGCCCCCTCATCGCCATAAGCTTCCAAAGTTGAACTACGGGTAAAACATCGACACCCGATTAATAGAACCAATTCTTCCGCCAAAGTCTTAGAAAGCCTAAACAAATAAATTTCCTTCTAAACCTAAAATAAGCCACTTTTCTACTAAATCCATCACAGACCAACTCGATTGTCCCATTGCCATGCCAAGCCCCAACCCATGTCAAAATAGCTGAATTATTGACCTCTAATAGGGCACCTTCCTAAAATCACCTTTTCAAATAACCAATCATTGGTTCAAGGCATGTAGCTTGCATGAACGCCTTGTTGCTTAGTGTCTAGATTACTTATCATTGTCATCATTCAAAAAAATCATAGAATTGTCAAACCTTCTTAGGACAACCTTAGAAATCTATTAAAAAAATCAATCAAAATAATCATCTCGCAACTTACATGTTGCTTTAAGAGTCAACATTGCATGCAAATTGTATTCATGACATGCATAGAGCAAATATGTGAATCCACCCTCCTGTATCCATATATTCATCCATTACGTGCATCATCACAAATCATCCATAGTGCAAAAGTTAAACAAAATGTCCATAAATCCTAAAGCATACATCTATAAGCATGCATCATCTATGCACTAATATTTATGCAACCATCTGCAATCATGCACCATCATACATACACCAAGTTAATGGCCTCTCCTCCTTTGTATTTGGCCAATTTTCATTTGCCAAGCGATATCAAGCTGCATCGAGAAACTAAAGATAGTCACCTCCATCCAACAGATAGTCACATTCCATATGATCGACCACCCTATGAGTTTGTTGAGCATTATCCAAGATGATCTACTAAAAAAAGCAAAACTCATTTTTGAAAGTAAAAAAAAAAAAAAAAATAGGCCCCATCAGAGGGCACCAACTTCATTTTCACTAATGATTTCAAAAGCCAAAAAAAGATATCTTATAAAGGGCATACCTACAAGTCATCAATACCTTCAAAATTGCCAAGTTACCTTCCTAGCTGAAGTAGCTAAATGACCTTTATCCCTTATTAGTGACACACAAGTCAAATGCTCCTTGTATCATGCCAAACAAACCCCTTTCCACTTCGAGTACCTATCAAGACGAGTAGCAATCCTACAAAATCAAACCAGTGTAGTGTGACTTCTAAAGTCCCTTTAATCTTAGCAAAGTTTCTTTAAGCCTTCCAAAAGGCCCAACCCTTCACATTCAAAAGCCTAAGTTTCCTTGATGTAATCAAAATCTTATCAGAATCTCTCGAGCCAACTCGCCATTAGTCAAGACTCTCCTTTTACCAAAATCTTTTCAGAATTTATCAAGCTGACTCACCATAAGCCGAGACTCTCTTACCAAAATCTTTTCAGAATTTATCAAGCCGACTCGCCATAGGCCGAGGCTTTCCTCTTATCAAAATCTTTTTAGAATTTCTTGAGTTGACTCGTAATAGCTTGAGGCTCTCCTTTACCAAAATCTTATCAGAATCTCTTGAGCTGATTTGTCATAGGTCGAGGTTCTCCTATAGAAATCTTTTCAAAATGTCTTAAGTCGACTCGCCATAGGCCGAGGCTCTCCCTTTACCAAATCTTGTCAAAATCTCTGGAGTCAACAGCCATAGGTTGAAGCTTTCCTTTCACTAAATTATCTTATCCAAAATCCATCAATTTCACCCATAAATGTCTAAAAACGATCACTTGACATCCATGTGGTTCTTTTTTTCATCTCTTTTATCCAAATCCATCAATTCCACCCATAAATGTCTAGAAACGATCACCTAGACATCTATAGCATTCCAGTTTTCACATCTTTTATCCAAATCCATTAATTCACCAAAAAATATTTAGCCACCAGCTTAGATATCCCTCTCATTCATTTTCTCTCTTCCATTTATCAGCCACATTTTTCACCCATAAATATTTAAAAATGATTGCTTAAACATCCTTGTGGTTCATTTTACCATCTTTCCTTTTAACCATGTCTCTTACCCAAACATGTCCAAATACTGATGTAGACATCCATTTGGTTCCTTATACCATCCCAAATCCTGAGTTCACTATCATCAGAATTGCCTTATAGATAAGATAATTCTGATGAGGGGGTAACTGTGAACCCTCAATCTTGCACTCTTGTCATCCAATCGCAGCTTAACACCTGCTAAGTTTAGTGTATTATGCAGAGCTGGTGCGACGATTCCACTAGCCAGTTAGTGGATGGGAGTTTGCGGGCAACGCCCTTGAAAAATTTTTTTTTAGTCTTCAATTATATTACTACTGGACATCCAAATTTGTTAAACCCCAAACTAACAATCAATTTCTAAAACAAAAAACAAAAACGCTGTCATGCTAAAGCCGCGCTAGGCTAGCACGGTAGACACTGGTTCGAATCTGTATTAGTCCTACATGGATTCGTGCTCGTGGTTCCCCTTTCTGTGCCAAAATGTCCATTTTGCTCTTTTCAACCCAATTTTTAACCCCTTTTCACCCCTATCATTTTGGTCTTTTCACTTTTTCAATTCTTAAACTACCCTCACCCACTTTTCTTATAAATACCCTCTCATTTATCTTCACTCATTGAGTTAGAATTGATAGCTATCCTCTAATTCCTCTTTTCTTCTCTCTCCAACCACTCTTTAATTAATTAATTAATCTTTTTAATTAACCAAAACTCTTTTTTTAAATTAAAAAATAATCATTCAATTAATTAATTAATCTTTTTAATTATTTAATTAATCCCTTTTTTCAAAATCAAAATAATCCTTTTTTAATCCACCCTCATCCAAATTAATTAATTAATCATTTTAATTAATTAATTAATCTCTTAATCAATCCAATCAGTTAGTCCCGATAAAATAGAACTTCAGTCCCCAAAACCCTTTGCCCGCCAAAAATAAATGTATCAGCCTTTTTTTCTCACTTAAAAATCCAAATCAAATCAATCATTCTAATCAACCTATAAACTCCACTACTTAATCATGGAACGAATTATGTAGATTTTAATCCCTATTCAATGGGGGTACGTAGACACGTTTGAAATTTAAATCCAAACCTCAAATCCAATTTCAAATTAATTCCATTTTCCATTTATTTTCAATTGCAATTATCTGTTTTTAAACTTTGTGTAAATTTGAGTAATCAGTTTAATTTAGAATTAAGGAGCGACACTGTGGTTCCTCTAAAATCCATGAGGACTAGAGAGAACACTCGCCTTAATTTGTGGATGTTTTATTTTACTTTTCTCTATGGACTCATACCATACTTATGCATTAATCATGATAGCATAATTGTCATATAATATTTGTCATCCATGAAATTAATTTTCAAAGTCAAATTAAACTTAAGAGCCAAATGTAGATTATTTAACCAAACATCTAGTCTTCAAGCTCAACTTTGTTTGAAAACTAGTGATTTTTATTCTTGGATAAATTAATTGCAACATTAATAAATTGAAGTCACAAATTGGGTTCTTTCTTAATTTTTTCATTTAAAAATAAATTAGAGTGGCAACTTCCAAAATCATTTTTCAAATCACAAATCAATTTTCTGAATGATAGCTGTTTCAATATATTATAATTGTCATATAATATTCATCATCCATGAAATTAATTTTCAAAGTCAAATTAAATTTAAGAGCCAAATTTAAATTATTTAACAAAAAACTTAGTTTCCAAACTCAACTTAGTTCGAAAACTAGTGATTTTTATCCTTGTGTAAATTAATTGCAAAATTAATAAATTAGAGTCACAAATTGAGTTTTTCCTTAATTTTTCTATTTAAAAATAAATTAGGGTGGTGATTGCCAAAATCATTTTTCAAATCACAAATTAATTTTCCGAATGATAGCCATTCCAATCGTGAGAACTGAAACTTATTCTATGAACTCCTTAAATATTGCTCGGCCTTTCCTTAAGGCAAAATTCCCCCAACTAAAGGAGGGGCATTCGGGCGAGGTCTCACACCTTCTGGATATACTAGTACACATCTTCTACCAATTGTTTCGACACAACCTTCAATCCATCCAATTTCTCATCTATTTTTTGCTATAATTAAACAAAGAATTTAAACGATCATCAATTTTCTAATAATGATCATTTATATTGTTCATAATCACTTGTACAACATATTTCATTTTATTCTCTAGAATGTCATCAATATCACTAATATTTTTATTTAAATTATCTTCACACTTCTTCTTTGCCTTTGATTTCTCCACTCTCTCTCTCAATTCATAAATTCCAACATCATCCTCATCTTCCTCTTCTTTATCTTCTTCATTAGCAACAACAACCACTAATTCTTCTTCTTCCTCCTCTACTTCTTTTTCATCCCTCCTCAATAGTCCATTTTTTTTATTTCTTCTTTTGTCCAAAGATTTGATATTATTTATAAAAAAAAAAAACCCTATTTTCCATAGTGACTTTCTTGATATTATTAAACTCTAGTTGCAATTTAAACATCCTTGATGTACCTGGTTGGTGATTTGCACACCTTGAAGCAATTTCTTGTTTCCAACCAAGGTTCAACCTCACAAGTACCTGAAAAACAACATATCAATCAATATGGTTGAATTCGATGTTGAATTCAATTTTATCAAGATTGAATTCAATTTTATTAAAATTGAATTCAGCTTTATTAAGGTTAAATTCAATTTTATTAAGATTGAATTCAATTTTATTAAGGTTGAATTGAACCTTAATACAATTGAATTTAATCTTAATAAAGATGAATTCAATATTCATAAATTTGAATTCAACCTTCATAACGATAGATTCTTACCTAGAATACAATTGGGAAACCTTCAATTATATATGCCTTAGTATTAGATTCCTTGGATTTGGTGGGCTGGTTCACTGCATTCACTATGCAGTTTGGACAATTGTCTTGAATGCCATAATCTTCAAGGAAACTTGTTTCACTAACTTAAGTTTCTTCACAATTTTAATAGCCTCATATCAAGCTTTATAGATGTTTGTCTAGAAACAATTTGAGTGAACAACAATAGATTTACAAAAGCCACCACATCCTTGTCTACAATGTCACTGCCATCTTTTCAAACATTTCAAATACATCACTATATGTCACCTCACATGACCTAAGCAACTTGTTTATATGACTCTTCAGAAGATTTTTTACCTCGCCTAACACAATCTTGCTGAGGGCAGCTTGACTATTCCCTAATTTAAAACCTATTATCAGAGCAAACTCTTCCCTCCCAAACTTCACCTTGTTTCCAATAATATTGAAGTATATTTAATTATCATCATCATTAACTTTCTCCAACTGCCTTAACAACATGCTGTGGACAAGCTATTTACTCCACTTTCTTGCTTGAATCTAAAGGCAGTTTTCTTTAGCAACTCCCTCTGTGCTTTATTAAGTTTCTCATTTATTACCTTGATATTTTCTTCTAAAAGACTATACCTTGCAACTTTACCCAAGAAGTGTTTCTTTTTAAGACAAATCATAACCATGCTATCCTCCTAAATGATGAAATCAGATATATATTTTTGAAATAAGATGAAATCTAAATTCAACTATGTTAAATATAAATTCAACGTTAATAAAGTTGAATTCAACCATACATCAAGTTGAATTTAACTATATTAAGATTATCAAACTTATTATTATTGAATTCAATCTTAATAAAGATTAAAATCCAACCCTAATAAAGTTGAGTTCAACCATATTACAGTTGAACTCAACCATATTATAGTTGAACTCAATGTTAACTAAAACCCTAATATGTATTCTATAAGACTAACAAAAGCTAAAGGAAAACATTATGATAGGAGAAGTTTAGCAATTGCAGCAGATGTGGGTCATGGGGAGAGAAAAAGAGAAGGTCCATAATTAATATAACTGTCACCCCCTACCTGGCCCCGTGTCATATCTTAGTAAATGGAAATAAAAAATGACCTTGTTTTGATAATGCAAAATTGTAAATAATAAATAATATAATTATTAGGTAAGTTTTTGTTTTAGATTAACAAAATTATATAAAAATTAAAAAAATACATATATTAATTAGTTTATAACAAATGAATCAAATTAACTGTAAATAATAAATAATATAATTAATAGATAAATTCTATTTTTATATTAATAAAATGAATATATAAAAATTTAAAAACACATATATATTAATTTGTTTAGTAGAAGCTATTAAAATTAAGCAAAAATAATAAATACTATAATATCATGTATATTTAAATATAATTATTAATTTATTGTACATGTAATTAATAAATTATAAGATAAATAAATATAATAAATTTGGTTCAGGGTTCAGTTCTTTTGAGTTAGTACGGTTTAAATACAGCTCGGTTCGAATATTGAAATGAGTACACATCAACCACCATATGTACTATAATATTGTGATCAGTTCAATTTGGATTGAGGGTTTTTTTCGAGGATAGGGGATTTTTGTTAATAGAGATTTTTTTGGTTTGAGATTTCAAGTCAGTTTGGGATACCCGTGTCCCATGCTCAACACTATATCGAAAATGCTCTTAGTCTTACTCTTTATTATATTATAAATAATTTAATCTCTCATTTTACTTTGTCTTGAAAATAGTGCATGCTCCAACAATACTCTCTATTTCACTCTTTATATGATTTTTTTTTTTTTGCCAAATAGTAAGGAGTCATTTTATCAATCCTTAGATTTGAGGAGAGAGAATGTGACTCCTTAAAAATTTTAAGAAAGAAAGTTAGTTTAAGAGGCTGTTGGAGGAGGTTAAATGAGTTTGGTTCCCTATTTTTGAATAAGAAGGCAGAATAGGGAGGTTGTTAGGGATGCTCTAATCATAACCATAATAAACAAAGTAACCAAAACATAGTGGCTACAATACCATAGAAGATAATATTGGAGGTATAGGAGTCGGCCACCATGGAAGCATGATTATAAATGTGTCAACCCAGTTGTGGAATCTATGAAAAATAGATGAACTATAAGGACCCTTACTAACCACCTTCAAAGTTTTAGTTCTCAACTTATAGGAAATAATAATATTATCACATACACACACACATATATATAAAATTGTTTAGCCATATATAGCCTTTGCGAGTACTCTATTGGAATGAAGGAACAACAATGCTTACACACACCTTCACACATCTTATCAAGATTTTATCATGATGAACACCACAAATTGATTACTCATGAAGTCTATATATAGATTCATTCACCATCCAAGATATTATGGTTTCTTCATATGGTCAGTTGGCACTCAAGGATTGCAGTTGCTTTGTTGTCTAGCACTTCTTTGCAGATCATACCACATAAAGAGTATTTCTTTAGAAATTTCTTTAGGTCATAGTATAAGGAATATGCTAAGCAAATCCTTATGGGGTTCCATTTGTAAAATGAAGATCTAGTAGAGTCTAAGGTACACTTTCATTCATATTACCACAACTAATGTGATATTAATAATGCAGACCAATGATAGAATAGATATGCTGCTATTCTATTGGGTGATTTGAAACTTTGAAAATGAACTGACAAAATCATAGATAAGTTTTCTATCCATGGATGTCAAAACCATAGAAATTTATCTATAGATGCCATGACTTTGTGCTTATGACAGCATCTAACAATTGACAGGTCTTGGATTTGAAGGTGGTAAAGTGAATTTGATTTCCTATTATGGGTCATTTCGAGTAATCAATTTGCCAAAGAATATAATGCAAGTACCTATTATAATTTGTTGATTTCCTGTTGGTGTTTCAAATGATGCAATCTTCTCATATTCCTTACTATAACATAATAATCTTATCTACCATTTATAGCTGTGAAAGATTACAAGTAAATTATGTTTGCTAGATTGATGAAGAGACAGATGCAAATGTAGCCTTTGCCTACTTAATAGCACAAGGATTCAAAGTTTAGTCCAATTTTGAAAACTATGTAATTGAGTCTAGTTCTTTCTTCTTTGGAGTTGTCATTCTTTTAGAAAATGTAAGGGATATAAAATTTTACAAATGAATTGATGAATAATGACATCAGTTGTGCAATGATAGAAGTAACTAAAAAGAAATGGGCCCTTTTTTTTCACTAAGAACATTAGAGCTTCTTAGAAGGCACAATTTAGCATAAGCAACAAATGGCACATGAATAAGCGGATCTAGAATTCCTAGGTTGTGGTTGTGGTGCTGCTTTTGAAACTTCATTAGCATTCTCCTTCATCTTTGTTGTCCCAAGTATGGCAACCAAGAAGGGGGTGAATTGGTGGTATTTAAAAATTCTAACACAGGTCTAGCAACCTATATGCAAAAATCCTAAAAACATATTGAAATGGGTAGAGATAAATAAATAGGGATCAAGAGAGTTTAGCCAATTTATAGTGGTTCAGAGCACAAGTGCCTTTCCTACATCCACTTGTCTCAAATCATCCTGATTTGAGGTTCCACTAGTCAACAAGATTGCACCTAAACTTTACACACTTAGTTGTCCAAGATTTCACCCATTATAATAGATTTTTCAAGGATTTCACCCTTTTTCACTCTCAAGAATACAAGAATAATGTGATTAAAGTCTTAAAAAACTTATAGAATAGCTAGAATAATTGTAAGAATGAAGTTCTCTAACTTTCAGGAAAGAACACTCAAAGAATACAAGTTATAGCTCAAGTGTTCCTAAAATAGAGTATGAATATTTTTAAAAGTAGAAATGAAGAATTTGATAAACATAGTACATAAGTCTTACTTAGCAAAAGTTTTACTCTTTATTTTAATCTCCAGGTACTTATAGGAGCAATAAATATGACTGTTAGGCTCTTAAATCAAGTAAAACTTCTACCTACATCATTCCAACGGCTAGAAAATCTTCTAGATTTCGTTTGATATGACGTGTTCATGGTTGTGACGGACACCTTCATGATTGTCAATCATCCTTCTTAAGACTGTGAACATCTTTCACGGTGGGAATTTTTGTTTTTATACTAAACTTTAAATTCCTTTCACAATCGTGACATGTAGTGCCACGATTGTCACACAAATTGTCAAGACTGTGAATGCTTTCTCACAATGGGAAAATTCGCTTCTGTATTATCTTGAAATAAATGTCATGGTTGTGACACATTGTTTCATGATCATGATATAACCTTGGATCTTCTGTAGAGTCAATATCTGAATAACAATCATGAATTAATAAGTAACAGTCATGAATAGCATTTTCCTGAAAAAATAGTAAACTAAAAATATCCTCATGGAATTTTGATTAGAAAATAGCTAATTAATTATAGCTAAAAATATGATTAATTTAATTGGATAAAGTTTTGGAATCATCAAAATATAGAAGGGGACAATAATCTCCCCCTTTTTGATGATGAAAAAACTATATTCAATTAATCGAACAACAGTAATACTCAATTAAATAAAGTTTTAATCTCAATCAAAAAGATTTATATAGAATTACTCCCCCTCAATATATGCATTCTAAATAGAAAATAAAATTAAGCAACCTTCCCCTTAATTATTGCCATATAACAATTCATATTCTCTCCCCTGTTTTGGCATCATCAAATAGAGAAATAAAACAAATAAAAGTACAAGAGTGATCAAAGTAAACAAAAATAAATAAATGACAAATAAGAATATCCAAAGAGTCATAAGAGTCAACATATATAGATAAGAAACAATTTCCAAAGATAATAGTCAAATAGACTTGAATGTACCAAAATTAGAAACAAGTTACCATCATAATAACACAGCTTGAAAAGTAGAAATTGAGCATCTAAGGATAAGAAAGTGGAATGGAAAAGTTGGATGGAGCTAGCGCGGAAGGATGAAATCCAAGTGAATAAGCATCTTGAAGTTAGTGAACTAATTCTATCAGCTCCTTTTAGTTTTTCTTAAAGATGTCCATAAGTTGGTTTAATGAGGCTTGCCACTCATCCATTTTCTTTTCATGCAAGTCCCATCACTCCATGAGGAGATCGAATAGAGAGGTATCCATAGAGGATGAAAGAGCACCAATAGTAGGAATAGAAGTACTCCTCTTCCATTTATGATGAGAAGGCACTTCATCACCAAACATAGCTTTAATTTCTGGATCCACTTTCTCTTCTCCATGTTGTGCTTCTCCTTCTTCGTCAACATTTTCTTCCTGTACCTCATGAATTGGAATAACTGTCCATACATTTGTGTCTGTATTTTTCTAGCAATTTTCATATCTCTAAAACATTGCATTTCCAAGGCATTTCTTATTTTGTACTTAATCTCATATTTTCTATCTTCCTAAAATAAAAGATCAAAATGTTCCATAAAGAGAGTTACATACATCCCAAGAAATAGTTTACCTTTTATCTTAGCAGCCAAATCTTTGAAAGATTCATCTAGGCATCTAGTGCAATCGAAATCCTTTTCATTTTCGACAAACCACATAGCAAACAACTCTTTCTTTGAAATAGTTCCATTACTATCACCTTTAGCAAATAAAAAATATGAGAGAATTCTCTGAAAAATTCTAAGAGGAATGCTTTTAAGTTTGGTGGATTTTCTAAGTTTGGGATCATACTTCTTTTCTCCAGTTAATTTTTCCTAATAATTATTTGCATCTTAATTTTTAGTAATGTTTGCATAGCCAGAAGACTTAATTTTAAAATTTTGCCCCAATTTCTTTACTTTTACCACAAAATCTTCTCCTTTCAACTTAAACTTCGTATCACCATTTTGCTTAACAAAAAGAGTAGCGAAAAATTCATATACAGCATTGGCATACATGTGTTTAGCAATAGAAGGAAAATATAAGTCTTCAAAGAATTTCACACATAAATGATCAACAGGTTCCCTTAAGCCTATTTTCTCAAGATCTTCGAAATTAATATCTCTACCACACATTAAAGAAAAATATCAAACCTAGTGATAAGAGTAGGAGAAGTGAATTGTAGATCATACATACCTGCTTGAGTTTGAGAGAGAAGTCCTTTGTCCACATATTTCTTCTTCTTGGTGATCATTTTGGTTCTTGGCCATGAGAGCCATTCATGGTGGGTAAGGTTTAAACTAATGTGAACACAGTCGTGACTTAGTTGTCACAGTCATTACAAGTTATTTCACAGCCATAATAATTTGTCATGATTGGAAATTTTGCCACTATAAGAATTTCAATTAATTGTCATGATGGTAAGTTCTTTTTCATAGGTATGAATGATGTTTCACGATCAGGAAAGTGTTTATAATTCTTATGAATAGAGATTTTGATAGATATTAGCAGAAAGAATTTGGAATTTAAAGCTCATTTCAAGCAATCATGTTTATGTGATTGTAACTCAATCAAATTTGGCAACAATCAATATAAATTGAATTTAAAATGACATAATTTCAATATGAAATATATCCTTTAAGTTTCTATTTTGCACTTTATTCACAATTTTCACATAAATCGTATTTATCACTTAAACAATCTAATTTTTGTCAACTAATCATCAAACATATTTGAACAACAATAATTTTCAAGATTAAGGGTGGATCATACCTAAGTGGCATCAATTATATCTAGTTCCCCTCTAATGTAGTAAAATGCTTCTTTATCCAATGGTTTTGTGAATATATTAGCCAATTAGTGCTTGGTGTCAATAGACTTAAGAGGGATATGATCTTTGCTAACATGATCTCTTAAGAAATGATGTCCAATATCTATATTCTTGGTTCTAAAATGTTGAATGAGAATTTTGGATAAATTTATGGTACTAGTATTGTCATATTTAATTGGAATATTATGAAATGTATAACCAAAATCTTCAAATTGAGTTCTCATCCATAGAAGTTGAGTATAACAACTAACCACTACTATGCCTCCGTAGTTGATAGTTCAATTGAGTTTTGCTTCTTTGAAAACCATAAGACCAACATGTTTCCTAAAAATTGAAAAGTATTATTAATACTTTTTCTATCAATTTTACAACCACCATAATTGGCATCAGAAAATCTAATCAAATCAAAAGATGACTCTTTTGGATACAATAAACCTAAATTTGGTATATCCATAAGATATCTAATGATTTTCTTAACTCTAACCAAATATGATTCTTTGGGATTAGATTGAAAACATGCACACATGCATACACTAAACAAAATGTCGAATGCAATTAAGTGTAAAAGTGAATCTATCGTACTTCTATAAAGCTTGGAATCAACATATTTACCTTTCTCATCAACTTCTAAGTTGGTTGAGGTCCCTATAGGTGTGGCTTATGATTTGGTATTCTCCATCCCAAATATTTTCAGCAACTTTGTTATTGTTGATGACTATTCTAGGTTTACATAGGCTTTATTTCTTGCTCATAAAAATGGTGCTTTTCATGCATTCATCCACTTGCAAAAGTTTTACAAAGTCAAAAAGGTTATGCAATTTCATGCATTAGAAGTGATCATGGAAAAAAATTTGAAAATTTAGATTTTGAAAATTATTACAAAGATTATGGTATTAAGCATAATTTTTCAGCTCCTAGGACTCCTTAGCAAAATAGTGTTGTAGAGATGAGAAATAGATCATTAGTAGAAATGGCTAGGACCATGCTTTGTGAAAACAATTTACCAAAATATTTTTGGGCCGAAGTGGTCAACACTTCATGCTGCATTATCAATAAGGCAATGATTAGGTCAACTTTAAAGAAAACCCCATATGAATTGTGGAAGGGTAGGAAGCTTAATGTTGCATATTTTCATCCATTTGATTGTAAGTGCTTTGTGCTTGATAATGAAAAGGATAACCTTGGTAAATTTGATGCTAAATCAGAGGAATATATCTTTCTTGGTTATTCTAACACTTCCAAAGCTTATAGGATCTTCAATAAAAGGACAATCTTAGTTGAAGAATCCATTCTTGTTATTTTTGATAATTTTCCTTCTAATTGTGTAGATAAGGATGATCATCAAAATGCAATTGAAGATATGATTGAGGATTTGACTTTAAAGGAGTCCCAAGTACAAGACATTCAAATATAAATGGACAAAAATGATGCAAGTATGGATGAACTTAATATACGTATTTAACAACTAGTTGAAGCTCCACATCCAAGGGTAAGGAATGAGGTGAAATATACTCAAATCATTGGAGATCCCAATCAAGGTGTGAGGACTAGGTCAAGAGTCCACAATACTTCTGAGTACATAGCCTTTCTAACAATTGGAATCTAAAAATATCAATAAAGCAATTTAAGATGATCAATGTGTGATGGCTATGTAAGAAGAGTTAAATCAGTTTGAAAGAAGCCAAGTGTGGACAATGGTTTCAAGAGCTAAGGATCATCCAGTGATTGGCACTAAATAGGTGTTTCGTAATGCACGAATCCATAATAGTGGTGAGAAACAAAACAAAGTTAGTTGCTCAAGGCTACTCATAAGAGGAAGGTATTAACTATGATGAAACTTATGCTCCTATAACTAGATTAGTGGCAATTAGGATGTTACTTGCTTATGCATGCTACAAAGGCTTTAAAATTTTTCAAATGGATGTTAAAAGTAAATTTTTATATGGTTTTATTCAAGAAGAAGTCTATGTTGAACCTCCTCCTAGTTTTGAAAATGAAAATTTTCCAAACCATATTTTTAAATTAATAAAAGCTTTATATGGTTTGAAACAAGCTCCTAGAGCTTGGTAAGAGAGATTGAGCAACTTTTTGCTAGAAAAAGGTTCTTCAAAAGGAAAAGTTGATACAACTCTTTTTATTAAGCATGACAAGCAAGATATCTTAATTGTGCAAATCTATGTTAATGGTATCATATTCAGTGCTACTACTAAAGTGTTTTGCAAGGAATTTTCTAAGTCTATGCAAGGTGAATTTGAAATGAGTATAATAGAGGAGCATAATTTCTTTTTGGGACTTCAAATCAAGCAACTTGAGCATGGAACTTTGAACAATCAAGCTAATGTTTACCACCAAAGCTAGATGTTCTAGTTAGACCAAATAAAGCCATATGAAGTAATTGTAAAGGTCTAAAATCTAAACAACATTTTTAGGCTTAAAAAAACTTTGCATCACAAACATTTTCCTTTTTGAAAACAAGTTTAGGCAAACCATTAACTAATTCTTTTCTTGAAAGTTATTAGACTATATCCATACTAGGCATGGCCTAATCTTCTAGGCCATAAGGATGAATCTCCATCTTTTAAAGAATATAAAAAAAGATTTTTGTTTTCATTATTATTTATGTCCACCATACACACATTGCCTTGACGGTAACCAATAAATGTTATCTTGTTAGTTTTGAAGGCTATATCCTCACATGTTAATGATTCAAATATGACCATATAACATTTATCACATAATTGACTAACACTAAGCAAATTATGTTTCAAATTATCAACAAATAAGACTTTAGAGATAGAGAAATCATTGTTACCAACCATGCCAACACCAATAATTTTGCCTTTAGAGTTGTCACTAAAACTTATATTTCCATTCTTCTTGGCTTTAAGATTGATAAATTGCTCCGTGTCTTTGGTCATATGCTTAAAGCATCCACTATCAATTACCCATTTGTTTTTCTTGGTCTTGCAAACCACTTACATCACAAAATCAATTTACTTCTTTTGGGGCACCCATGTTGTTTCAGGTCCACCAATGTTAGTTCCTTTAAGAACCCACACACTCTTAGGAATTGGTTTTAATTCTTTTGAAATCCAAACCTTCCTAATAATAAATAGTCTCCCAAGTCTAACAGGAAATCTACTAAAGATATGCCCATGATATTTGCAAAAGCCACTTTTAACTAGGCTTTTGGGTTGAAAATCATTTTTATTGAAAAATGCATGACATTTCTTTTCATTGCATTCAACTTTGTAACCCAAGCTCACTTTATTAAATACTCCTCTTTGTGATGAAATGATGTCATCAAGAGTCTTACTTCGATTAGACATTTTTTTTGAAAGTTCTTTAGAATCATTAAGTTCCTTCTTGATCTTATCATTTTCACAAGATAAAGTTTCAAAGGAGGTTTTCAATTCTTTTATTTGAGCCATGAGTTTTTTGGTTTTCAACTATGAAATCACTACTTTGTAAAGCAGTCCCATGCTCATTTTTTAATTTGCATAAATTCTTTTCCAAAGCTTTATTCTCCTTTGTCACAGTTAAGAAATTTTCTATTAATGCATGAAAAGCATTTTGTAATTCATTAAAGGTATAAGATTCAAGAGTTACCTCATTATCATGAAGTTCATCCTTTTATGCCATCAAGCAAAGGTTGGCTCTCTTCTCTTCTTCTTCATCGGAGGATTCCTTATAATTTGAAGTATCACTTGCACTCCAAGCTTCATAAGCTTTGTTCTTCTTTAAGAATTTTTTCTCTTGCTTATCCTTCTTCTTCTTATGCTTGAGTAATGGACAATCTTCTCTAATACGACCCAGTTTCTTACACTCATAGCATATAATTTCATTCTTCTTTTCTTCAGTCTACTTTCCCTTCTCCTTGTTGAAATTTTGCTTTTTAACTTTGTCTTTTGAGAGGTACATATTGAATTTTCTGAATTTTCCTGCAAGTAGCATCACCTTTTCATCATCTTCACCCTTACTAGATGATTCTTTCTTTTCTTCATGATACACCCTCAAGGCAATAGATTTTTCTTTTTTGGAAGTGCATTCCATCTCTTTGTCTCTTGATTCTTTTCTAGCTTTTAGCTTAATCTTAGGAGTAATAAGATTTCTTACAAGTTCTTCAAGAGATGATGACCCTTTTTGCTTTGATTATTTAATAGCATCTACTTTAGAGTCATATGCTTCCAGTAATGATCTCAAAAGTTTGGTGTTAAGCTCCTTTTGAGTGAATATCTTTTTTAGCCCCTTTAGATCATTCATCATGGTTGTGAATCTCTTGTATATGCTAGATATAGACTCATCCTTCATCATTTTGAACTCCTCAAAATTGGTGGAAAGTATATTTAATTTGGAGTTTTTGATTTGACTTGTTCCCTCATGATTCATCTTTAACACTTCCCAAATTTCTTTAACTGTTTCATAAGCGGACACTCTATTGAATTCAATTTCATCCAAGGCACAAAATAAAAGATCAACAACCATGTCATTGCTAGCTTCTTCTTATCTTCATTGTTGTAAGTGGATAGGTCTTTTGGTTTGTCCGAATTTGCCTCCATTGTAAAAAATGGACTTTTTCTACAACTTCCTATAAGTCATAGCCTTGTGATAAAGAGATAGGGATCAAGAGAGCTTAGCCAATTTATAGTAGTTTGGAGCACAAGTGCCTCTACTACATCCACTTCTCTCAAATGAACCTGATTTGAGGTTCTACTAGTCAATGGGATTGCACCCAAGCTTTATACACTTAGTGTCTAGGATTTCACCCTTTATAATAGATTTTTCAAGGATTTCACCTTTTTCCACTCTCAAGAATACAAGAATAATGTGATTAAAGTCTCACAAAACTTGTAGAATAGTTAGAACAATTGTAAGAATGAAGTTTCTAGCTTTCAATAAAGAACACTCAAAGAATACAAGTTACAGCTCAAGTGTTCCAACAAATATAATTAATTTAATCAAAAAAAGCTTTTGGAAACATCATAATATACAAGGGGACAACAATCTTCTTTCAGAATTTCAGCAATAACTTCTCATTGCAATCCTTCTTCTCATCATCATTTAACAATATTGACCTAAATTGGGCTTTCAATTTAGTCAATCTCGATTTTGATCTTGACAAACAAATTAAATTGTTCTAATAGTTACATTAAGTGTTTATTTTGCAAGCAAGTCACTAAGAAAATATTGCAAATCAAAAAACTTAAAAAATTACTGAAGTTATGAATATGGCCTGTAACTAATGCCGGAACCAATGAATCATGCCCACAACAAGCATTTCACGACCGCAATGTAGTATGTTGTGACTGTGAATTAATTAAAGGCAAAATAGGCTGAGACACAAAAGAGTTCAAGATGAGAGTTGCGCCCATGATTTAGGATGAAAATAGAGACTCGCAACAACTATCAAGAGGTTGTAACTGTGACATTCATAAAGTAGGAAAGATCTCCAATGAATACTTGATCAGCTAACAAAACCCTATCATGTGGAACTAGCTATTTGAGACATTTGAAGATCGCGACTGCAATGCTGAAGATCGCGACTGCAATTCTTCAATCTTGAATGTGAAATGGAACAGCATATTAAATATAAGATTTCTAGCTGCTAGGAAGAGATTTAGTCATGAGTTCATTTGTAATGTCTCTTTGGTGGTGGAAAGCTATAAATACTCTCTTCAAAGGCCTTAAACAGAGTTCAACAACTTTCTAAGTAGCCAAACTCTTGTATTTTAATTTCTTAAGCCTTTATAAAACACATCTTATGTTGGTTGGGTGTTAGCCATTGAAACACTTGTATAGGTTAGGAAATGAGCCTAGTTAAAACTCTTGTATAGATTAAGTGTGAGCCTTAGTAAAACATTTAGTTAAGTTTGAGTGTTAGCCTTGATAAAAGGCTTGCTTAGGTTTGAGTGTGAGTTTTAAACACCAAATTCGGAGTGAACTTGGTAAAACTCTATTGAAAGTGAAAATATCCAATTAAGGATTGGGGAGTGGTTGAAAAATTAGTTATAATTTGAATCACTATAAATCTTTGTGTTCTTTCTTCTCATCTCTTAAATTTTTTCCCTCATTTATAGAATTTTTATTTTTCCACCAATTTAACTCCCTTTTTGGTGTATATTGGGCAACAAGTTGTATTAGAACATTGGTCTTACATTTCCAAGCTTCACTGCATGAGGAAAGATCACAATGAAGGAATTCATCACCTCAAGCCTAACTTCGATAGCACCGATTATGTTTTTTCCAAGCATAGAATGAAGGTATATCTTAATAGCAATCCCATAAACATATGGGATATTGTTCTTGAAGAATGGAAGCCTCCATAAAAAATAGTTGATAGTGTTGAAGAGGTGATCCCTAAAAAGAATTGAGTTGATGCACTAAAAAAAAAGCTAATGGGAAGAATAAGAAAGCAATGACTCTTATATAGATTTTAGTATTAACCTTAATAAAACACTTAGTGATAAATCTTTGTACTTTTTCTTATCATCTCTTAAACTTTCATTTTTCCTTATTTATAAAATTTTTATCTTCACACTAATTCAATTCCTTTGTAGCGCACATTGGACAACAAACAAACATATCCATCAAACCCACCAGCAACTCCCTGTCTGATTCATTTTCAAAATGCGCTTGATTCCATCTGGGTATGTTACATTTTTGGTTAATTCCAACTTTTCGTTTTGGTTTTGCTTGTCTACTACTCATTGTCTGTTCTAGTTTAGCTAAGTAACTTGAACTTTATTAATGAGTCTTGCAGTACCTTATGAAGTATACATAAATTCACTAATGGATTATGTGGCTTTAAATTTAATTAAAAAGTAGTTTTATCTTTTACTATTCCCACCCTCAGAAAATAGTAGTACGCAAATATTCGATGCGCCCCAAAACAACGCAACCCAATTTGAGGAATGAAAAACCCAAGGCTCACAAGCATCTCATTTCCACACTGCATTGTTAACCATAAGAAAGCACTTCTTTCATTCAAGAAAATGAAAATTTTATCATTGAACACTATCAAATTTTCCAAAACAAGTCAGTCAACAAAGTGCCCTCAAACATCCAAAAATAAATATATAGAAAATTCGATAAGAAAGGTTACCACTGTAGCTCATTCGCGCAATAACAACTTAAAAGCAACAGCTATGAGTTCAATCCCATCCAGGCATCTTGCTCTAATAAATACCTAGAAAAATATTAGTATATGGGAAAAAGGATGGTGGGAAATTAGCAACACCAAACATTTTCACATTCAATAAAGATATGCATGCAAGCCAATCTCTTAAGGTCTTTTCATACTTACTAAAAAAGTTCAAGCATTCCCTACATGATAACCCATAAATCAAAAGTTTCAAATCTTAGATGTAAATAACAAAATCCAGTGACAGGATTGTCAATTGCTCAATGCTACCATCATAGCAAAACAGTCATGTTTCTATCACCAAAAGGTCCAAAACCATAAGAACAAAGAAAAGGAAGATGTACACATCAACGGAGCAAAACCATAAGAACAAAGAAAAAGCGAAGATGTACACATCAACGGAGCCACCTAGCTTCTCTTTGCAAAGATGTACACATCAGCGGAGCCTCCTAGCTTCTCTTTCAGACTCAAGAAGAGTGAGCACATCTCCTTCTCTCACAGGTCCCTTAACATTCCTCATAATGAACCGATTCTGGTCATCAAGAAACTTGACTCTGACTTGAGTCACCTGTCCTCTGGATCCAGTCCGACCCATGACTTTCACGACAACGGCGTGCTTAATCTGTGAATCCATCCTGCAGAAAACCAAAATTATGACTAGGACCAACCTTACTTTCCAAAGAACCAAGCAACGGCTCAGAACAACTAATTAAAAGTAATTAAAAAAAGTCATCATATCCACAATATTAAACGACTAATCAAGAAATACAGAATCATAATAATACATTTAAGTTAACAGTCATAATAATACTAATTAAAGGAAGCGAAACGCACCTGATTAGAGATGAAAGGTAAGAGAAACTCAGGCGGCTTGTTTTCTCGCAGATTTTGTGCAAGGCGAAAGAAAGGGTTTTTATTGGGAAAGAAGTGCTTGTGGATTTACAATTTTGCCCAAAGTTTTTTAGGATATTTCGTAACTTAAATTTTTTTGGGAATGATAAATTAATTAATACCTTATTATTAATTTATAATAAAATTTAATTAGTTAAGCTACTCATTTATTAGACCATTGTAGCATTCAATTATATAAGACAACCAATTTGATTTGATCAGATGGAAACAATTTATAATGAATTATTATCTCCAAATAACATATACTCTCTCCGTTTTTTTTTTTAATATATTTTTTAAAAAAAAAATTAAATAATATATTAAATAATATATTAATTTTTTAATTAAATACAATTAAATTTTATTTTCTTAAAATTTTAAAAATTTTCATATTAAAACAACAAATGTTTAAATTTTGTTTGGACTCTTCTAAGTATATTACTGCAGTAAAACTTTTGGTGGCAAATTACAAATGAAAAAAAGTTAAAAAATTTGAAACGACCGCCATTTAATCAGCCAAATTTGCATAGCACATTTTAGTTCTAGTTCAAGTTTAATCATGATAAGAATATAAAATGTCCATATCTTGTTAGGATTTTTTAACAATATCATTTAACAATTAGGATGGTTCATTTAGATTCAAACTCTTCACCAAAAAATTCTCCAGCAAAATTTATCTGTCCTGATTTAAATATAATACCAAAATATCCTCATTCATTTCAACCAATGCTTTTAGATTTAAATAGCCCACCAAAAGATGCTCCAATTGAAAATGAAATAATCGAAAATAATTTCACAAAAGAAACTGATCATCATGATACATCTGGCAATTCCAAGACGAAAAGATGGTTAACAAATGTAGAAAGACATGCTCACAAAAGAATTCTTCTTCCGTTATAAAAAAAAATAGTCATTAAGAAAAAATCATATTTTTTAAAATAGTAATAATTTTATCATAATTTATCAAAAAAATCCTTATTAATTGCAGTATAAATTAGGAAAATATCTCTTATATTTAGGAAATGAAAGGATAAATTAGTCATTTTACCATTTTTTTTATTGAGTTGCTAAATAGCCATTTTTTTATGAATAAAATTAACTTTTTTAATAGCTACTTTTTTCATAATGGAGGGAAAATTCTTTTTGACTACTTGCTTGCTCATAATAAAGATGGAAATCTTAATAGAGAGTTAATAAACGAAACTGCAGCTAAATTTTTAGTATCCAGAAGAACTATTTCTCGAATATTAAAAGAAGGGAAAAAATGCATGGAGCATGGCTGTAAGGTTGATGTTTATGGAAAGTTTCCAATGTGAGTGGGACGTAAGCGAGTTCAAGTAGATTTTGATCAAATACTAAAATCCCTCTACGACGCGGCACAAATATTCTATCATTATCTACAACTTTGAATATGTCAAAGTCAATAGTTCATAGATGAATAAAAGAGGGGGCTATTTGATCACATTCTAATCCATTGAAGCCTTTTTTAACTTCTGAAAATAAGAAAGCAAGGTTGAGATTTTGCATATCTATGATTGATCAAGGTACTATAAATTCAAAACCATGTTTAAAGACATGCATCATTATATGTCTGAGGTTTCAAAGAAGTACTATATACATCCACAAGAGCAAAACCCTTTACGTACTTGTAAAAGTAAAAGGTTCATTGTCAAAGTTATGTTCTTAGCTACTATTGCTCATCCAAGAATTACTTCATCCAATTATGTGTTTTCGGAAAAATTGGATGGATTTATATTCAACAATGACCATTTTTATTCAACAAGACAATGCTAGGCCTCACATTGATGTCAATGATAAAAACTTTATTGAAGTGGTTTGCAAGGATGGATTTGATATTAAATTGTGTTTTCAACCTCCAAACGGTCCAGATTTAAATGTCTTAGATCTTGGCCTTTTTAGAGCCATTCAAAGTCTTCAACATGAATAAGCTCCAAACACAATTGATGAATTAGTTTTTGTAGTTGATAAGGCTTTCAATGATTTACCATCCGAGGATCTAAATAAAGTGTTTTTAACCTTACAATCATGTATGGTCGAGGTGATGAAACCTTTTGGTGGATTTGATTACAAGATTCCACATATGAACAAAGAAAAATTGAAGCGAGAAGAACTACTTCCATCTAGACTTGAATGCGACCAAAAAATCTTGAATGATGCTATTCAATTTCTATAGCAGTGAATGGATAAGGACAACTTACTATGCTCAGTAAGTAGTTTTTTTCAAAATAAGTGACAAAAATGAAATAATGTGGAAAACTTATGTTGTGTGTCAATGTTATTTTCTAATTTTGTTTAATATATATAGTGGGTTGTGGAATTTTGCTTTCAATTTAGAGCAATTGTGATTTGACAAAAAAAAAAGTGTTAGGAGAAATTAATTTTCTTTCCAATACATTAAATGTGAAAGCGATAAATAAAACGAATAAGAAGACACAATATTTATGTGGTTCACCAAATTTTGATTACATCTATGGGACTACTGCAAAACTTTTATTATAGGGAGAAATTTATACAATGTTTGCAAACACTCACAACTCACAATTCTGACCCCAATTACACTCAAGAATTTTTTGTCACAAAATTCTCTAAAAAAAACTCTTCTTTCTTTAAACTTTTAACTAAGATTTCCTTTCTTAGTTTTGATTTTGATTTTTTTTTTGGATGATTTTGTAGAGAATACAATGCCTTAATTTATAGGTTTCTCCAAACAGTATCAACCACAAAATAATTAGCCATCCTATAATTATTAATGAATACAAACCATTCTTTAATTTAGTGAAACTAAATTAAGAATTCTTGAAATATAGAAAACTAGAATTTATTAGTGTTCATTTACTTAACAATCTCCCACTTGAAGACTGATTTTAATCTGTCTTCACACTTGGTCAATGCAGTAGTCCATCTTCTTCCTTTTACACTTCCAAACCAACTGAAGCTGAACATAGCTTCAGTTTATCATTGGTCATAGTTTTTGTTAGCATATCTACAGGATTCTTATTTCCTGGAATCTTTTTAAGCTCTAAGACTCCATCTTCTAAAGCTGATATGATGAAGTGATACCGTATTTGTATATGCTTCGTTCTAGCATGAAAAACTGGATTCCTTGCCAAGTGAATCGCACTCTGGCTGTCACAATACAATACACCTTTTTCTTGTTTGTGACCCAGTTCCTCCAAGAAAGATTGTAACCATATCATTTCTTTGCAAGCTTCAGTCACGGCAACATACTCTGCCTTAATAGTTGAAAGTGCAACTATCCTCTACAACTTAGAAACCCAACTAACTGTCGTACCTCCAAGAGTGTACAAATAACAAGTAGTACTTTTTCTACTGTCTAAATCACCAGCCATGTCAGCATCCACATAACCTTGTAAGCCTAAGCCTGTCCTTTTAAAACACAAAACTTTGTTTGTAGTACTTTTCAAATATCTGAAAATCCACTTTACTGCTTCCCAGTGTTGTTTTCTTCGATTACTCATATATCGGCTTACAACTCCCACTACATGGGCTATATCTAGTATGATACAGACCATAGCATACATAAGGTTGCCAATAGCATATGCATAAGGTACCTTTTCCATGTGAGCACGTTCCTCCTCCGTTGTGGGTGATTGATCTTTGGTTAGTTTAAAGTGACTAGCCAAAGGTATGCTCATGGGCTTTGCTCCATCCATGTTGAATCTGCAAAGCACTTTCTTTATGTATTCCTTTTGTGATAGCTTTAACATTCCATTTCTCTATCTCTAGAAATTCTCATCCCAAGGATTTGTTTTGCAGCACCTAAATCCTTCATTGAGAATACTTTTGACAATTCTTTCTTGAGCTTATTAATTTCCTTCATGCAAGCTCCAACAATTAACATGTCATCTACATATAGCAGTAGAATGATATAAGAATTGTCAAACCTCTTCACATAACAGCAACGATCTGCCTGGCACTTTAAGTAATCATTGTCACTCATAAAATCCATCAAACTTCTTGTACCACTGTCTTGGAGCCTGTTTGAGGTCATACAGGCTCTTCTGAAGTTTACACACCATTTTCTCCTTTCCTTGTACTTCGAAACCTTGTGGCTACCGCATGTAGATTTCTTCTTCCAAATCTCCATGAAGAAATGCTGTCTTAACATCTAGTTATTGTAGATTTAGATCTTCCGTAGCCACTAACCCAAGTATTGTTCTGATTGTGTTATTTTAACCTCTGGAGAGAAAATCTCAGTGTAGTCGATGCCTTCTTTATGTTGAAAACCTTTGACAACAAGCCTTGCCTTATATTGCTTGCTACCATCATGCTCTTCTTTTATTCGGTAGACCCGCTTATTGTGTAGTACCTTCTTTCCTTCAAGTAGTTTAGCTAACTCCCAAGTTTGATTGGATAACAATGACTCCATCTCATCTTTCATGGCTAACTCCCACTTGACTGACTCATTGTCTTGCACAACTTCCTGAAAACTCTCTGGCTCACCTTTATCAGTTAACATAATATAATGCAATGCAGGAGAATATCTTTGTGGTAGTCGGATAGTTCTGGAGGATCTTTGGACTTTAATTATGGGAGTTTATGGATCCAACTCAGGAGTTACAACTTCTTGATTTTGCCGAACATTATTCTTCATCTCATCTATTGGAATGTTGTTTAATGGTACTTCATCTTCCTTCTTGATGTTTGGACATGCACTATTAGCTCTAGTGCTCAGCCTATCCTTGTACAACATATCTTCATTGAAGATAACATCTTTACTCCTAATGATCTTTCAATTTTGGTCATCCCAAAAATGATAACCAAATTCATCATTACCATAACTGATAAAGTAGCACTTTTTGGATTTTGGATCAAGCGTAGTCTGACTTGCAGGATCAATATAGACATAGGATAAACATCCAAAAACTTTCAAGAAGGATAGTTTTACCTCTTTACTACTCCAAACCTCTTCCAATATTTTATAATCAAAAGGTGTTGAAGGCCCCTTGTTGATAAGAAATGTTGCCGTATTAATTGTTTCAGCCTAGAACATTTTTGGTAACCCAGCATGTAACCTCATGCTTCTATTCAAAGTTCTATTCATCCTTTCAACTATACCATTCTACTGTGATTTTCTTGAAATGGTTTTCTCCATCTTAATCTCATTCAGTGCACAATACTTCTTGAACTCATCATCCTCATATTCTTCTCCATTATCAGACCGCAATCGCTTCACTTTTAGATTGATCTCATTTTCCACCATGGCTTTCCACTTCTTAAAGGTATCATAGGCATTAGATTTATTTCTTAAAAAATAAACCCATACCTTTCTGCTCGAATCGTCGATGAAAGTGATGTAATATCTTGAACCTCCAAGGCATGTTATAGGAGATGGTCCCTATACATCTGTATGAACCAGTTCCAACTTTGTTGAACACCGTTCTCTTCCGCCCTTTAAAAAACTTACTCTTTTCTGCTTGCCAAAGATGCAACTTTCACAAAAACTATGCTCAACTATCTTTAGCTCTGGTAACTTTCCTTTTGATAGCATCACTTTCATTCCCTTTTCGCTCATATGTCCAAGTTGACAATGCCATAGACTTGAATTAACACCATCATCTACATTTGCTACCATATTTCTACAATTGGAAGTCATAAAAAGAGTTCCAGTTTTGTTTCCTCGAGCAAAAACCATAGCTCCTTTATTAACTTTCCACGAGACACCAGTAAAGGATACACTATGTCCTTCATCGTTAAGCTGTCCTACTGAGATAAGGTTTCGCATTAGGCCTAGTACATGCCTTACTTTTTGGATTTTCCATACTGATCCATTTGACATCTTCAGTTGAATGTCTCCCATACCAACTATTTCCAGAGGTTCTCCATCGGCTAGATACACCTTGCTGAAATTACCAATAATATAATTTTGCATAATTTCTTAGTGTGTAGTGGTATGAAATGAGGCTCCTGAGCCTAAGACCCAAGAATCAATTGGACTATCAACAAATAATAGTAAAGCTTCTTGTACCTCCTCAATCATAACATTGGCATTATGTGAGTTGTCTTCCTGCTTGGGTGCTCTACAGTTTTTCTTTAAGTGGCTGCTCCTGCCACAGTTCCAGGATTCAAATTTTCTTCTAAATCTAGACTTGTCTCTACCATTTCTTGACTTGGACCTTCCACGACTTCGGTTAGAATTCCTCTTGTTGTTCCTACCCCTGTTCTCGAGATTTAGGGCAGAACTTGTTGATGTTCCTTCACTGGAATCTACTCTTCGTACTTCTTTGGTGAGAACTTGATCTCTGACATCATTGAATTACAGCTTCCCTTTGCCAATAGAATTGTTAACCGCTGCTCTCATAGGTTCCTAACTATTTGGTAAAGATGCTAGAAGAATGAGAGCACGAATCTCATCATCAAAATTAATTTCAATAGACGTCAATTGTGAGACAATCGTATTGAATTCATTGATGTATACTACTACTGAAGAACCTTCTCCCATCTTTAAATTAAACAACTTCTTCATTAAATGAACTTTGTTGTTTACCGGTGGTTTCTCATACATATCTGACAGGATGCTCATCATCTCCACTATGGTCTTTGCCTCTGCCACATTGTGAGCAACATTCCTTGTTAGCGTCAATCGAATTATGCCTAACACCTATCAATCAAGGACTTTCCAATCTTCATCCTCCATTTTATCTGGTTTCTCCCCCAATAGGGGTTGATGCAATTTCTTGCTATGCAGATAGTCTCTAATATGCAATCTCCAAAATGAGAAATCTGAACCATTAAACTTACTGATACCGGGTCTCGATCCGTCTTCTCCAATCATCGCTTCTAACTTTTGACTTTCTATAAAACTGAACAGTACCTAATGCATGAATAGTACTTACGTATGAACAATACTCAACTTGGCTTTGATACTAGTTGTTAAGAGAAATTAATTTTCTTTCTGATATGCTAAATGCAAAAGCGATAAATAAAGCGAATAAGAAAACACAATATTTATGTGATTCGCCAAATTTTGAATACGTCCATGGGACTACTGTAAAACTTTTACTATAGGGAGAAATTTATACAATGTTTGCAAACACTCACAACTCACAATTCTGACCCCAATTACACTCAAGGATTTTTTATCACAAAATTCTCTCAAAAAGACTCTTCTTTCTTTATGCTTTTAACTAAGATTTCCTTTCTTAGTTTTGATTTTGATTTTTTTTTTGGGATGATTTTGGAGAGAATACCATACCTCAATTTATAGGTTTTTCCAAACTATATCAACTACAAAATAATTAGCCATCCTATAATTATTAATGAATACAAACCATTCTTTAATTTAATGAAACTAAATTAAGAATTCTCTAAATATAGAAAACTAGAATTTATTGGTGTTCATTTACTTAACAAATAGGACAATTGTGTAGCATGTTTCATGATAGTTTACATAGCTATTAGGACTTTCTACATATTAGTAAATAAATACATATTTATATAAATATCAAACTAAATATCACAAAATTTAAAAGTACCATATCACATAATTTAAAATAGTACAAGACTTTACATGTGTTCTTCTCCAAAAAAATTTGGCATGTATAACTTCAATATGTGAGTAATTTCTTGATTACATTCTTGAGCCAGAGAGAGAAATCCATCTTCTTTTTTGTGCAATTCAAATCAAACAAAGGTTTTGACATGTTTTTTGTATCAAATTCATATTTGATATTTGGTTTTTGATTGTTGAAGGCTTTGGAGGTTTGAGTTCTTTTATTTTCCATTATTTCAAACAAGAAGATCAAATGAAAGAAATAATTGTTCTACATGAAAAACTAATATTAATACACATTTTTACATTAGAAATATATTATAAAATAATGGTTATTTGTTTTGAAATTTTCAACTTCATAAATCCTTACATTGCCCCATAGATTTTATGGAAAAATATTGAATTAATATCTAAGGGCAAAATAGGTAGGAATAGTAAAAAAAATATTAAAAATATGAATGGGACATAGTTTTTGAGACATCCTAAAAAGAAAAATATGATAAACAAAATGGAACGGAGGGAATATATATATAGACACACACATGTTATAAATAAGAAAATATTTTCAGAGAAATAAACTTTAGTACATATTGAATAGCTTATCCCAATTGGAACTCATATGTTCTACTCTCCCAAAAAGGAATAAAGAGTTAGTTATAGCATAATATTGTAGGGATCTCGTATCCTAGATTATGTAATTGATAGTGTTTTAGATTTTGGCCTCCTTTTTTTAACAAAAATAATCATAATAAATAGGGAAAATATCCAATTTAAAATCTAAACTCTATGTGCAATTTCTTCTAAGTCTTTATCCTCAAATAATCTAACTGATTCATAATGATCTCTAAGTTTATTGAGCTTTTTTGGGATGAAGACATCATAAACCTTAACGATCCATTCAAAAATCCTTCTAAGCTTGAAAGCTGTCCAATCCCAAGGTATATAAATCACATACAAGTTGACGGTTTTTGATGTTGAATTTGAAAAAGAGAATGGTGGGTGATGAAAAGGGAGGATTGGAGGTAGGGTTGAAGGTGGGATTTTGGGGTTTGGAGAGGGAGGGAGATGGTTGGGTTGAGGGAACCTTATATTGATTCAAATCTAGGGGAAAAAAAAAAGACAAAAACTTGATTATAAAATCTAGAGTTAAAAATTTTTCAGGGGCAAAACTATAGCTCAGTGAAAAGGTAGTTCTTTAAATATAATGTATTTTGGATTTTTTGAAAATTAAGGTCTTGTTTAGTTATGGAGAAAAAAGCCTATATATATGTGTGTATATGCATATATACACATACACACACACATATATATATATGGAATACCAATAACTGCAAACAATAGATAATGCGGTTGTCTATGAAATATTTATTGATGAAAAACCAAACTGTCAGTAAATCGTTATTTAGTTATTGGTAAAATAATTCTAATTTTTTGAAGGGGGGACAATTTATTGACGAAATTATCGTTAGTAAATTGTTAATATTTTTTTAAACAGTTAAAAAAAAAACCATTGGTCATCTATTGATAAATTTTTAATATTTTTAGAAATTAAAAAAATTTATCAGTAAATTTAAAATTTTTTTGAAAATAAAAAATCATCTATAATCCATTGATAATTTTTGAAAATAAAAAAAAAAGGTCGGTAATCCATGGCAATTTTTTTTTAAAAAATATTTATATTTTTAAAAAATAAAAATATAATTTAAAATTTAAAATTATTATGATGAACATAAAAATTAAAAAAGAGAGAGAGAGAGAGAAAGAATGTATGAGAGATTATAAAATAAATTAGTAAGCTAAAAAAAATTCAAAATGCCTAAAATTAAAAAATTAAAATTATATTTCAAAATTAAAAAAATAAAATAAATTGAACCTAAACAAAAAGAGAGAGTGAGAGAGTATGAGAGATTAAAAATTTAATAAGCATAAAAGAAAGTATTCAAGAAAAGACTAAGATAAATTAAATTCAAGATAAAAATTTAGTAAAATTTGTTCAAAACGATATTAATACAACCAAGCTAAAAAAATATAAATAACAAAATATAAAAACTAAATCAACTATAAAAAAAATCTAAATCCAAGAAACTTGGAATAAATTTAATACATTTTTTTTATTGCAAGATTTGGAGGAATTTAAGAAGTAAAATAAAGAGAGAGAGAGAATAAAAAAGAAAGAGAACAAGAATAAGAGAATATGATATCTAATAAGTGATGAAAAAGAAAATGAAAAAGCAAAAATGAGAAAGAAATAAAATAAGTGAGAATGGGAGAAAAAGATGTGAAAACAGAGAGAAATAAAATAAGAGAAAAGGGGGAGAGAAATTAAGATGTGAAAGAAAATGATGAGGAAGAGCGGAGAATTCCTTTTATATTTTCTTTTTGCAATTTATCTAGTAGTGTAAATGATTCAACTCATTTGCAAGCGGTTCAGTGTTTGGTTCAGTAAAAGCCTGTTTGCATTTTGTTCATTTTATAAATGAGACAAACTTGAACTTGACTTTAAAACTCAATGAATAAAGTTAAACTTGGCTCTATTAAACTCGTGAGTAGCTTTATTGTTTGTGACATATTTGTATGTTTTTTTTTTTTTTTGGGTGATAAATAAGGCATTTTGTGTGTAATTCGTATCATATAGGTTAGATTGTGTTATTTTATTCACCTTTTTAGGTTTGAGGAAGATTAGTCTTGTTTTGCAAAAAATTGGAGCGAAAAATGAAAGTTTGGCGAAGTGTCGCAAGATGCGGCAAGAGGAGTGTCACTACGGCAGCCTCAGCGCAACAGCACGTCTCCAGTGCCTCGTCAGAATGTCTAGCTCCACGCTGCTATGAGGTGCCTACTGCCGTTCCTACCCCAACGTCTCGCCAAGAGTTGCAGCGCCCTGCAGCAGGATGTTGCTTATTCTAGCAAATGCCCTTGTATCTCGCCAGGATCAGTAGCGTGGCGCAGCAGCAAGCTGGCTTGTCCCAGCGTCCGCCGAAGCTTTCTAGCGCCACGCAACAAGAGGTTCCTATATTGCCTGCTCATCCCAGCGTCGAGCTGACCAATTTAAGCGCCCGCTACGTCTTCTATGCGCAAACATTGAAAATTTTCCAAGATTCTCAAGGATTTTCTTTCCTAAATTATTTTAGGAAAGTAAAAAACTAAATAAGAAGTTGTGTTGTTATAAATAGGGTGGTTAGGAGGAAGAAAAGTATTTTTTGATCTGGATTTTAGGGGATAGTACTTTCTCTTCTAATTTTCTCTTTTCTCAATTTTATTTTAATTGTTAGAACTAAACACTTAAAGGAGAATTTTGTTCTTGGGAATTCCTTTATAAAGATTCAAGAGATTTAATCGAATAAACGAATTAATTAGCATGGTTTAATTCTTATTTATAATTCTTTTGGATTGTTGAATTGATAGAATTGATTTGATGAATTCTTTTCATTATAATAAGATTATGATGATTTATTTATTTCCTATGAACTAATTTCATCTTTGTCTATGGTTTGTATGAGGTGTTCATGATATGGAATTAAACATAATCTCATTTGATTATTTTTATCCCTAATTGAATTAATTAATTGTTATTGAATAATTGCTTAGCTACCAATTGTTCAACTTAGGTTTTGAATGAGGGAATGAGAGTTGAAGTTCAATTTCAGATCTCATTCCTTTAGATCTTAAAATGAATTAGAAATATAAGTTTTAAGATTTGGTTTTAATTTTTGATATATAATTTGATAGAATGATTTCTATGAATGCAAAAGCTATTAGATTGAGTTCTATTCTTTGAATTGTTAGAAATTAAAACTTTAGGATAATCAGTTAGATATATTCATGATCATATATGATTGACAAGCTGATTACAAACCCTAGACATCATTCATTTATTGTTTAAAAAACTTATTGCATCTTAATCTATATTTTCTTTTAATTTCCTATTTTGCAAATATTTCTTTTTAAAACATTCAACTTCTTTTCATTTAATTTGCTTAAAATCAAAACAAATATTTCCATTTGCAATTCCTTGAGAGATACGACCTTAGGTACTTTCAATATACTACAATTGCCCTATATCATTGCAGGTCGCTTTTTGACAAGTTATTTTGAGGCGAACATTTATTATTATTATTATTATTATTAGCACTCCAAAAAATATATTTTAATACTTCTATAAACTTTTTGGTAATTCAATTTGACTTAAATATATATAATCATGATTAACTTAATATAATATTTTCTTATTATATAATCTAATATTCCAATCTTTAAAAATATTTTTTATCAATTAATATTTTTGTAATATATAATTCTCAATTTAATGGTTGGAACTTTTTTTACTAATTGGATGTTTTTATTTTTATGTTAGTTTTAACTATTTTTGTGATAGTTATTTTATTTGAAATACATATTTAGGAAGTTGAGTATTTTAATAAATTAGAAATGAGTTTCAAAATGAGTGGAGTTTGAATTTGAGTTGAGCTCAAATATAATTTATTAATGAGTCTAGTTTGAGCTTGAGCTTGAGTTTAAACAAGTTGAGTTTGAATATTATTTTCAACCTCGATCCAATCTTGAGTTCAAAAAAAAAAATATCGAACTTGAATAAGCTAAAGTTCAGGCTAGACTCGACTCGATTACACCCTCTACCGATGGTTGGCAGATTTCCTTTAATAAACTTTTTAAATAAAAATATAGAGAGAAATTTTCCTCCAAAATTTATTGATGAATTACCAATGAAAATTTCTTTAGTAATTAATTTAAAAAAAAATTTAGTAAAAATTTGGAGAAAAATTTTCCTATAAATTTACATAAATTACTGATTGTTAAATTCTATTGATAATTAATAAATAAAATTCATAAAATTTGATATTAATTTACCAATAGAAATAATCTGTTTGTAAATATTAAAAATAAAAAAAAATTAAAAACTTAGTTTTCTTTTAGTGATAGAAATTTTTGTCATTAAAAATGGCACCATATTTGGGCGCCTAACTTAGCGGCAATAATTTTTGTTTGCAAAGGTTGTTGATAATCCATTGGAAATCCATTAGTAAATCATCAATAATTATTTGCACCATTCTTTGGCGCCTTATTTAGTGAAGAAAAATTTTTGTCGGTAAATAATTATAGTAAACTATCAATAATTTGTTGATAATTACAAAAAAGATTTTTTTTTTTGTCATCGGTAATTGAGTAAATTTACCTATGAAAATTTCATTCTATCGATAAATTTTTATTTTATTGTAGTGTGTGTGTGTGTATGTATAAGATAAACTCAAAGTTAAGTTGGCCAATTAAATATATCAAAATCATACATTAAATATGAATTCATTATTTTTTTTATTTAATTTTGAACCAAGAATCATATTAGATAAACAATAACTAAGACTAAACAAAATTGCAATAAAATCTTGGTTCCTTCAAACAAGAAAGGTTAGCGCCACCCCTACATAGGTGATATTGCTACTAATTTTTAAAAATAAAAACTTAATGCTAATAAAAGCTAATAGCAATATCATTTGATATATAAAATTGTTACATCTTACTTTTGGGATGGACAGTTTTAGGGTATGAATAGGCCTAAGGCCACTGAAAATCCATAGAATTCACTAAAACTGACAAATAAACGATACTTCGGTAGAGTACCAGCTGTACTCCAAACAATACTTAAGATCCAAAACTTGCATGAAATCACACTTCTAAATATTTGCACCCTTATATTCAATTTTCTTCCAATACAAATCCTTCCAAAATATTTTACATACACATTAATATACATTTAGAGCCATTCTTATATATCAATTTCACATGTTAGCCATTAAGTATACATTTATGTGTGTTAATTTGTATTATTTTCTTTAGATTTCATGATCAGTATCATATAATTAAAAATTTTCTAAACTCTTCATAATTTACACATCATACATTTTGCAATCATTTAAGCCTATGGAGTATCTAGAAATATATTCAAATATTCATGACCATCGCCAGGGAGCTCTTGGCTAGGGAACCTTAGGATAAGTTGCTAAAACAAAGGGCAGGGGGGATCGACCCATTCCGTAAAATTTCAAAGAAAGACTATTGGCAACAGGTGGAGACTAGACCTTTCTTTGGCCCTCTTCAAAAGGAAATGCGGGGATTGGGTTAAGCTCAGCTGTCCAAAGCCGGTTACTAAACGGAATGTAAACTGAGGGGGTCTATTAACTCGACTTGGAGGTTGGGCCATGCCTAGAGTTCCTCTAGCGGTTGTCCTAACAATCCAATTCATCTAAAAAACATACATATAAAGAAATATAAGAGAGACTAAATGAGAGGGTATAAGGTATACATAAAGGTATATGCTAAAAAAGAAGGTATAGCTCATAAGAGGGGATATGTATAGGGTATAAACTATTCACCTCCCCTCTTTAGATTGGTTTGAGATATTTGGATTATCCATGCCTAGCAGAGATTAAGAATAAAAATACCATATGTGTCATTGAATGCAATGAATGTTATTAGTATCATAATATGATATTTATATAATTTTTATGGTTCACAAGCCTCATTACAAGCTTTCCAAAGCAGAGGCCCTCTCGCAAGGATGCTACCACTTGGTAACCTAAACATGGGTCATGTGACAATGAACATGACATGCACTTGTGAGCATATTACAAGCTTCCTTGTTAGCTTGCCAAAGGAAAAGCCTTGCAAGCATGGTACTATTTGGTATTCATATAGTCCACTAACAATGATCCTTGATGTATGAATTATGTAACACTAAACATATGACACATCAATGAGCAAACAACATATAGAATTCAAGGTAACTCAAATATCAACAAAGAAATCAAGAATGGAATGATCAATGAACAATAGGATTTCAAAGATATCAATGAACTTTAAGGATCAACATGTTATAGAAACCATGAAAAATAGTTCACAAGTATAATGGCATAATAATTACTCACCTTGACATTTTATTTTACTTTAACACTATCAATCACAATGTTCTTCGACCTCTTGATTACCAATTCCATGTTGGTACTTTGTTTCTTTGCACTTAATGCATATACATAATAAGTTCAATTATACTAAACAATAACATTAAAACATTCCACACTAAAATCTTTCTATGGAATTCTCATTAACTCAGCCCCATTATTTCTACAAGATCTCAAGCTATACTAACCTAATTGTCTTGATTCTTATGGCTTTGAAAATCTAACACACAACATTCTAAAATATACAAAATTAACCTTCTCTGCACAATTTATAATGAATTTCTACATAATTTAGCTTATTTGCACCTAAGAAATCTAGAGTGGAGGTTATTAAACATCAATTTAAGAATCTTGGAAGAAACTCAAGAAGAGTATGAAAAATGGCAGGCTGAGCAAAGAGGTAAGAATCAAAGGAGTGCTAAAAAAGTAGGCATGGCAGTTATATGACGAGACTTTAATGCAAGTTGAACATGAAAGAATGAAGAATGCATCAAGCCAGCACTTGAAGATGAGAATGAAGAAGAGTTAATTCTATAGAGATTAGTCAAAATGACAACATTTTATTACCTTTAAAGGATGCCAAAGAAGATTTTATGGTACTTAGAAGGTTGATAAAGTTGTTGATCATGAAGAAATTCCACCATTCAAAACTCATCCAGCCATCTTGAAAGAAGAAGAAGTTGTTGTTGTTCATAGAAGAAATTTTAACAATTGATACTTATCTAGAAATCTTGATGGAAGAAAAAGAAGCGATTGAGTTAGAAGTACAAGAAGATGAACAACTAAAGGAGATTGACATGTTCATGAGACTGACTTTGTTTTGTATGACAATGAAGATACTTTTGAATTATTTCCCATTTCTAACATGGATTTTTTGTTTCCTAATGATTTGTTTATTGTTCCTCTAACAAAATTTTTATATCTTTTAAGCACTTCATTTTTTTTGCACCACCAATAAGGAAAGATGGAAGATTTTCTTGTTGTTGATTATTCTACTTCACCATTTCAAAACTCGAGGTCGAGTTTTTCCAACAAGGGGAGAATGATACATACGAGGGAAGCTTTAAGCCTTTTAGCACATGATGCAATTCCATCGAGTTCCATTCAAGGATGAATCATCTCATGAAAGGGGGGATTGATGTGATCTCATTCAAGCCAAGAAAGAATCTATCATCAAGTTGGGCTTATAAAAAGATCCAAAGGAAACTTGGTGACATTGATTCAAGCCCAAGCCCAAAATGAATTTTTTTTTTCATTAAAGAGATTTGAAGATTGGAGCTTAATTGTAAGGAATATGGATAGTTCGAATATGTTTATTTATTCCATTAAGCCCATACCATTCAAGTCACTGTATTTAGCTTGCTTGGGTCTGTTTTAATATACTTAACCCTATAGTTGAAAGACATTAGCTAATTATTTAGTTATATTCAGTTTTGGACCTTTTTTTATTAAAGGCCAAATTTGAATTTTACTATTTTAAAAATAGTTTATCTTTATTCTTATGACTAAACAAGCTAGTTAGGATTACTTATCCATTGTATTCTATATAATTCAACTATTGTGAGGCCTCGCCCGAGTATCGATCCGATCCACTAAAGGGAATCAAAATGCTCATTTGGGAAAGAACTCATAGGGAAGCCTTCAGGCTTATCTTTGAAAATTGCTTTAGAGTTGCCATCTTAATTTTATTTCAAAATATAAGAAAAAACCCATTTGACTCCCACTATTACCCAAAGAAAAAGATCGCCAACCTCGAAATCAAAGTGGATTCGGGGACTAGGTTTTCAGTTTAACAAAACACATTTAGCCAAATAATATAAAAGTAACTTAAAATATATTTCATGAAGAGTTTAAAATACATAAACAATTTATAATATACATGATAATTCAATCCATAAAGTTTATATGCAATTAGAATTCGAAATAAAAGAGAGTTAATATTACAATAAAATCTCAAACTTAGGGGATACCTCTTCTAGCCCTTATGGGTTCTAGAGAAGTCACACATTCCCCAAAATAAACCTAATAACAAAATAAAGGAAACAAAAATGAGTAAAGATGGTAATAGGGGGAGAGTTGGTTAGTTTTAATTAGATTTGATGCTTGAACCAAGCATGCCTATGTATCCCTTTGAATGGAAATCAGAACCCACGTAGTTCTCCTTCTCCCAAATGGGTTAGCTTAACCTAGTCACTTTATCATGTTTTGATTAATTAACTTAATTGACTACCAAGTTAATTAGATAACAACCAAAGTGAATTAATTTAATTAACTAACTAAAAGAGGCAATGAACTTTTAAACCAAATAGAAAGGAAAAGAAGATTACCTTGCTTTTTAGCAGCTTGAGGACATAGGACGGATGGAGCAGAGGACCGGATCGTAGTTCCACCTTCTCCACACGAGGGATATGAGCCTTGGGCAACCAGAATGCAGTTCTCCCTTCTCCACACGATGGACACAAGCCTTGGGCAATGAACTTGCCTCAAACAGGCAGGTGGAAAGCTTTAAACTAGTTGAGTAGGAATCAAGGAGAAACCCCCAACTTGCTTTGTGAAACAAGGAGCAAATGCAAAGCAATTTACTTGAAGTTAGTACTTTTAAGTCTCTAAGTCTGTGTCTTGAAGTGTAGGGAGATCCTTTATATATAGAGGGAGGGATGGAGCATAGAATCTATCAATATTCGATGTGGGATTGCAAAAATAGGTAAAATCATATGGGTTGCTGCATATGGCATGTGCGGCAATCCAAGCTAATTCACTTATTCAGCTTATTTTCATTCATTTCTCATCCGTTTTCCATGATTCCACTTGCATTGGCCTTCGCACTGAATCCCAGATGATTTGAAAATGATTTAGGAGTCCCAATTGATTATTTTCCTAATTGAAAATTTAGAATTCTGAGAGGTACAAAATTAAGAGTTCACAGCTGCCCCCTCATTATGATTACTCTGTCTGGTAGGCAATTCTAATTAGTGTGAACCATAGAATAAGAAAAATGCCCCCAGTATATATGGGAGAACTAAAGAAGCAAAAATAATTTATGTTTGGTAGAAATTTGAAGCCGTGTTATTGTCTGATGAAGATAATCTTGTCTGATAGGTAGTGATGATGATAATGATGATGATCTTGTTTGGTAGGATCTTAAAAGCAGTGTTCCTATTTGGTAGGATCTAGAAATAGTATTCTTGTCTAGTATGATTGATAATGACGATCCTATCTGGTAGGATCTAATAGTAATATTACTATCTAGTAGGAGTAGCAAAGCATTGGTGGTAGGCATGATCATCCTATTTAGTAGGATTGACAAAATTATCGTTCCTATATGGTAGAAGCATAATATCTGTCTGTAATCATAGAAATCTTTTATATGCTAAATCTTGAATAACAGTGGTCAGATGCTTAGAGGAGACTATTGTGAACGTACCAAAACTCGCGGTTTTGAATTCTGACTTGAAACGAGTTCACTACTGCATTTCTGTGTGAAAAGATATTATGCAAGAGGTACTATATAAAGGCGTGCTCCTTTCCACTTTTTGCAACTTTTCTCATTTGTTAAATTTTCTTTCTCTCTCTAGAAACCATTCTCTTTGACTTCTCTCTAAAATGGCTTCCCCTTTTAGTAGTCGCCATACTAGGAGCTACCAAGTCTCGAGGCACGATCCCAACCCGAAAGATTTGCTGCAAGAGCCAGAGCACCATGTGTCTAGTATCAGCATTATGGAAGTATTTACCATTTTGCCCTTGCTTTCTTGTTTTAATGTTAGTTCATAGAAAATATGTACATGTAAAATAATTTTTTTTTTCAATTTCAATTTTTTCATTTTTTTTATTTTTTTTTCATTTTTTTAATTTCAATATTTTTTTTTTACAAAGACTACAACTATTAGACTAAGAGGTGGTCGATCGAACCTGTCTGCCATCTCCACTTACCTGTAGACTCATCCCTGGGTCTAAGAGTTGATATAGCCATTTGGCTTGTCAAAATTTTTGTCCTTGGATTATATCCGAGAGGATAATATTCGTTTGTTGTGAGCAATGACAGAGAGGTGGTGGGACACCACAGACACTTTTCACTTTCCATGTAAGGAGATGACTGTGACCCCCTTGGACTTGTTGATGTTAGTCGATTTGCCATTTTGACCTCAATTCTTAGAGCTTTATCTTGCTTAGACATCTATCTTTTCAGCAAGCAAGCTGCCCGCTTACTAATTTTGATGATATTAGGCTACTCATTTTGCCGCACACGGAGGGATACTATTGATCTAAATATTTTATACTCACTAAAGGATTTATCTATTATCAAGGACTTTGACTGGGGAGGTGTAGCTTTGTGCATGATGTACCAAGAGATGTCTGACCTATCTCAAGGTGTGTTTGTTGCTCTAGGTATGCTCTTCTCCTTCTATTTCTGTCTTGAACCCACCATTCCTATGTCTTTTAATTATTTTCTTTTGTACAGTATTAGGCCTATGAGCACTTTCCTTTTCTTGCTCCTGCTTTGAGGGATCGTACAGTAAATCATATCCCGAGTGCCTACCTTCAGTGAACACAGAATCATCGTCATCAAGAGAGATATGATTTTCACCAAATTCAAGATTTCTTCTCCCATTTAGTACCATCATAGGTATGCACATATGCTTGATATACTGACCTTATCTTAACCTCTAATGTTTTATCTTTTTCCTCTTCTCACAGGTTCGGTGGTTACCTTTTGCTGACAGACTTCGACTCATCACTCCATACCATGAGCTTGGTGTGGCTTTATCTTCTCGCAGCTTCCTTCTATGTTTTCGCACTAATTCCATGTTTTACCTTGGCGAGAGAGTTCGCGGCCATATTATAGGGGAGAGGATTGTTCCAGTTGACCCCCTTGTTGCGATGCGGTATGGATTGTGTATCTCTAACTTGAATTTATTGGTAACAGGCCTTCCGATTGAGCCTTTCTTAGATCTTGAGAGTGATAATGGGAGCTTCTAGATACATCATTTACTGCCTTATGTCCCATTTCTTCCAGGATAGGCTCATTCTAGTTATAGATCTTTTGCCACTAGGTCAGTTCATACTTCTATTACTAGGAGGAGTAGTGGTCCAAGGGTCTACTATAGATGCCCCTTCTGACAAGGCTAGATTGAGCGAGCAGGCGACTTTTCTGACTTACCTGTGGGCAAGGGAGGACCTAAATTATGTTTCTCCATATCATGGCTTAGCTTAACATAAGATTCCACATGACCTCCCTGTTGATTTTATACTATTCCTGGATTATATAAACGAGGTATGTACTTCTGCCCCCTTCTGTGCTTGCTTTTGTCACTTAATGCATTTTCTTACTCATCTTTTCCTTTTGTAGATCCCTGAGGATTGGGCTCACCATAACTATGAGATGGTTCATCGTTTGAGGACAGCATTTCTGTGACTCTTACTTTGCATAGTTGTGACGAGGGAGGTGATGCGCATCAGAGGAGGAGACTTAAGCGAGGCTGACATCAGCTTACCTCCTATTATGCAGATGTTATGCTGACTCTATGTATGACTATGTATGCATGTCAATGCGACACTTGACTTAAGTACTATTTTGTATGTATGATGCATGGATGTTATGACATGATCATGCAAGGATTTGATTGATGTATATTATGAATGGACTTATTTTATGAATGAATGCATAACAAGGCTCCCCTATCTCTCTCTTTTTGCTTTCTCTTTTCTTTTTCCCTTTTTTTTTCATCAAATTTTCTTAAATACTGTCATGATCCATAAAAGAAAAGGTCGCAGTAGCTTGCGGCAGGGGTGCAGTAACTGGCAAATTTGTGACATGCCACACAACCCTCTGCGGCTACTGTAGAGGCATTTGCAGCACCTCAGAGTGTTCTGCGGCAATGCCACACAAAGACTTGAGGAGCTGCATAAAAACATGAGGAACTACACAACTTTTATGGCAGTCCTAGCGAAAATCCTCAATTTTCCCCTATGGATATCCTTCTTATGGCTTAGAAATCCTCACAACTTAAATTTTAGCCTTTAAAACACTTCTCCTACTTTCTTCCTTTTGCTTTTCTCTCATCTTTCTCTAGTTTTTCTTTTCCCTTTCCCTAATGGAGCCCTATTTTAGTTATTCAATGCATCTATGGATCAAAAACCTTAAGCAAGTGGGGCGTATTAATTTAGGGACTTTTGGGATTAGTGCCATGCCAACCCTCAGAGGGGTTCGATTGGATTGAGACTTTTTGAGAGCTTGCCTAAAATTCTAGGATCCTGAGGTGCATGTTTTTAGATTTAGAGCTGGCATGGACAAAATGTGCCCTACTTTTGAAGAATTTAGTGTGTTACTAGGATTTGATCTTGAATCTGACTTGGCTACGCCCATACTGAGAGTGGGGTACTTCAATTCTTTTCTAAGGCTTTTAGGATTGGACGCTGCAACTACTAGCCCTATGCTCATAGATGATTGGGTGGACTTGACTGCTATAATTACAAAAATCTATGACCCTCATGGTTTTGAAGACAAAGAATGGCAGGAATGCCAGATGAAGGCTTTGGCTTTTTGTCTGACTGCCAAGTATCTTTTCATAGGTCCAACTGGTTGAGGGGATGTTACGGTAATAGAAGTAATTTTTCAGATGGTCGAAGGTCACTCTGTTGCTGGGAGCATCTTAGCATAAACCATCCTTAGTTTGGATCGAGCTTACAGGAGTGATGGCCCTTAGTCTGTGAGTCCAATTATTCTGCAGGTATGCTGTTCTTCCTTCTTTTCCTTTCTCTTTCCCTTCTTATTTAGCTATGTTTCTGCACAGATATGGCTAACAGATCATCTTTAAGTGGTTTCTCCTCCTATTAAAAGGATTACTCTGCCTCATGGTATCAGTTTCGCACAATAGTGAAGAAGTTCAGTTCTGAAAAGGAGTGGACTGAGTGGCTATTTGAGCTCAACCCCTAGGAGTTGTTGTGGCTTTGTTCTTAGTATAATATCAAAAAGTTTATAACTGTGAGTTATGGCTATAGGATGGTCTATTTGTTGGGTTTAAACATGGTAACATTCTACCAAGGAACAATAGAGATGCGCCAGATAGGTTATGCACAAGGGATGCCCCCAGACGGAGCTATCTTTAAATCTACTTTAATTACTCCCACTGTGGCTAGGGTAGCTATTAATGGATGGGCCTGTAGTTTTCATGTTGTTCTTCCATCTCATTGCTTTGATAAGATAGAGGCTTACATTTTATGGTGGATTGCTACATCTTGGCCATTTGAGAAGATAAGGAGGGTGACTTTACTTAAGGATATAGAAAATGACACTTCTACATGGGGACTACTGACAAGTAGGAGACCTATTATTAGGACATTAGGCATATTCTTTTTTTGACTTTTCTTGTCTTAGTAATCAAGACTTTTAGATTCAACTTAAATCCAATTTTGAATAAAAATATTATTAATTAATTAATTAACTCCTTTTTTTTTTTTTTTTGCATTAAAACAACAAATTTTGGCATAAAAGAAATTTTATTAATGATTTGGACCTCACCCAATGAGAGCTACCTACGTATCTCTTTACATTTTATATATTTTTTTTCATCATTTTAGAGAATCGGGTCCACATAGATCTAATTATAATGCATCATTATACCAAGTACCGCTTCAATTAATCCAAGTTGCAAGGGCTGGAGAATTCAATTCTCTCCAAATCCATGAGAATGGCACCTTCGCCTGATACGATGCATTTAAGCACATAATATCTAGTCTAGTTTGGTTTGAATTTGCCTCTAGGGTCAAAAGCATATTATATAAAGCTCATAATTTATCATTCTTATATGTTATGAAAATTCATTTGCAAATAAATTTTATATAAATTTTTGTGGGAATTATATATACTTTGAACTTGCAAACACATATAACATTAGCTTTTGAGCATGTGGTACCCTCTCTCTTTAATTTTCTAACTAAATATTTGAATTTTATGTGATAAAAAAATATTTTAGATGGTATTTGGTAAAATTAAAAATTAAATATTAAATAATATGAGCAATATCATGGAAATTAAAGCATTAGGTGGCTTAATGGGTAGAGCACTTGCTCTAGTTCTCATGGAAATTTGGCGGAAGCTTGCTTGGAGATGATTAAGAGAGATGGAGAATTGTGGTGCACTGTGTATACCGTGAAGCTAATCAAGTTGCAGATATGTTAGCTAATTAAAAGTCTTCAGTATGTGAGTAGTTTTAATGTTCTTTCTCTCTCCTCTTGTGAGAGATTGTTTCAATAATGATATTATGGTAGTTTGTTGGGTTAAGCAAGTTAGAGGAGGGATACTCTTAGATGGGTAGTTTTGTCTAGTTTCTCTTCCATAGCTTTTAGCCCTTTCTTGTATCTAAATATAAGCAATATCATTTTTAAATTTTTAAAATACTTAAATCTAATCCGTTGTTGTACATGATACAAATTTTTAAAAAAAAATTTAATTTTTTAATTTAATAAATAATATTTTTTTAAAAAAGGTAGAATTTAGTCAAGTTCAATTAAGAAATGAAAATTTAGTTTTATATGTTAGTATGCAAGTCAGCAACAATAATCCAGTACATGTACTCCTAATTTGGATAATAATACATACAATAAAGAAGTGCCAATGAATTCCTAAATCATTAGTTCTCTTTGGAATATGATTACAATTGTTTTACACAAGGTAGAGAACTACCCAACAAAACACCATCAAATTTTTCACTACCCTAAAACACCACCATGCAATAATTTTTTTTCCAGCTTCTTATACAAACCTCACCCAAATCCCTTCCCTTCAATAGGCAATTAATATATTTCTTCAACCATGACAAATATTTCATCGTTCAATCAAGCCTCAAAATGTGTAAATATATATGCTTTGTAGCTTTAGCTTTCTTTCACCCATATACTTGAAATGCCAAGGTTATCAATATACATAATAAATTCTGTCTGTTTCCTCCCCCACTGATGTACCAATTAATAACACAAATCAAACAAATACATCATCACGCCTCTTCTTTGGATTTGCTTCTGGATTTCCTTTTCTCATCATTGCCACAAATTCATCATAGTTGATTCTTCCATCCTATATAGAACAACAAGAATTTGTCATTTTTTGGTGAAAATGCAATATATAATCCTTATAACATTACCTGCATTAGTGAAATAATTTAGACAAAACCAATTAGTTCATGTCAGCTTAATTAATACACTTATAGGTGCTTTGAAGCGAAATCATGTGTTCATAGTGAAATCGTTTAAATAGAATTAACTAGATGAAGTTAACTCAATTTGTACACTGTAGATAATTATAGGTATAAATTATTGCTAGTATTAAAGATACGTTTGATAAGTCACAATGAAATATAATATAATGTAATCTAATGCATTTCTAATATTAAAAATACATTTGATTACATTACATTACATTTCATTACGGTCTAATAAACGTAATCTAAAATCATGAGTTCATAATGAAATAATTTAGAAAGCACCAATTAGCCGAGATTAGCTCAATTGGTACAGTTGTAGGTAATTGCATGTAAAAAATGCAGATTTGAAACTGAAACTCTTTGTTTAAACATAAAGAATAAACATAGAGAAGAGGAAAGATTTAAATTGTTGGTTTTGTTATGGAAATTACATTATCAGCATCAACTTCAAAAATGATTTCCTTGATGTCCCTTCCATCATGCATTCCATAATCACGGAGTGCTTGCTCTAGCTCTTCTGTTGTGATGTACCTATATATAAAATCAAGCATAATTATAAATTAAAATGATTGTGACCTAATAATTCACACAATTTAGTGAAATAAATTACCCGCTATTATCTTTATCAAAATGTTGAAAGGCTGTGTAAAGATGTTCTTCTCTATCCATTCGATTCATATGCATTGTTGCTGTGATGAATTCATCATAATCTATGGTTCCATTGCCATCTGCATCGGCCTGTTTTTCAAGAAAACAAAGAAAATGCATATAAAAGAGCTATTCAATATTTGCTTGGCTGACATGCGATATCAGTTATTGAGTATCTATCTTGTTTTTAAAGAAAATCAAGAAAATGAATCAAATCAAGAACTATTCAATATTTATTGGGATAAGGTAAATTTTTTTTTTTTTTTTTTTACTTTTGACAAATGGCACTATTAAGCCTTTAAAGAATTTTTTTTGCTATTTAATCTTTAACTTTTGTTTTTATGCTGTAAAAACTCATTAGCCCTACCGGTGTTAATTAATCGTTAGGAGCTTGTTGAGCTACCTATTTGGCAGCACCTAGTGGCTTAATTTTTTATTTTCTTATTTAATAATTATTTTCAAAATAAAAAATAGATTATAATTTTTATTATTAAAATTAATTCATTAAATTCGTATATTGAATTTATTAATAAAATTATTGATACTTATATATTAAATTCATTAATAAAATTGTCCATAAAATTCAATAATTGCTTAAAGTGTTAAAAAATAAAATTAAATTAAAAATATAACAATTGCTTTTTTTTTTCTTAATCTTTTATTTTTAACTAAAAAATTAATATGTAGCTATTAATTATTGAATAATAATAATAATAATTTAGTTGATTTTTTAATTTATTTTGAAAATAATATGTGGCTAAAATTATAATTTAGTTGAAAATAATTTTTATTTTGAAAATTATAATTTTAGCTATAATTTTTAAAAATTATAATTTTTTTCAAAATAATTAGTTGAAAATTATACTCTATTTTTAATAAAAAAAGAAAAAAAGTAAAAGTAAAAAAAATTAGCTATGGCTCAACAATTGCTTTTCTTTTTTTTTTGTTTTTTTTTTAATTTTCAACTAAAATAATTAATATGTGGCTATTAATTATTAAATAATAATCATTTAGTTGAATTTTTAATTTGTTTTGAAAATAACATGTAGCTAAAATTATAATTTAGTTAAAAATTGCTAGTTGAATTTTTTTTATTTTGAAAATTACAATTTTAGCGTTTGAAAAATTATAGCTTTTCAAAATAATTAATTGAAAATTATAATTTATTTTTTATTTTATTAAAGAGTAAAATTAAAAAAAAATTAAGCAATTAGGTACTGCCACATAGGTGGCTCAGTAAGCCCTTAATAGTAGAATTAATATCATTAGGACTAAAGAGTTTTTAGAGCCAAAAAATAAAATTTAGAGATTGAATGCGTCAAAAATTCTTTAAGGGCATAATCATCAAAAGTCAAAGTTTTTTTTTTTTTTTTACCTTTTGTACATATTTATTTTCTTCCCTTTTTATCTTGGCTGACATGAAATTAATAATTGAGTTAGGAATGACGATGAGAAGGGGCGAAGAAGATTTTTAGAGTTCCACCCTTGCTTTGATGAATAGTTGAAGTAAAGGTGATACGGCGTAAATCAAGTTCGGGACAGAAATAAAAATTTCAATATATATTTTTATAATTTTATTAATGTTAAACTTCAGAGTTTATATGTTTTGATAAAATATCATACACATTTATGTTAAGTTTTATATATTATTAATTAATATTTAAAAAAAATATTATAATTAAATTTTAAATAATATAATTTTAAAATAAATTAACATGAAATTATAATAAAAAATTTATATATTTTAATTTTATAGAATCGAGGTGGGGAAATTCAATTCATTCTCGTCCTATTATCATAACTGAGGTGGAAAATTTTCATCAGACTTGGGACAGAAAAAGATTCTTTGTTGAAGGGGATCGGTTTTGTCATATCTAAATTGAGTGTGTCTGTGTCTTGCTCGAAATACAGGAAGCCAGGATTTGACTATTTTTACAACATTTCTGTCCTTCATGGAGAAACAATAAAATATTAATGGAAATTGGAATAAAAAACTTACAGCTTCCATTAGTTGCTTGACTTCATATTCAGATAGTTTTGTTCCTTGCTTGGCAAGTCCTTGTTTTAGCTCTTCAAGTGTTATGGTACCGCTATTATCAGTGTCCATGCCCCTAAACATCTCCTTCAATCCCATAATTTCTTCCTCCGATAGACAGCCAGCAATAACCTACACATTTTATGAGAATATATAGAAAAGATAAGTTAAATTAACATTTTCATTAATTAATTTTGATTCTTGTAGAACGGATCAAGTATATATAAATAGTACCCTTAATGCAACTTTCTTGAAATTATTCATTGCTTTGAATTGTTTGAGCCTACTCAATACTGCATTGTCAAGAGGAGTATCAGGAGCTTCTCCATCTTCCTTGATCCATGGATGACCTAAAAAATCAAATACACTTGATTAAAAACACGTATACAGATTCTCTTTTTTAATTTTTAACAGTAAAATGGTATTGTGGATCAGTTTTTATATACTGTACTAATGTGAACAGACCTTCTGCATAAAAACTAGAAAAGTTGTAAATAAAAAAAAAAAATCATTTATGATTTGATCCCAACAAATCTTTTCCAGAGGCGCTTAAGTGTCGAACCCATGACTCCCCTCTATATAATTGATATAAAGTGAAAATGTTAGAGAAGTATATATGTTCTTACTTAGAACCTGGATGGCTGTCAACCTCTGTTTGGGATCTGAATTTAGCATTTTTCTGACAAGATCCTTTGCTTGAGGTGAAATTGAAGGCCATGGATCACTTGTAAAATCAACATGCCCACGTAAAATTGCATTGAAAATCCCATGTTCTGATTCTGTTAATTAACCAGAATTTATTTTAATTAGTTTCTAAACTGCATTCTGTATCAATTAAAATTGGAATTAAAAAAAAAAAAAAAAAAAGGACTTGCCAGCCCAAAAAGGTGGAACACCACAAAGAAGAATATATAACATGACCCCAACACTCCAGATATCTGCTTCTGGTCCATATCTTCTCTTCAAGACTTCTGGTGCTATGTAATATGCACTGCCAACAATGTCCTTGAATACTTCTCCTGTTAATTTTTTTTTTATAAAATTAAAACATTAATTGTTATCACATTAATTTCCAAATTAAGACTTTTATCTAATTAATATATTTATTCATAATTCTTCGTTAAGCGGGTTGGGTCCCAAACCCGACCCGCTGCCATCCCTAATATCCTATCAGTTATTTAGTAACGACCCATTTATCATTAAATCCCAATACATAAATTTCAGGAGGAATGCAGGAATTTGAACCCTTGAAGAGGCAGGCCATCATAGACCTTCAAAATGTCAAAAATGCTGTTGAATATATTATAAAAACTCCCAAACAGTTAAACAATAATAAGAATAAACTGCTTCGTTTAGAAAAAATAGTTTTCAATTATATTTCAGGGCCAAACAAATTGTACGTATCTATTAAAAAATAATAAAAAAAGAACAGTTTTGAAAACGTTCTAATTTTCTAGAACAGTTTTCCGTTAACTAATTTTCTAAAACATTTCAAAAAAATGAAAAAAAATATTTTTAGAAAAACATGAAAAATATTTTTCGCGAAACAAACGTAAGCTGAATGAATAAATATAAAAGCAAAGCCAAGCAAACCTGGCTTATAAAAGACAGAAAGTCCGAAATCAGTAGCCTTAAGAGGAGCATTCTCATCCTTATTAAGCAAAAGGAAATTCTCAGGCTTAAGATCTCTATGAATAACTCCCATAGAATGACATGTATGAACAATCTGAACAATAGTCCTGAGCAAAGAAGCAGCAGCACGTTCAGTGTAATGACCCTTAGCGATGATTCGATCGAAAAGTTCTCCGCCGGCGCACAACTCCATCACCAAATGAACAGAATGTTTATCCTCATAAGCTCCTTTAAGTTCAACAATATTAGGCTGACCTGTTAAATGATGCATTATCTGAACTTCCCTTTTAACATCTTCCACATCTTCTTTATTCACAAGTTTTCTTTTTGCTATTGTTTTGCAAGCAAACTGTTCCCCTGAAACCTTATGAGTACATAAATGAGTTACACCAAATTGACCTCTTCCAAGTTCTTTACCAATTGTATAAACTGATTTTACATCTTCCATTGGTCTACCTAAGACCGGTCCGATTGGAGCTGCCTTAGCACCCTTTGAAGAACATGTAGGACCTGGGGAAGGCGTTGGCGGAGCCCCCTTTGATGGTGGGGTGGTGGAGTTTTCTTGGGCAGCATTGGCAGGATTGTCATTGCCATTTGCAGTGTCACCTTTTTCATTTTCTGGAGCATCACCAGATTCCCCACGAGAGCAACAATTGCCCATTGCGGTGTATATTTGGAGGGGAAGAGAATAAAGGAGAGGAGAAGAAGTGGTGGTGGTGGCGGCGGTGGCGGTGGTGGATGTTAGGAAACAGAGATTTTAATTAACTTTGAAGGGCAACTGCATAGAGAAGAAGAATTAGACATGTATAGAAAAGAGAGAGATTGTTAGAGAAAAAAAGGTGGAAAAAGATAGGACACTTTGGATTTTTTTGGTGCAAAGGAATCAAAGAGGATTGATTGTGAGGAATTTTAGGATATGTTGTGTAATTTGTGTTGAATTAGTCCTTTTTTTTTTTTTTTTTGTGTTTGAAATTAGTGGGAAATTAGTATTTTAAAGACCAAGTTGAGAGAATTTTTCGGAAAAAAAGAAAATTAAAAAAAAATAACAGATTTTTTTTTTTTTTTTTTTGTCTGATGGGTGTTTTCTTTGTTGTTTCATTAATGGTTATTAGCACACATGTATATAATTAGGACACAAGTTACTAATATTTAATTATGATGCAATATCTCATAACTTTCTAAATTAGATTATTAATTAATAAAGTATTATATTAAATTAAATAATATATATTACCAAATCATAATTTTTTTTTATCTAATAGAGAGAAATTTGTAGGTAGACTGAATATATATTATATTTAATAGCTCATTTGTAATTGTATGTGGCAATTATAAAATGAATATATAAACGAATCACTAGTTGGTTCAGTTGGAAGGGCGTTGAATCACTTAAATAAAATTTCGGGTTCGAGTCTTGTGAAGCTAAAAAACTAGCTTGAAAGAGATCATAATTCTGCGCTAAACACCTCAAAGAATTAGTCCTGATCTAAGCTTAAAGATACCTAGAAAAAAAAAATATACAATGAATTAGTTATGAGATAAAACTTGTGATTTTTGTATATTGAAAATTGGTTTTTTATTTGGTTTTTTGCCTGAAAAAGATCATGCAAATATTAATAAAAAAAAAACCCTAAATAAATAACAGTATGTTGATTTTATAAGAACAGAGCAAATTCTGATTCGCAGACTTTCTAATTCATTTAGGGTGAATGAATATGCAGTTATAAGTATTATATAATCAATTTTAGAGTTGAGAAAAAAAATGTAGTCGATATTATTTATCATAAATTGTGTGGTTAATGACAAAAAAAAAAAAATCAAAAGTTTTATCCAATTTGTAATTTATAAGTAGTTATTTAAATATTTTTAATTTTCTTTTTTTAGCATGACGAGAGAGAATCGAATATAAATCTTTTACCCAAACTATATATATATTTACTAGTAGACTATACCTTAGTCTATTCTTAATTAAATTTAATATTCTGTATTTTTTAGTCTAATTTATATTTAGAGTCTATTGTCGTCAAACTTAAAAAATCATATGTTAATATTTTTTGGAGTGTTATTTAATATTGTTAAACTGATGATATCATGTATTATTATTATTATTATTTTTTATACAAAGGAGGGCAAAAAGCCATGAAAGAAAAATTAATAAAGCAAACTAGAGCAAAGTAACTTGAACTTGCCTGCACCAAATAACTCCCCATAATATCATTATTCAAAAACATTCTCACATCAGCAAAAAGAGAGAGAATTTCACGAAAACCTTTAGAAGAATAGAGAGCTTCATTTGTCAATCCATCAGCAACCTGGTTAGCTTCACGATACATATACCGAACCAAGACCCTCCAGTTTCTCTTTCGAAAATTCAAGCAGGCCTCAACTAGATTAGTGTAAACCCCATTATTTTTAAACAAGTCAGTATTTGATATTGTATACATTTATCATTAAGACCTTGGACGGAAAAATTATTAGTTTATATTTATTTACTGTTTATACGAAATAAAACTAAAAATAAAAATACTTAAAAATGAAGGATAAATATAGCAAAATAAAGATTGTTAATTTTTTTAAAAAATTAATAAAATTTAAATTTAGACGAGTGAGTTTATACTCTTTTAAGTCATAAGCCTTCTCTCACTACAAAAATCGAACCATTTACTGACGTAAAATTCTGTCAGTAAACATAAAAAATCCGTCAATAAATATATTTATTTACGGATTGGGGACAGACAAAATCTGTCGGTAAATCGATAGTCAGTAATATGTCAACGACGAAAAAAGCAATCATTGGTAAATTTACCGATGGAATTCGGTCAGTATTTCTTTATAAAATGGTTGATAATTTCGCTCAAAAAAGGTTTTAAATAGTTATAGTTTGTCATTAATCCGTTAGTAAATAACAATATACATTAGTAATAGGTTAATAATCGGTCATTAAAATATAATTAAATAATGTTATTGGTTAATAATCCGTCTGTAAATTACGGTCAAAATAATATTTTAACAAAACGGTTAGTAAACCTTCAGTAAATTTTGATTAAAAAATAATATTTTAAAAATAACGGTCAATAATCCGTCAATAAATTATTTAAAAAAAATAATTTAATAACATGTTCGGTCAGTAATCCATAGTAAAGTATAGATAAATATTTTTTTAATAATTATATTTGGTCAGTGATCTGTCAGTAAACTGGACAATATATATATATTTTTAAAATATATAAAATATTTAATAAATTATATATTAATTAAAAAATTATAAATAAATATATAATATGAATATCAAAATTAAGTATTATATAACAAATATTATGTAAAAAAAATACAATATACTGTACACTCTATAAATATTACAAATAACTAAACTAAAAAAAGAAAAAAAAAACTAATCATGTTCCTGAGCATTATCATTCTCCTCGTCCTCTTCATCGTGGCCCTCCTGATGATACTGATCATATTCCGAATCTACTATATATGCATCAGCAGCAACAATAGCAGCATCTCCAACATGTCCATTACCATGAGAAGAACTGCTGTATTTGCAGCTCGACCTGTTGGCAGACCTGCTCTTAGACTGTTCGTTGCATCTTCTGCTGCATCTTCTCCCACATCTGAGTTACTCGCCTATCAATCTTCTGTTACATATGCTCAGCTATAGGCGGCGGTGGCGATGGTGGAGCTAAGGAAGAACTGGCTCCGGGATGTCTGAATGAGCGAGCCATCGAACCCATCCTATGGACTCATCCTTTCTCCCAACCCCCAATAGCTCTGAAGTATAGCTCAAACTTATCTACCTAAGGTGGCTCAGTGGATCCGGAGGCTCGCTACGACATCTGCTGGCGGAGGTTTTTGAGATCCTCTTATTTTTTATATAATAATAGTTAGCATTTAAAATTATTAATTTACTTTAATAAGAAAATTGGTAATTAAAACTTAAATAAATCTGCTGGGAGTGCTAGTCGACAAAGGTCTGTCGATCTTCCTTCCTCGTGTGGATGCGCACGAAGATCTCCTCAGGAGTAGGATCCTGACCAAAATCATTTCTCTATTAAAAATTAAAATTATGAAACTAAAATTAGTAAATAAAAAAATTATGAAATTAATAACTTAAAAAAAATGAATTTTTAAAATTCATACCAAAATTATATTACGAATCAATTACTTATTATAATAAAAATTGACATCTTACCAATTTTCTAGCATGCTCTGCCGCAGAGACAAACCCTCCAATATGCTTAGACGGTCCACTCGCTAGACCACTTTTATCTGACTTTCTGTTTAGGGATACCTTTTGGGATAGCTGCTTATGCTCCAGAGAATCTTAGTGTTTTTTCCAAACATCCCAAGTCTCCTAAGGGATCCACGTCTCTTTCTTCCTCTTCTTTTTGATGTTGTAGAGGAAGTTCTTATACCGAATAATAGCCTTCTTAAAGAAGGCTGTCTTCATCATCTGCGATATAACCAGGTTACAATAGTAGTACTTCTGCAAAAAAAAAAAAAAAAAATACAAGTTAATGTATAAATAATAATTAATAAATAAAATTCAAAATTAATTTATTAATAGTATGTATCTATTTAATACATACTACTAATAAATTATTATATTTTATTATAATTTATTTTTATTATTATTATTTTAGAATATATATATATATATATATATATATATATATATATATATATATATATATATATATATATATATATATATATATATATATATATATATATATATATATATATATATATATATATATATATATATATATATATATATATATATAATTTCGAATTCTATATAATAAGTTATTCATTACTTAAAACTCCTTCCAGTAGAACTCTTTCATATCCTGAGGCACTGATTTCCAACACGTGCCTTCAGGTCTCAGCTGATTCTTAAAGATCTTATAAATTGTCTACACCGACTCTAATAGATACATCCTACAATTAAAATGCTTAAATGTTAGTTAAATGAAAAGCAAAAGATTATAAATTAAGAATTACTTTAAAAAATATAATACTTACACATCTCTAACCAGTGTGAAATGTTGCGTACACCCCGAATTCGGTGGCAGGACTGGTGGGACTGTGGATGGACTTGCTGCAGTGATAAGAGAAACTGCAGAGGTACTAGTGGTAAGTGTAGAAAATAAAGGATAGATAGATGGAGTAATGGTCGAAGGAATGGTGGATGAAGGGGTAACCGAAGAAGGTACAGTGGATGGAGGGGTAACGGAAGAAGGAACAGTAGATGGAGGGATAATAGAAGAAGGGAGACAGTGGAAGGTGATGAAAATATAAGACCAATGGATGGAGCAGTAGACGTGGGAGGAGGAAAGGATAAAAGAATCTATGTGGTGATGGTTGAAAGGGTGAATGTGGGAGGTATAAAAGGAGAGATAAACGGTAAAGAAGAAAAGGTAGTGGAAAGTGATGCACTGGTAGTAAGAAGATCACCAATGGTAGCAGGCCTTTTTTGTGAGCGACGCTATTTCTGAGACATCGATATACTACTACCAGGAGTCAGTACACGTCTCACATCTATATAATTCGTTAATTTTAACAAATTCATGCATTATTTAATGGCAAATAAAAATTAAAAAAAATAAAATATGGCAAATTGATATGACATAATTGCGGAATAACAATGTAAATATATATAAAAAAAAATTACAACACAAGTTAGAAATAACTTCATTGAGATATAACGTAACATTGTAAATATAAAAGTAATATTTATTTACACAATTTAGGAAAAATCCATACACAATCACTGAAATATAAATAGATTTATTTAAAACCTATTTCTTTGAGCTCATATTCATCTATGTTTTCCTCAAATGTCTCGACATCTGAATCAAATTTAGGTTCATCTTCTATATCATTATCATCTTCGTCATCCATTTCAACCAATGGCTCATTAGGATTATTTAAAGTTGCAGAAGGCTCGTCATCATTAACTTCGAGCATAGGCTCATCAACTTCGTCATCCTGAAATGATTCTTCAGATGTTGTACTTATTTCACTACCCTCCTTAATCTCTATGACTAATCTAGCTTTAATCTTGCATACTGTCCACCAATCCGCTTTATCTCATCGTAGACTCAGATGGGAAATGTAATACACTTGATAAGTTTGCATTGCCAGTATAAATGGCTTGTATTTATTGAATCACTGCCTGTGGTTGACTTCAACAAGCTTATATTGCTCATGAACTTTTGTTCCCACATTTGGCGTTGATCAAACCATTCACACTTAAACAAAACAGTCCTTTTAATTAGAAGTACAGTGTACCAATTGCATTATATCTATTAATTGATTGTAATAGTCAAATGCATTCTTACTGTAATTGCAACCCTTTATACATACCCCACTATTTATTAATGACCTACCCAAACATCCCTTTTCAGTATGGAACTTGTAATCGTTCACGAAATAAATAGGATAGATCATAACATACCGTAACAGACCTTTGGAAAGATCAAGAATGAATTGATTTGTAATTCTATTCATAGCACCAGTGGCCTATGACAAAACTAAACATATAAATATGATGGTATAGGATACTGTGAGGCCTCGTCCGAGTATCGGCCCGATCTGTTAGAGGGAACTGGGATGCTTATTCGAGTTTAGACTCACGATGGAACCCTCGGATTTAGATTTAGTTGATTTTGAAAATGATTTTTGGGAGTCTATCACCCTAATTTATTTTTAAATGGGAAAATTAAGGAAAAACTTAGTTGACTCCAAAATTTGGCTAGAGGACTAGGTTTTTGATTTTAAATAATCAAAATTTGGCTCTTATATTTAATTTGACTTTGAAAAATTGATTTCATGAATGACAAATATTATAAGATGATAATTGTAAATAAGATGCATGAATATGAAATGAGTGCAAGGAGAAAAATAAAATATCCACAAATTAAAAAAGGAAAAGAGATTGATAGAGATTTGGATTTGAGGTTTTGATTTAGATTCCAAACGTGTATACGTACCCCGTTGAACGAGGATCAAAACCCACGTAATTTGTTCTACGATTAAGTGGAGGGATTTAGGGGTTGATTTGATTGATTAATTTGATTTGGGTTTATGGGTAAGAGAAAAAGGCTAATACCTTTGTTTTTAGAGGGTGGAGAGTTTTATCGGACCGAAGTTCCATTTTATCGGGACCGGGTGATTCGATTGATTGAGAGATTAATTAGTTAATTAAAATGATTAATTAACTAATTAGTATAATGAAAAGGATAGATGGATTAATTAATTAAAAAGATTAATTAATTAATTTGGATGAAAGGTGGATTAAGAAAAATGATTAATTTGGTTTTGGAAAAAAAAGTGATTAATTAATTAATTAAAAAGATTAATCAATTAATTATTTTTAATTTAAAAAAGAGTTTTAGCTAATTAAAAAGATTAATTAACTTGGTTAGGGTGAGATAATTAATTAATTAAAAAGATTAATTAATTAATTAATTAGAGAGTGGTTGGAGAGAGAAGAAGAGAGGAATTAGTAGATAACTATCAATACTAATTCAAGAGGTGTATTGAAATGACAGATGGAGGGGGATATTTATAGGAAAAGTGGGTGAGGGTAGTTTAGGTAGTGAAAATGTGAAAAGACGATGAGGAGTAGGGCTAAAAAGGGCTGAAAATTGAACTGAAATGGGTAAAAAGATCATTTTATGCACAGATAGGGCCCACAAGTGGTTAGAAGGTTGTAGAACCTGGTGCGGCACCGCACCAAGCCTGTGCGATGCTGCATTAGGCCTATGCAGCATGCCGCAAGCAAGGCATGCGGTGCCACCCAGGTCTAACGTGGCGCCGCACGCCTGTTGTACGGCACGCCACGTGTCACTTGGCACATTTTTCAAGATTTCTTTCTTTTTTTCTTTTTTTTTTTTTTTGAGATTGGTTGTTGGTATGGAGTTTGAAAAATTTGAATGTCCAGTGGCAATGTAATTGAAGGCTAAAAAATTTTCTTTCGGGGGTGCTGTCCCCGAATCCTTGCCCACTAACCAATTAGCGAGACCAGCATAATAGCTTGGCATAATGCATTAAACTCAACAAGTGCTAAGGCTACGTTTGAATGATGAAGGTTCACAGATACAAATCTAAGATTAATTTTTAAGTAATGGCACTACATTAAACTTACATATGAATGAAACCAGTGCGCAAATTCTATCTCTAATTTTTTATCTATATCAATTCTTGCTATATTTGGCACAGTTTGCTTCAACATATCAATGTATAAGCTTCATTCATAAGGAAAATAGTAAGTAAAATGATAAGAAAACTTTGTAGAATACACTTTTTATGAGTTATTTCAATTAAGTTGTAACTTGCTTGATGTATTCTGCAACTTCGGAGCAATTAAGAAGAATATAGAATTGAGTTGCCTTATATTCTTTGTCGATCATCAATCTCATTTTAGGTCGACCGAACGGTCTCTCAGGATGAGTGAATATTGATAAAATACCAGGAATATTTGCTCATTCAAGCATTCCACCATCATCATTTCAAGCTACTCTCCTATGCCTTATATAGACATGAGGTTCAAAATAATAAAAGCAGAATGATGATGTTTCCTTAACTAAGTATGCATTACATATAGAGCCTTCAACCCTTGCTTTATTTTTGACATTATGTTTCAAATGTCCATTAAATCTACAGCAGATAAATATCATAGATTATGATATTTGGGTATAAGTTAATGGATGTGATTGTAAATATTAAAATAGTCAAATATTTTACCTCTCAAATGGATGCATCCATCGGTACTGAATTGGACCTGCTATACGAGCTTCGTATGGAAGATGTACTGGTAGATAGTCAAAGAAACTTGAAGGGAAAATGCGTTCTAGTTTACACAAGATGAGTGGAATGGTATTTTCAAGCCTTACCATTTCCTCTTCCCTAAGAAGTGTTGAAGTGATTTCTTTAAAAAATAAACTCACCTCTGTCAATGGTTGCCAGACATTCCTCAGCAAAAGTTCACAGAAAATAATAGGAAGTAAGCATTGCATAAAAACATGACAGTCATGGTTCTTCATCCCAAACAACCTTAGTTTCTGTATATCAATGCATCGACCCATATTAGATACATAGCCATCAGAAAATTTCAGATCTTTCAGCCATTCACATAAGATTTGTTTGCCTGACTTATCGAACACATATCTTGCATTCGGATATTTTTCAGACCCTTCATCCATCTCTAACTCCTTATAGAGGCTGAACTGTTTGAAGTCCTATATGAATTTAGCATTATCTTTGATTTTCCGTGGGATGTCTATTACCGTGTTGAAGATATTTTCAAATACATTCTTCTCAATATTTATGACATCCAAATTATGTCTGATCAAATTAGTACTCCAATATGGCAAATCCCAAACTATACTTCATTTCATCCACATCCGGTTCACTTTTGTGAGGTCTTGTCCAAGCACCGGTCCAATTCGCTAATGGGAATTGAAATGCTCTTTGGGAGAAATTCCGTAATTGGAACTCGCTATGAGTTTAGAAAATTGAGTTTTGCTATTTATTGTTTGTAAAAAGGAGTTGCCACTTTAATTTACTTATTGTAATTGGGAAAATTAAAGGAAAACCTAAAACAATTGACTCCAAAAATATTTGATTTATCCTAATGGAAAAGCATTAATCCGCAATTCACCAAAGAGAGCTCGGGGATCAGGTTTTGGTATTTAAACAAATATTTGGCTGAAAGTTGCTAAATAACTCTTAAAAAAGTCATTTTCATGTATGCATGAACGGGAGTAAAATGATGAATGAATCAGTTATAGATGATAATGAAATGAAATGACAATTGTAAATAAATAAGCAAAGATAAATCCTACTTAATTATTTCAAAACTAAAAATGAATAAAATAAAGAGGATCTTTCCTCTATCTCTTATGGATACCGGGGAAAGCTCACATTCCTCAACTATATTAAAGAAAATAACAAGGAATTCATAATAAAGCGCAATAACAAATAAATAACAAAATAAAGTGAAATTTAAATTGTAAATGTGAAAGGGAGAAAATGTTATTGAAAGATTTTGGAGTTGATGCCTAAAAGACTGGCATGCCTGCGTATCCTTTTGAATAAGAATCAAATCCTACGCAGTTTTTCCTTCTTGTGAAAGAGGGGTTTTAGAAAAAGTGTTGGTTTAGTTTATTAATTTAATTCTAATCTTTAAATTAATAAATTTTAGATCATTTTCTGTTTTAGATCTAAAGAGAATTCTAGATATGAGTTTAGAATTTTAGAAATGGAAAAAAGAAAAGGAATTATACCTTCGCTTTCCTTGACTTATAGATAAAAGGGGTGAGCTTAACTCCGGATCTATGCTCTACCCTGAAGTTGAATCTCAAACAGCAAAAGGTTAGAAAAAACACAATAATAAATGCAAATTAAAGAATTTGAAACAACAGCCTTTTAATATCAAATTTCAAAGAGAATTTTAGCATAAAAGGTAGAACAATAGAGGTGAGTTTTTGCCTTCCCAAATCCTCCCAAATGAGCTGAATGGCAACTCTATTTATAGAGCAGGTGAAGGGATGTCCAGAGGCACATCACTGGCATGCTAGGCAACACTGGTGACACGCCAGTCTATTGGGCGACGCCTAGGTGGTGCCGCCGGCATGTTGGGTGTGCTGCCCATGCAGGCAGCATGCTTGGCGTGCCACTAGTCCAACCCTGACTCGCCGGATTAACCCGGTTTCTTACTGTTTAAGCTAGTTTTGGTTTATTTCTGATTCAATTTGAGTCCAATTTGACTCTATAAATTCATAATTAAAAATTGGTCAATTGAAGGTGCAACTTTGAGGAAATTTATTTTTTCGACTGGGCGCTGCCCCCTTAACCCCTGCTCGCTAACTAGCTAGCGGGACCACCGTACTAGTTCTGCATAGCGCACTATTATTAGTAGGTGTCAAGCTACAGCCAAATCATAAGGATGCAAATTTAAGGGTTCATAGCTGCCCCCTCATCAGAATTGGCTTTAAGCAAAAGGTGATTCTGATGACAATGAACCCTGGGAAGAGATGCTATATCGGACTTTGGGCTTATACTCTTGAAACATCAGATTTTTGGCTCATATGTTCTTTTGCCATATCAGATTTTGGGCTGTGCCATGTCAAAACTTAGGCTTGTGCCATGTTAGATTCTGAGCTTGTGATACCTGCTTGTGTTTTTCATACATAAAGGCATTCATACTTATGCAAATTGAACCTTGTGAAGGGTAAATATGGTATAAGAACATGAACCTTTTAAGGGGGGGGGGGGGGTTGTTCCTAAGATAAATGACATTTTGTCAATGGCTATCAATTTGACCTTAATGATGGATGTAAGAATGGTCTTGGTGAATTTCAATTAAAGCTATCTGTCTAGCCTAAATGTTGGATGTAAAGATGATTTGATGAATTTTAATCAAAGCTATCTGTTCGGCCTAGATTTTAAGATTTAGACATTTATTCCACCTAGAGAATTCAAATTGATTTAGCAAGGCTACCTGTTTGGCCCTACTATTGGTGAGATTATGATCAAAGTTATTTGTTTGGCTTTGATGTTTGGGAAGATTGGGATCAAAGCTATCTGTTTAACTTTGATAGTTGGGAGGATTAAGGTCAAAGCTATCTGTTCAATTTTGGTGGTTGGGAAGATTAAGGTCAAAGCTATCTGTTCAATTTTGGTGGTTAGGAAGATTAAGGTCAAAGCTATCTATTTGGTCTTGATATTAAAAACGTTGGGATCAAAACTATTTGTTCGACTTTAATGTTAGAAGGATTGGGATCAAAACTATCCATTTGGCTTTAGTGTTGGGATGAATAAGATCAAAGCTATTTGTTCGACCTTGATGTTGGAAATGTTGGGATCAAAGCTATCTATTAGGCCTTGATGTTGGGATTTAGAAAAGGTTATGTCTTTGAAATACGAGGGGTTTAGGAATGTCAACATGGGTGGCTAAACTCAGTTTGCCCATTAAAAGTTACGATTGAGGATCAGTCCTTGTAAGGAAAGGTTTTGGCTAAGGAGGGTAGGTCTAGTTAGGAAATCCATTTGAAAGGCTCAGTCTGATTTTGCTTTAAAGGAGATCATGGGCTTCATAAATGAAGGCCTTTTGGGAGTGGGCTTCATGGTGAAGGCTTTTTGTGAGTGAGCATTATGGTGAAGGCTTTTTAGGAGTGGGCTTCATGGTAAAGGCTTTTGGTTTTGGGCTTCATGGTAAAGGCTTTTTAGGAGTGGGCTTCATGGTAAAGGCTTTTGGTTTTGGGCTTCATGGTAAAGGCTTTTTAGGAGTGGGCTTAATGGTAAAGGCTTTTGGTTTTAGGTTTCATGGAGAAGGCTTCTAAATCTGGGCTTTATGGTGAAGGCTTTGGTCACCAGGATTCCATAGGCTTATGGATAAAAGTTTTCCCTTTTGACATGGTGGCATCAAAATGATTTACAGGCTTTAAGGATCTCAAGGATTATGTGTTTTGTCAATGAGGCTTAATCTTTCAAGGATCATGACATGTTTGCCAAAGAGGCATGAGATGGGCCTTGACTGGTTTGAGTCCTTCTTAATTGACTTGAGGATGATAGGCTTTTGGGAGATATTCATCGTTTTCTATTTTTGCAAAGGAAAGGGTTTGAAAAGATGGTATGATTTACCAATAAAGCTTGGGATGGAATAGTACGATTTCATAAAGTTCAAGAATGGTTTTGAATGTAGGTTAAAACTTTTGAAAATAATAATAGAGGTTGTATGATTTGGCTTTTTGCAGCATGAATCATGGAAAAGAGCAAGTCAAGTTTTTCTTGTTGTTTGAGATTGAAGAGACTCTTGGAGTGATTCTTAATTGGTTTGACTTGATGTAAATTTCACTAGCTAAAATAAAGAGCCCTGAGGATTGGCTAAAGGCTAGAGGAAGAAGATAACTTTGGGATTATGTTCCCAACTGCAAGGGATTGTGCCTTAGCTCTTTGAGCTAAGCGATGGGATAGATTGACAACAGATAATGAAAATTCTTGGGAAGACATGTCCCCATTATAGGATAAGGGTGTAAAAGATAGTATAACCTTAGAGAATGAACCTCTAGTGAGGAAGGATAACTTTGAAGACATAAGACAAGATAGATTGATTGAAGATGATTTGACAACTTTGGACATAAGAGAAGATGACTTGGATGAGCTTTCTCTCTCTCTCTCTCTCTCTCTCAGCACTCTAACTTTTGCCTTAGCTGCCCTTTTTGGGTTTTCAACTTAAAGAGGTTATATTAAAGAAATTTGGGAGAAAACATTCCACTATGATTTACTATTTTGAGGGGGCTTTGACCTCTGAATTCTGGATTTGACAAAGGTCTTCTCTAAACTTATCGCCCCTTGTTAAAGTGCATTATTTGATTATCCAATGTGTAATAGGTAATTACATTTACTCACTCTTTGTGCTTCAACTGTCTTGATCTTCTTTGATTAGGAGTTAGTGAAGTGATTGTTGATTTGAGAGAACGAGGACACCTCAAATTGTAATCTATATTGATTGTGATGGATTTAATTGATCGCTCATCCATCTCTCTCTCTCTCTCTCTCTCTCTCTCTCTCTTGTTTTTTCTTTTTTCAAGCTCATCCATATCAGACTAAAGAAGGAAGATCGAAAAATTAATACATAAATAATGAAAAGAAAGTGTAGATCCATTACTATAAAGGAAACTTTATTACAAGATGACAAAAAAGAATCGTTATGGTCGACGAGAATATAGAAAAATGAGACGACAGACTCTAACTGTGATTTGGATTTAGACTTTGAGATTTAGACTCCGGCTTAAACTTGGAATTCAATATCAGACATGTCAGATTAGCTAAACTTGAACTACTCTATGACATACCTTCTGGAGTTGAGGTAAGGTAGGGTCGAGTCAGATTTAGATTCCTCATCATTGTTCAGATTGGTGGTAGGGAATTCAGCTTGAAATGATCTACTTTGGATGTAATCCTCAACCTTTGATGCAGTTGCAACCAAAGCTTTGAAGGTGGGCAGGTATTGTGTTAATAAGTGGGTTCTATAGGCTGGAAGTAGATTCTTGACAAGGATATCCACCTGCTCTTGCTCAGTTGGTCTATTTACCATTTGAGCAGCTTTAGCCCTCCATCTTGTAAGAAACGTGAAGAAGGGCTCATCTGAAAGTTGCTTTGTGGTTCATAAATCCCTTCTTGTAATATCCATTTCAATATTATAATGGTACTGTTTGACAAATGCCTTGCAAATGTCCTTCCAAGTCTGTTTTTGGGTATCATCCAAGTTAATAAACCACCTGAGAGCAAGATCAGTAAGAGTTTGCTGAAAAAGTTTAGCAAGGAGCTCATTATTGATACCAAAAGGAAGCATTACCCTAGCATACATCTTTAAATGGATCTTATGGCAAGTAGTATCATTAAATCTATCCAAATTTGGCATCTTGAACTTTGGTGGTAACTGGGCATTAGGAAATAAGCTCAAAGAGCTTATATCAACCAGGTCCTCTTTCTTTTTTAGCCTTTTTTCCATGTGCTCAACCTTTTCCATGAAGACCTTAATTTCAGGGTTGGCTTCCATTCCTTGGAAAGAGGTAATTTGTGGTTGTTTAGTAGGTGTTAGATGGGAGAGAGTGTTTATTTGGAGCATATTAGATGAGGGAAGTGAGGGAGATGTTGGCTTGGTGGAGGAAGTAGAAACATGGGCCTGAACTGTGCTCAGGTCCAAGATGAGTGGATCTTAAAATGCGAGACTTAGGGTTTGGCTTATGTTAATTCTACTTAGATGTCTTGGACATCATTTAGTATGGCCTTTATTTCAGCCTGAATTTGGATTGTTTGTCTCTTGAACATCTCTTCTTGTTGCTCCAATAGTTTGACCAAAATCTTATCCATGACATCTTTGTTGAATCCAATAGACATCTTGCAATCTTAGAAAGGGAAAAAGAACTAGGTTAGTATCAATCTTTGGAAAAGATGGTTATGGTAAGGTATGACGAACCAAGGATCTTGGGTTTAATGACAATGGATGACGGTGTCTTGTTGTTAAGTTGATCGTGTATGGGGAAAGATGAGGGTAGAGGTGTGTGATGTTTAGATAGGTAGGTATTTAGCTAGAGGAGCTAGGTCAGATTTTAGTTTTGAGTGGCTAGGTCAAAATTTAACTTTGAGTGACTAGATCAGATTTTAGCTTTGAGTGGTTAGGTCTGATTTTAGTTTCGAGTAACTAAATTAGAATTTAGCTTTGGGTGGTTAGGTTAGAATTTAGCTTTGGGTGGCTAGGTCATAATTTAGCCTTGAGTAATTGGGATTGTGATTTATGAATGGTTTACCATGGGCTTAAGGATAGAGTGACCATGGGTGTTGCGATTGGGTTATAGATGTACCATGGATTTGAATGTTGGGTGGACCATGGGTTTGGTGATAGTTGGATAATGGGTTTGATTGGATTAGATCATGGGCTTAAATGGATTATGTGTTTCGATAGTAATGTAAAAGATGAAATCAAATCAGCATTTAGTTTGGGTAAGGATTGTGGATAAGAATGAAGTTAGGTCAGTGTTTAGCTTTGGTACAGATGGTTAAAGATAATGTTAGTTTAGTGTTTAGCTTAGGTAAGAATTGTGAAAAATGAAAGCTAGGTTAGTGTTTAGCTTGGGTAACAGTTGTAACGAATAGAGTTATGTCATCATTTAGCTTGGATTGGGTTAATGGATAAGGATGAGGGTACCATAGATGGGTTTATTTTTATCATGAGTTTGGGTGAACCGTGAGTTTTAGGTTTTGACTATGGGTTTAGGTGGACCATGGGTTTTAGGTATTAACCATGGGTTTAGATAGACCATGATTTTTGGGTATTGACCATAGGTTTAAGTGAACCATAGGTTTTGAGTTTTGACCATGGGTTTAGGTGAACCATAGGTTTTGAGTTTTGACCATGGGTTTAGGTGAACTATGGATTTTGGGCCTTGACCATGGGTTTAGGTGAACCATGGGTTTTGAGTATTGACCATGGGTTTAGGTGGACCATGGGTTTTGAGTTTTGACCATGGGTTTAAGTGAACCATGGGTTTTGGGTATTGACCATGGGTTTAGGTGAATCATGGGTTTTAGGTGTGAAGATGTTTGGATAGATTTTGGACTCTTCACAAGGTTCAAGCTATGATGCATGTATGCATGAATAAAAAGGTTTCATGATATTGACATACCAAGTTCAGTATTATGGTGCATACCATCCTAAAGGAAAGTTTTATGAGCCATTATATGAAAGGGTTAGGGTGGTTTGAAGGGAACCCATCACATTATAGATGCGATATACCTAATCACATATGAGATAAGGAGCCTCGCATGGGTCCAATGGTATGTGCATATTTGTTACATCTCTAAGAGGATTAGAGGATATGTCATAGGCTAGATGATTTCACTATTGGCAAGAAGACTTAAGGAAAGTTGCCCACTCGATGTTACTTTCTATCATTCATTTTCTTAGGAAGCTAGGATTTTTTTGGACAAGGAGTCTGATGTAATGATGTATGAAAAGAGTTATTTTGCCTTAAAGCCAAACGTGGTATTTTACCAAAAGTAATCCACTTTATCTTTCATTTGAAAAAATTTTAAGTCCCCAATGGAGTCTCCAACTGTGAGGTCTCGCTCGAGCACCGATTCGATTTGCTGATGGGAATCGAAATGCTCTTCAGGAGAAACTTCGCAATTGGAACTTACTATGAGTTCAGAAAATTGAGTTTTGCTATTTATTGTTTGTGAAATGGAGTTTCCACTTTAATTTATTTATTTTAATTGAGAAAATTAAAGGAAAAACCAAAACGATTGACTCCAAAAATATTTGATTTATTCTAATGGAAAAGCATTAATCTAAACAGTGTCGCATCACCCCATCTTTCTCTGCATGTTCTGCATGCTATCTCATATGCTTTGCAGTTGCCTCAGAGGTATACAATCTCTGTAACCTTGGAGTCAGAAGGAAGTAAAGCATAATCTTATATGGAATATTTTTTTTTAATGGATAAGCACCCCGACGTCTTGGCTTATATCTTGGCCAATCACAAAGCCTACATGCAATTAGATTACTTTCTTCGCCCCAGTAAAACATGCAATTTTTCTTGCAACAATGAATTTTCTATACTAGAAGGCTCAAACCCTACATTAGATTCTTGGTGCTGTAGAAACTATCCACTATTATATTATCCACAAGCAACGATTCATTGTACCATTGCAATATCTGATCATAACACCTTTCAGATAGATGGTATTCTAATTTGATATTCAAAAGTCATGCCACTATAAATAACTTAGACTGTTTCTCGCAGCCAGGCCACAATTCTTCCTTAGCTGCATCTAACATATTATATAGTTTATGTGCGGTCGGATTTGGGGCTTCCTCCATTCCATCACAATCAAAATCTGGCCTAGCGAAAACCATTAACATATTATAGTATGTAGTTAGAGGATAACTGTCGGTATCTCCACTACCTACTTCTGCTGCGACTGAAGATCCAGACCCACTGACTTCATCGTGCAAATACCATTATAGTACCCTAGTATAAATCCCTTCTTCAGAATGTGCAACTTGATAGTATCTAGTTCAAGGAAATTTCGATTTTTACATTTCTTATGGTTACAAGGACATTGAACATTGTTCTCACTTATGTACTGTGGCTAAGATATCGTGAGCTGCATGAATTGGTCTAAACCCTCCAAGAATTTCATATTCAAATACCTATCTGTAAGTTTACAGTACATCCAAATCCTTTCAGCCCTCATAATTATTCCCTATAAATTCCACAGTATTAATTTATTTTTTAAATCACACAAACAAAATTAAATTTAAAACTAAATTTTTGGTTTTAATTTCAATTAAGTTTACAACATCTAATTCTACTTCCTTATATCTCACTCCCTATAAGGTAAGAATCTAATCCATTTAGAAACTCATTGATGCATAACTGTTACTATTACATTCTACATTCATACATCTACTAAAATTTTGGCAGCATCTCCCTATAATTCTCCTAATGTACCACATTTGAAAAATTCCAAATAATCAGGATATTATTTCAATGTACACTAAGAGAACATGATGGAAGGTAGTATCGAAATTTTAGACATTTCTATGAAATAAAAAATATACACTGTAATATCTGAGAAAATTTTATTTTTCTATTAGACTTTTGGAATATTTATTTATTTAAATTTAATAAATATTCTAATTAAAGAAATTTCAAGAATATTTTATAGCAATATTAAATTATTGCTAAATTGATAAATATTATTTATGAATTGTTTTGTTAATTTCAAATTAATTTAAGAAATTAACATCTATTTGTTATTTAATTATTCAAAAATATTGTGATTTCATTATTATTGAAATTAAATTAAAAATTATTATTTTAATAATTATTGATTAAGTTAATTTAAATCTTGGCATCGATAATTATTTTAGTGAAATAATATTATTGTTTTGAATTTATGAGAAATATTATTATTATTGATTTTTGTGAATTATTATTATTATTATAAAAAAAAAAAAAAAAAAAAGGAGGGGATAGCAATGATCTATCCCTAATGGAAAAAGAGGAGACAGCAATGATGCTGTCCCCAACATCATCATCATCATCATCATCATTAATATTATTATTAATATTAATATTAATATTAATATTATTATTATTATTATTATTATTATATTTCATTATTATTATAAAAAAATTATTTTAAAAAGGGGGAGGTGGAGCTACTGTAACAGCAGAGAGAGAAAAAAAATATATCTGTAAGAGAGAGAGCAAAAAATGGGCAGCCAACTTCTGACCGTCGGATCGCCATCTTCTTGCCATAGTTACTAATCATGCACCATGCCATCAGAAAGAAGAAATCGAGATCTTTCCAACGCCACCAAGAATGCTGCTATCCGCTACCTAACGAAGCTACACTTATCGCCAGAATGTTCACCAGTTAGCAGCTTCTAAGCAAATTTTCGTTGACTTCCTGACTTTCATTTTTTACGATTTTGATACTATTGGACTCTTGACATTCCCAGCTTTCATTTGGTAATATTTGTAATTTTTCGACTAACTTGAAATTTTAGTTAGAATCTGACGACAAGCGGCTAACATAAATAATTTTTCCGGCAACCCTCTAACGAAAGGTAGATAGCTAGAGAATCTGGATCCTCACTTCAAAACAAGATTATTGATACTATTTTCATCAAAATCTAACGTTATATAGTTTTTCTAGTGAATTTTTGGTAAGCGACGATTGATTTTCTGAATATATTTCTAGAGATTATTCTGATCTTAGAACATAATTATTTTATTTGATTAAGTAATAGAATAGATTGATATTGATTTTAAATTAAGATTATTAAGTTAATTTGTTTAGATTTGTAATGCAGAGATCAATAATAATTAGATCAAAAGTTTTATTGTAGGTTATAAATCTGAGATTTGTTGTATCTCATTCAAATTACAGTGACTAGTAATTGATTGGAGATATTGCTTAGAGAGGTAAATTATGAAATATATCTATATATAGTAACCTACCATAAATGATTTATTGAATGTCCTATTGAATTAAATTGATTTATATTGATTATTGACTATTATTTTTATTATTGATATCAACCCTTGAACCTTTATTGGTATTCATCGTTGAACCATTACTTTGATGTTAACCTATTTTAATTGCTAAATATTGTTTATTGGTTATTAAAAGACTACTTAGGTCTAATTGTTTATTGATTATAAAAAGACCACTTGGGTCTAATTGTTTATTAATTTATCAAGAGACCACTTGGGTCTAATTATTATTATTGTTATTGTTCCTATCGAGCAATTGACCAAGCCATTTACCATATGTATAACATAATACATTACTAATGGGGGATATACCGTTAGGCCGTGTGCATCAGTGACCCAACTGATAGGGTCAAATATGTCAATTTCCTACCTAGAGAGGGCTATGTACTCTAAGTGTATGCTCGGCCAAGCATATATAATGAAAAGGGAGAAGTTACTTCCCTAATTGATAAGTTATGGATTGATATGATTGATTGGTTTTGTCTTTTTGGTGCCAATTCTTTTAAGTACATATATGTTATTGTTTCTAAACCCATTTTGTTATATATTCATTGTTCAGCCCCCATGTGTGATTATATTTCATAATTTATTGAGTTGAAGGCTCACCCCTCTTCATTATAGATTTTTTTTTCAAGTACTATAGTAAAGGAGACTATACATAGAGAAGATTAAGCTCTTGTAATCCTTTCCTCTACAAGAAGCTAATTATATAATAATTTAAATTACTTTATTGTGTTTCAGTATATTGTTACTCTAAGTACTCTATAGTAGTTATAAGTGATTTGGAGATATTTATTTTGTTAATTGAAATATAATGGATTATATATATGTATTGAAATTGATTTTAAGTTGATTTAGGGAGTTTATTAATACTATTGGGTTCTACAGGTATATGGTAGTCTTAAACTTACCCTTGCCCTAGGACCATCACATCTTCGAGATTTTAGGGTGTGATAAAGATGATATCAGAGCAAAGGTTTATAACTATAGAGATATTGTAACCTAAATAAATGTATAATTAAGAAAAACTATGGAATTTAGAAATCCATCATGTCATTGTTATGTCTTCTTTAGATATAGATCTGCATATATCGTTTTGATAAGAATCTAAGTTGCCTAATTTCTTATCAATTTATAGATATACCACCCCATCGTGGTCAAGGCCGTGGTGGTGGATGTGGTCAACCTAGAAGGATTATTCCCCCTAAAAAAGGTTCTATTAGTCGAGCAGACGATAATGCAGTTCTTCTGCCTGCACCTCCAATTGATGTGGCTGTAGTAGCACAGAGGTTAGAGCAACTCCAAAGGAATTATGAGATGTTGGTTGAGTTAATTACTCAAGAGAGATAACAACCTATTCCTCCAATTCCTGTTGCTCTAGTTGCTCCTCCAATGGCTTCACCCCAACCACCAAATGTTACTCCGGCAGAAGAAGTCAGTTATGAAAGATTCTTGAAACTGAAGCCTTTAGAGTACAAGGGTGATGTGGACCCTATGGATTTCTTAGAAGAAATGGAAGATAAGGCTCAGATTATAAAGATTTCATATCAAAGGGCAGTGGAATTTGCTAGGTACTTAATGAAAAAAGATGCCAAGGAATGGTTTAAGAGGAGCATAGCCAGAATACTCAGGAATAATGAAGAGATTACTTAGGAGCAATTTAAAGAGAAGGTGTTTAATGAATTCTTATAGAAAATGCAAGGGAAGCTAAAGTTGTGGAATTTGAAAGATTAGTACAGACCCTAGACATGTCTATTTTTGATTATGCTAAGAAGTTTCATCAATTGAGCAAGTATGCTCTAGCTTTAGTACCTAACAAATATGCTAGAATTTAGCGCTTCTGGAGAGGATTAATTACACCTTTATTTAAAGTTTTAGCTACTCATGAATTTGACTCTTTCTCCAAAGTAGTCGATAAAGCAAGGATGATTGAGAATAGAGAAGTGGAAGTAAAGATGATTAGAGAGCAGAAGAAGAAAAGTAGGTTTGGAAGTTCCTCTAAACAAGGCAGAGATGATAATGGAGTGAAGAGCATGGATATATCCCTACAGTCATCAAGTAACTTCAAAAGTCATCAACAGAGATCTCAAGTGAGATAGAATTCTACTAGATCGACTTCTTAAATGAGTTACAATGCAGCCACTAACACTCCATCTGGAGTTTCTTTTCCCCTGTGTCATACTTATGGGAAGAAACATAAAGGCCAATGCTATGTAGGGATGGGTGTTTGATTTGGTTGCAGATAGCCAGAACACTTTGTAAAAGATTGTCCATGGGGATCTACAATTAGACCATAGACTTCTCAGTCCATAGTTAAGATGGAGAGATTCAAAAATAGTGGAATGCTGATAGATAGAGGAAATGGTGGTAGAGGCATCGAGATCAGTAAAGGTTTAGGATAAGCTTTTGGACAGACTTCTGGTAAGCTCCTATGGGAAGAGGCAAAGGAAAAGTATTTGCTTTGACCCAACCAGAAGCACATGCCTCTAACACTATGGTTACAGGTATTCTCCCTATCCAAACTTTGGATGCAAGAGTACAATTTGATTTTGGAGCTACTCAGTCTTTATTTCTTCATGTTTTGCTAGCAAATTGTCTGTGGCATGCAAATTATTAGAAAATCCATTGGTTGTGTCTACACCTTTGGAAGGAGAAATAGAAGTTCAAAATGTTTTTCCTTCTTGTATAGTGAGAATTAATGATAGAGAGCTAGAATTACTAGTGTTAGAGTTTGATGTAATCTTAGGCATAGATTGGTTGTCCAAGAATTTTGCTACTATAGATTGTCATGATAAGAAGATAGTGTTTAGACCTTCTGTAGGAAAAGAATTTGAATATCAAGGAGAAAAGAGTGAAGCACCGTAAAATCTAATCTCTGCTATTAGAGCAAGGAGATTGTTAAGAAAAGGATGTGAAGGGTGTGAACCTTTAATTTTACACTCACATCATCAAACCACAGCTTTAGCACCTGCTATGTTTAATGCGCTATGCAGAGCCATTAAAGAATTTTTTTTTAGCCTTTGATTACATTGCCATTAAACATCCGAATTTCCTAAATTCTATACCAACCAATCTTAAAAAAAAAAAAAAAAAAAAAAAAAAAAAAAAAAGCCACCACCTCAGCTGCCTCACGGCAGGCGTGTAGCGTTGCACAATTCATCTACAGCATGTCGTACGTGTCTGATGCAGCACCGCACAAAGCGCTGCAACCTTCTAACTCCAGTGGGCCCCTCTTGCACATAAAATGACCCTTTTACCCCTTTCAGTCTAATTTTCAGCCCTTTCTAGCCCTACCCCTCATTGTCTTTTCACATTTTTACTACTTAAACTACCCTCAATCCCATTTGCCTATAAATAAGCCCCTATTTCCTTATTTCTCTACATCCCTTGAATTTGAGTAAATTGCTATCCTCAAATTCCTCTGTTTTTCTCCATCCAATCACTCTCTAATTAATTAATTAATCTTTTTAATTAATTAATTACCTCACCCTAACTAAGTTAATTAATCTTTTTAATTAACTAAAACTCGTTTTCAATTAATCACTCAATTAATTAATTAATTAATTATTTTAATTAATTAATTAATCACTCTTTTTTCAAAAATCTTTCTTTTTTTTCAAAAATCAAATTAATCCTTTTTCTTAATCCATCCTTCATCCAAATTAATTAATTAATCATTTTAATTAATTAATCCATCAATCCATCTATTTCATCACATTAATTAGTTAATTAATCATTTTAATTAATTAATTAATCTCCTAATCAATCCAATCATCCGTCCCGATAAAACAGAATTCAATCCAGTAAAACCCTTCATCCACCAAAAGCAAAGGTATTAGCCTTTTTCCCTCACTCTCAAAACATCTAAATCAAAATCAATCTGATCAGCTCCTAAACCCCTTCACTTAATCATGGAATGAACTATATAAGTTTTGATCCCCATTCAATGGAGTACATAGGCACGTTTGAAATCTAAATCCAAATCTCAATCAATCCCTTTTTCCTTTTTTAATTAATGTAATTTGTGGATATTTCATTTTAATTTTCTCATTGCATTCATGTCATGTTCATACATTTAATTAATTGTCATATAATATTTGTCATTCATGAAATCAATTTTTCAAAGGCAAATTAAACTTAAGAGCCAAATTTTGATTATTTAAAAAAAATAAAAAACCTAGTCCCCAAGCTCAACCTAGTTTGAGGCTAGTGATTTTATCCATAGGCAAATTAAAGTAAAAATTAATGAATTGGAGTCACAATTGGGTTTTTCGTTAATTTTCCCATTTAAAAATAAATTAGGGTGGAGACTCTTAAAATCTTTTTCAAAATCAACCAAATCATATTCCCTTTAGCAAACTAGGCCAGACTCAAGCAAGGCCTCACAAAGGGTATTTGGCTTACATCGAAAATACTAAGTATGAAGTAAAGGGATAGAACATATTCTGATTGTTAATGAATTCCCAGATGTGTTTCCTAAGGAATTTCCTAGTTTGCCACCCCAAAGGGAGATTGAATTCAATATTGAAGTATTAACAAGAACTAATATGATCTTCATACCTCCTTGTCGTATGGCACCAGCTGAATTGAAGGAGTTAAAAATGCAGTTGCAAGGTTTGCTTGATAAGGGTTTTATTCGTCTGAGTAGTTCACCTTAGGGTGCACCAGTTTGTTCATAAAGAAGAAAGATGGATCTTTACAATTGTGTATCGATTATCGACAACTCAACAAAGTCACTATTCAGAATAAATATCCATTACCCTGAATAAATGATTTATTTGATCAGCTATAAGGAGCAAGTCATTTCTCAAAGATACATTTGAGATCAGGGTGCACCAGTTGAGAATTCAGAAGGAGGATGTGCCCAAAATAGCATTCCAAACAAGATACAGACACTATAAATTCTTAGTGTTGCCTTTTGGGTTAACAAATGCAACAGCTACTTTTATGGATTTAATGAATTGAGTCTTCAAATCCTTTTTTGATAGATTCATCATTGTATTCATTGATGATATTCTGATGTATTCAAAGAGTAGAGAAGAGCATGAAGAGCACCTCCGTATAGTATTGCAAACTCTAAGAGAGCACTAACTATATGCCAAGCTCTCCAAGTGTGAATTTTAGTTGGATAGTGTATGTTTCTTGGGACATGTAGTCAGTAAGGAAGGACTTCAAGTGAACCCAAAGAAAGTAGAAGCAATTCTCAAGTGGCCTGGACCTACCAATGTGACAGAAGTTAGAAGTTTCTTTAGTCTAGTAAGCTACTATTAGAGATTTATTAAAGACTTCTCCAAAGTAGCAGCATCGTTAACCAGACTTACTCATAAGAAAGTAAAGTATCAGTGGTCAGATGCTTATGAGGAAAGTTTTCAAAAACTTAAGACTTGCCTCACTACTGCACCAGTGTTAGCATTGCCATTTGGTGAAGAAGGATATGCAGTCAATTGTGATGCCTTATAAATAGGACTGGGTTGTGTTCTGATGCAACATGGCAAGGTAATAGCATATGCTTCTAGATAGTTAAGGAAGCATGAGCTAAATTACCTAACTTATGATTTAGAGATGGCTACAATAGTGTTTACTTTGAAAATATACAGACATTACCTCTATAGGGAGAAATGTGAGATTTATATGGATCACAAAATTCTGAAGTGTATCTTTCAGCAAAAAGATCTAAACCTTAGGCAAAGGAGATGGATAGAATTGCTTAAAGACTATGATTGTGAGATCTTGTATCATCCGGGAAAAGCAAATGTGGTAGCAGATACCCTAAGTCGAAAGTCATTAGGAAGTCTAGCTCACATTCATGTGCATTAAAGATCACTGGTGAAAGAAATGCAAAGCTTGTATGATCAAGGTGTTTGATTTGAAGTGATAGACTCTAAAATACTGCTGGCTCACTTTCAAATCAAACCACTGTTGATTGACCAGATTAAAGCTGCACAAGATAGAGATCCTCAGATAGTGAAGTTATAGAATGATGTGGAAGCAGAGAAAGCACCGAGATTTACTATTGTTGGTGGAGTTTTGAGATGTGGCACCCGATTGTGTGTTCCTACAGTTGATGAATTATGAGAATAAATCATGAAAGAGGCTCATTATATAACTTACAATGTACACCTGGGTGCAACTAAAATGTATCATGATGTGAAGAGTTCATATTGGTGGAACGAAATGAAGAGAGATATAGCAGAATATGTGGCAAAATGCTTAAGCTATCAATAAGTTAAGTTTGAACACTAGAAACCTTCTAGATTTCTTCAACAATTGCCACTTGCTAGAATGAAAATGGGAAAGAATCACTATAGACATTACAATTGGTTTGCCAAGGACATCAAGTGGGTATGACTCCATATGGGTAATCGTGGATCGACTGACCAAGTCGACTCACTTTTTGCTAGTTAACATCACTTACTTAGCTTCACAGTATGCCCAAATATATATTGATGAGATTGTGCGACTTCATGGAGTTCCAATATCTATTATTTCAGATGGAGGAATACAATTTACATTAAGATTTTAGCAAAAGTTCCATGAGTCACTAGGCACTCAATTGAACTTTAGTACAGCTTTCCACTCTCAAACAGATGGCCAATCAGAAAGGATCATTCAAACTCTAGAAGATATGCTGAGAATGTGTATTCTAGAATTTAGAGGTAACTGGGATAAGCATTTACCTTTGATTGAATTTGCTTATAACAACAGTTATCACAGTTCAATCAAGATGGCTCCTTATGAAGCATTGTACGGAAGGAAATGTAGATCTCCTATCTGTTAGGATGAAATTGGTGAGAAGTTCATTGAAGGACCTGAATTGATTCAGTATACTTCAGAGAAGATACCTCTCATGAAGGAAAGATTGAAGATAGCGTTCAGTCATTAAAAGAGTCACGCCGTTCGTAAAAGGAGAGATTTACAATTTACTATCAGTGATCATATTTTCTTAAAGATCTCACCAATGAAGGGTGTCATGAGATTTGGTAAGAAAGGTAAATTATCCCCTCGATACATTGGTCCTTTTGAGATTTTGGATCGAGTGGGAGAGATTTCTTATTGGTTGGCATTACCGCCTAGTCTGGATAATTTTCATCCTGTGTTTCATGTTTCGATGCTTCATAAATATGTTCTGGATCCATCTCATGTTACTAAGCAAGATTTGTCTTACGAGGAAGTCCCTATGGCTATTATTGATAAATTAGTTAAGAAGCTTCGTAATAAAGAGATCCCTATGGTTAAGGTTTTGTGGCGAAATCAGTCTATGAAAGAGTGTACTTAGGAAAGTGAGTAGTGTATGCAAGAGAAGTACCCCTTTTTATTTTCAACTATTTGAAATAATATTGTATTTAAAAGTATTGAATTATTATTATTTTAATTACTATTTTTGATTTATTGACTACCATGTTAAAAAAAAAAAATCGAGAACAAATTTTCTTAAGGGGGAAGATTGAGAAAATTTTATTAGACTTTTACAATTCGATTTATTGTAATATCTGAGAAAATTTTATTTTTCTATTAAACTTTTGGAATATTTATTTATTTAAATTTAATAAATATTCTAATTAGAGAAATTTCAAGAATATTTAGTAGCAATATTAAATTATTGCTAAATTGATAAATATTATTTATTTGTATTGTTTTGTTAATTTCAAATTAATTTAAGAAATTAACATCTATTTATTATTTAATTATTCAAAAATATTGTGATTTCATTATTATTGAAATTATATTAAAAATCATTATTTTAATAATTATTGATTAAGTTAATTTAAATTTTGGTATCAATAATTATTAATTATTTTAGTGAAATAATATTATTGTTTTGAGTTTATGAGAAATATTATTATTATTAATTTTTGGGAATTATTATTATTATTATTATAAAAAAAAAACAGGGGACAGCAATGATCTTTCCCCAAAGGAAAAAAAAAAAGAAAAAGAAAAAGAGGAGACAGCAATGATGTTGTTCCCAACATCATCATCATCATCATCATCATCATTATTATTATATTTTATTATTATTATTATAAAAAAAATTATTTTAAAAAGGGGGAGGGGGAGCTGCTGTAATAGCAGAGAGAGAGAGAGAAAAAAATATATATTTATCAAAGAGAAAGCAGAAAATGGGTAGCCGACTTCTGATTGCCGGATCGCTATCTTCCGGCTATAGTTATTGTTCATGTACTATACCATCAGAAAGAAGAGATCTAGATGTTTCCAATGCCACCAAGAATGCCGCCATCCGCCACCAGATGAAGCTGCACTTGCCGCCATAACGTTCGCTGGCCAACAACTTCTAAACAAAGTTTTGTCAACTTCCTGACTTCCATTTTAGACTAATACTATTGGACTCCTAACATTCCTAGATTTCATTTGTTATATCATTTGTAATTTTTTGACTAACTTGATATTTTGGTCAGAATCTAACGACAAGCGGCTGGTCGAAACAGTTTTTCCAATGACTCTCCGACGAAAGGCAAATAGCTAGAGAATCTGAATCCTCACTTCAAAATAAGATTATTGATACTGTTTTCATCAAAATCCAACATTAAATAGTTTTTTTGGCGAATCTCCGGTAAGTAACGACAGATTTTCTGAATCCGTTTCTAGTGATTATTCTGATCTTAGAACATAATTGTTTTATTTGATTAAGTAATAGAATAGATTGATATTAATTTTAAATTAAGATCATTAAGTTAAGTAATTTAGATATGTAGTGCAGAGATCGAAAATAATTAAATCAGAAGTTTTATTATAGGTTGTGAATCTAAGATTTGTTGCATCTCATTCGGATTACAATGATTGGTAATTGATTAGAGATATTGCTTAGAGAGGTAAGTAATGAAATATACCGATACATGATAACCTACCATAAATGATTTATTGAAATTCCTATTGAATTAAATTGATTTATATTGATTATTGACTATTATTCTTATTATTGATATCAACCCTTAAACCTTTATTGATATTCATTGTTGAACTATTTCTTTGATGTTAACCTATTGTAATTACTAAATATTATTTATTGATTATTAAAAGACCATTTGGGTCTAATTGTTTATTGATTATCAAAAGACCACTTGGGTCCAATTGTTTATTAATTTATTGAGAGACCACTCGGGTCTAATTATTATTATTGTTCCTACCGAGCAACTGACCGAGCTATTGACCATATGTATGACAAAATACCTTACTAATGGGGGATATACCATTAGGCCGTGTGCACCAGTAACCCAACTGATAGGGTCAAATATGTCAATTTCCTACCTAAAGAGGGCTACGTACTCTAGGCGTATGTTCAGCCAAGTATACGTAATGAAAAGGGAGAAGTTACTACTCTAATTGATAAGTTATGGATTGATATGATTGATTGGTTCTATTTTTTTTGGTGCCAATTCTTCTAGGCACATATATGTTATTGTTTGTAAACCCATTTTGTTATATATTTATTGTTCAGCTTCCAAATATGGTTATATTTCATAATTTATTAAGTTAAAAGCTTACCCCTTTTCATTGTGGATTTTTTTCAGGTACTATAGTAGAGGAAACTAGACATAGAAAATATCAAGCTCTTGGAATCCTTTCCTCTACAAGAAGCTAATTATGTAATAATTTAAATTACTTTATTGTGTTTCAGTATATTATTACTCTAAGTACTCCGTAGTAATTAAAAGTGATTTGGATATATTTATTTTGTTAATTGAAATAGATTGGATTATATATATGTATTGAAATTGATTTTAAGTTGATTTAGAGAGTTTATTGATATTATTGGGTTCTATGGGTGTATGGTAGTCTTAAACTTACTCTTGCTCTAGGACTATCGCATCTTCGACATTTCGGGGTGTGACATACATAGACAATTATATAGATATCAAGATCTCTAAACTGCCCACTTTGGACAATTCAATATCCTCTCACTATCCGATGAGCAGGACATTAAACATAATTTACGGCTAATCATAAATATGCTAATCATTTTAATTAACAATATTTTTGGACATTTAATTATCAAAGTTCAAAAATAAATTTAAAATCATTTAAATGTTATCATTAACAAAATGGTATAATTTTTTTTCCAAATAACAATTGCAACATCACAACATTAAAATATATAATCAAAATTAATAAAATAATTTCACGAGATAAATGCAAAATTTTTTAAATACGATACAAATTTCTAAATGCATTATACTTTTTTCTATTTTTAACCGTATCATATATATATAAATATATAAATATATATATATATATATATATATATATATATATATATATATATATATATATATATAAAATAAAGATATTAATATTGTATTAGTCATTTTTTATATCATTTACATAAAATTTTAACTAAAATTCTTCCTAATCATTTTAATTTTGATCTTCATTTATAATTTTATATTTTCTTATAACTTTACATTTTCTATATTCATTGCTCTTTCAATTCTTAATTTTAATTAATGTTGTGTTTTTAATTATTTTTGGTATTATTATAAACTATTTAATTTTTTTTTAATATTTGAATTTTAATTATTTGTTAGCATTAATTAAGTGGTTATGTATTATTATATTTTTTAGGCTATTTTTTCCTAAGAGGATATTTTCCATTTTTTTTAAAAATCTTATGAAATATATTTAAAATTTCATTTTTAATGGCACATTTATAATGTACTATTTTCTTTATATTTTTTGTCAAAATATTTTCACTCCTAACTAAAAAAATTCTGATTTTTTTGTATTTTATGAAATGCATTTATATTTCAATTTTTGGTAGCATATTTTTTGAATATTTTTTTATTTTTTAATGCGAAGTAAATTTTTGGTATTTTATGAAATTTATACAAAATAAATTTCACTTTTTATAGCATAATTAAATATAAATTTATGGTTCATTTTATCGGTTTATTAACTAATTTACTTAAATAAAACCAAAATTACATCCCATACATATACATTTACAAATTCACATAAACTTAACAATATAATTAATAATTACATTACAATACACAAATCAACTACAAATTACAAATTCACATCACAACATTTATTTTTTTCATATACATTTACAAATTATACATAACATTTAAAAGCACATTACATTACAAATTATTATGTTTATATATTATTATAAATAAATTAAATTACAGTACAGACCTCTTAACGCAGCCCCACACATAAATTATCTAAAACAAAATTAAAATCCTATTAATAAAACCAAAATAATTAAAATAATTACTAAAATAATTTACTAACATAATTTCACCATATTTAATACTATCATTAATTTATAAAAAAATTTATTAATCTTAGAAATATCAAATAGCTCAAAAAATTTATTAGCATATATATATATATATATATATATATATATATATATATATATATATATATATATATATATATGCAAACCCAAAATGCAATGCAACCACATAGAAGGTTGAACCCAAAAATGCAAGAGGTAGTAAAGAAAGAAATTCTTAAATGGCTCGAAGCAAGTAATATCTATCCTATCTATAACTCATCTTGGGTAAGTCCAGTTCAAGTTGTGCTGAAAAAGATGTGACTACTATAATTTTAAATGAAAATAATGAATTGATTCCCACAAGAACAATAACTTATTGAAGGATTTGTATAGACTATAGGAAATTGAATGAGGCCATTAGGAAAGATCACTTTCCTTTGCCACTTATTGATCAAATGCTATAGAAACTTACAGGACATGATTATTATTATTTCTTAGATGGTTACTCAGGTTATCTTCAAGTGCCCATTGAGGTTAAGGATCAAGAGAAAACTACTTTCACTTACCCATATGACTTTTGCTTTTAGGAGAATGCCTTTTGGATTATGTAATACACCAGCTACTTTTCAGCGTTACATGATGTCTTTGCTTAGTGATTTTATTGATGATTTCATGGAAGTGTTCATGGATGATTTTTCTATTTATGGATCATCATTTGATGCATGCTTGCATAATTTAGAATAAGTGCCTCAAAGATGTGAGGAATCTAACCTTGTTTTAAATTAGGAAAAATATCATTTTATTGTTAGAGAAGGAATTGTTTTAGGGCATAAAGTGTCATCAAAAGGCATTGAAGTTTATAAAGTTAAAATAGAATTAATTGAGAAACTTCCTCTACCTCAATCTTTAAAAAAAGTTAGGGGTTTTCTTGGTCATGTGGATTTTTATAGAAGATTTATTAAAGATTTTTCTAAAATAGCTAAACCCTTGACAAATCTTCTCAATAAAGATGTACCTTTTGAATTTGATGATAATTGTTTGCATGCATTCAATACTATTAAGAAAAAATTGTTTCAAGCTCCCATTGTTTCAGCTTGTATGTGGGATCTACCTTTTGAAATCATGTGTGGTGAAAGTAATGATGCTTTAGGTGCAGTTTTAGGGCAAAAAAAAAAAAAGGTAAAAAATTTCATAATGTTTATTATGCAAATAGGACCTTGAATGAAGCACAAAGAAATTATTGAACTGCTAAAAAGGAATTACTTGCTATAATTTTTGCTATTGAAAGGTTTCTATCATATTTGCTCTTGTTTAAAGTCATTATATTTACTGATCACTCTGCTTTAAGGTATTTACTTACTAAAAAGGATGAAAAACCTCGGTTGTTGCATTGGATTTTCCTATTGCAAGAATTTGACCTAGAAATTAAAGATACAAAAGTAGTGAAAATACAGTAGTTGATCATTTGTCAAGGCTTGATGAAAATGTTTTTGAGAATATGAATGATAATCCATCGCATGATAATTTTTTTTATGAGTACTTATGTGCAATTTATGTAACAAGTGAACCATGGTTTGCTGATTTTGCTAACTTTTTGGTAGGAAAGGTGGTGCCTTCTCAATTGACATATTAATAGAAAAAGAAATTCTTCTCTGATGTGAAGCACTACTTGTGGGATGAACCATACCTCTATAAGACTTGTGGTGATGGAATGATAAGGAGGTGTATTCCAGAGGATGAGGTACAAAGTGTGATAAGCTTTTGCCATTACAAGGAACTGGGAGGTCATCATGGAGCATCAAGAACTGCTTCAAAAATTCTTCAAAGTGGTTTTTATTGGCCCACACATCAAGGATGTTCACTCTTATGTAAGTGCTTGTGATGAATGCCAAAGGTCAAGTGATATCTCCCTTCGAAATGAGATGCCCTTGAATAATATTCTTGTTTGTGAAGTTTTTTATGTTTAGGACATTTTTTTCATAGGATCTTTTCCCAACTCTGTTAAAAATTGTTATATACTTGTAGCAGTAGATTATGTGAGTAAGTGGATGGAAGCATGTGCTCATCCAACTAATGATGTTTGGGCAGTGGTAAAATTTATAAAAAAAATTTATATTTACTCATTTTAGAACACCTAGATCTATCATAAGTGATGGAGGGAACCATTTTTGTAATAAAAAATTTGAGCAATTATTGAACAAATATGGTGTTACTCATAGAATTGCTACCCCTTACCACCCTCAAACAAGTAGGCAAGTAAAGCTTTCTAATAGGGAACTTAAATAGATTTTGGAAAAGATTGTTAGTGCATCTAGGAAATATTGGTCTTTAAAATTAGATGATACACTTTGGGCATATCACACTGTATTTAAAATACCAATAGATATGTCACCATATCAATTAGTTTTTGGTAAGGCTTACCACTTACTTGTTGAGTTAGAACATAAAGCTTATTGGGCAACCAAACTTTTGAATTTTGACTTGAGAGATGTAGGTGATGAAAGGAAACTTCAACTCAATAGATTGGAAGAATGGAGAAATCAAGCATATGAGAAAGCTTAGATTTACAAGGACAGAACTAAAGCTTGGTATGACTCTCATAGTGCCCATAGAGAGTTCAAAGGAGGAGACAAAGTTCTACTTTTCAACTCTCGTCTCAAGCTATTTTCTAGAAAGTTGAAAAGTAGGTGGAGTGGACCATTTGTAGTAGCTAAAGTATTCCCTCATGGAGCAATTGAATTACACAATGGTAGCGGAGAGATCTTCAAGGTGAATGGGCAACGTTTGAAGCACTACATTAAAGGAGAACAACCTATTCCTCCTGGGTCTACTCTTGCTTTGACAAAGCCATAAAAGGGAAAAGCAAAGTCAAGCTAATGACTTTAAAAGAGCACTTATGGGAGGCAACCCATGAATTTTTATTTTGTTATTTATTTCATTTTCACAAAAAAAAAAAAATTGATTAGTTCAGACTTATTTTGATAGTCAGTGGGCACAACTTATCCTAGGATAATTCTTTTTAAAATTTTTTTTGGGGGCTACATTTCGTTTAATAGAGCGTGCCCATGCTCTATTATGAATCATCAGACATGATGGTAATAAAAAATAAGGTGTGCCCATAGATTGTACAAGCTAGTCTTCTGTCCAGAATTTGGAATTCAAAAAAAAAAAAAATTCTACTTTTATTTTAGTACTTTTCTTTATTTCCTTTTTTAGAAAGTTTTTATATTTAATAATTAATTTTCTTTCTCTTTATTTTATTTCCTTTTCAGAGTCATAATTTAGAATCCTAATTTATTTTATTTCCTTTACTTTTAACTAAATTTCTTCTTTTTCATTAATTTCTTTTCCTTTACAAATTTGAAATTGGCAACCCAAAAGAACTAGGAACCCTACTCTTCAAGAACCCTAGCTGCCGCCCTCTATTCTTCCATCTCTCCTTTCATCTTCAAAATTGATTCCTTGATTCTCATCCACCATAGCCATCACCTCCTTTTCTTCTTCCTATTCCTCCATCTTCTATCTTTATCTCTCAAAATTAGAACCACAAAGCGCAAAAAAAAGTTGAATAGCGAGGATGAGTAAGACTTGGAAGAAGGAACCGATATCCCCTTAACATTTTATACACCGGCTGGTTTTGGAGAGCAATTGCAACGTCTTGAACACAAATTTTCAAATATAGAAAAGAATTTGGCAGCCTATTTTGCAAATCCAAAGATTCAAGCCACCTTACTCCCTGGCCCTTAAATATCTAGGGTAATGCAGCTCACTATTCAGGGAAGTCCTCTAAATTTAATTCTTTTTTTCATTTAATTTTATCAATTGTTGGTATATATTTTGCTCGGTGAGTTTGCTATTTTTGGATACATTGAGGACAATATATGTGATAAGTGTAGGGGAGGGTCTTGTGATATTTTTGGTGGTTGACTTATAGCTTTCTTCAATCTTTACTCTTTAAGTTTCTTATTGAAATTTCTTCTCCTTAGATGCTTGTTGTTGGATAATTTTGAATTGTCATGACTCATGAGCTTAGGTTGATGATGCGAGATAGGATTCATGCATAATTAGTTGAATTTTTTAAGGCTAAATTGAGTATCTCATTGCATTTAACAATCAATTTTAAATGAAAAATGTGCAAGATCTAATACAAATTGAACCTAGATGTGAGCTTTTGGACCGATGAGCATTTCATCTATCTTGCTCTTATTATTTTTTGTTGAGTGAATTGTCAAACATAGTTTGTTGTTCTAGAACTTGCTTTGTTATGCATATTGAGACCACACCGAATGAGTTCATGAATTGGAATGAAAATGGGTATTTAGGAATAATCACTTTTGAATTCGAAAAAGTCTACCCTTATTAAATTTTCCCTTAGAAAACCAAGTTGAGCCTCTTCCCTTTCTTTGTTTAACCATATTAATTTTACTCTAAGCTTTTTCATTATATCTTTACCCTTAAGATCAAAAGCATTAATTGAGATAAGTGACATGAAAATTATAACATTTTTGTGAGCTTTGAAAAATTTTGGAAATTAACCAGAGCAATAAACCCATCATATTTTCTATAAAAAAAAAAATTAAAGGGTATAAATCTAAAAAAAAATTTGAAGAAAAAGTGTGTGCTTACCTTGATTGCAAGAATGTTTGATGTTCTGAAAGTGAAAATTCATGTGCCTTAGTTTAGTATGATTGCTTTGAACTTTTTATACTTAAAAATCCTTTTTATCAAACCTAAACCCTAACCCCTCTTACACCTTATTTAACCCCTTTTTTTTCTAGTTCATTGAACTCATAATATAGTGGTGGAGATGTCATATATAAGCAAGCTTATGTTAATAACATTCTTTGTTTTGACATAAGAGTTTATGAATCCCTAACACTTTGAGTGCATAGAGTGATATCAATGAGAGGGTATTAGGATCTTGTTGCATTTTGAGTATAAAAGAAATTGTTATTGTAATAAATGCTTATTTTTATTTCTAAACATTTTTCTTCTATGAAATGTGTGCTTCCTTGATTGTTGAATTGATTTGGGTTCATGAGAATTGATGGTTTGAGGTTGTTCATTGTTGAGTTGACAAGGAGGAATAAGTGGATATTACGAAGTTTTTAAAGTTTGGATTGAGGTATGCATGAGGACAAGCATTATCTTAAGTGTGGGAGAATTTGATAAGGTGAAAAGTGCATGAATTAATTGAGATTAAATTCCTTCCATTTTGATAAGAAATTGTATTTATTTTTGCTTTTTTTATATTTGAAATTTATTTTGAAAATGGAAATTTAATTTTCAAATGATGGAAGCTTTAATTTGAAGAAAAGAGTATGGAAGGAGCAAAAATTCAGATTTTTGGGTGCAGAAAATTCAGCAAAGAAAAATTCTGTTCATAAGGCATGCTTACACCTTAACAACGGGTAACTTAGTGATTTTTGGATGAAAAAAGGATGACTTTTCTGACCTTATCACCTTAGAATTCAACTTTTACTCCTTATTTTGAGGGTTGACAGGTTTCCTAACTTGTTTTTTGTTCCTAATTTGTAGTTTGGAAAGTAGAATTCTTAGGGAAATATATTTCCCATCTTGTAAAGGATTATCAAGGAACCTTAACCTTTAAGTATTATAAATGGTTAGGGATTTATTTATTTTAGAGATAGCTAGAGGTAGGAAGACTGCTGGAATTCACATTTTGAAGGGAGAAAGCAAGACTTTTTTCTCAAATTTCTCATAACAAAAATTCCATTAGTTTTCCCTCGTATTTCTTTAGTGTTTCTTCTTCAATTATGAATTAATTTCTTTATTGCTAAGGCTATGGAAAGCCTAACTCCTACAATGGTTTGATTTTTATTTATATTCAACTAAGTTTATTTCTATTTCCATATGTCTATGATTTATGTGCTTAATGCAATGAAGAGAATTGGCCAACTCTTAGTTGATTTTATTTATGTGAAAGAATTGGAAAATGATTTTATATAATAGATCAAATAAATCATAGTACGAATTGAATGATATATATATATATATATATATATATATATATATATATATATATATATATATATATATATATATATATATATATATATATATATATATATATATATATATATACATGATTCATTTGTTTTTTTTATTTTTATTTTTCATTGAACATAATGCACTTTCTATCTTGAGAATTCTAATAGAGGAATCTAGGGATTACTTGATAGAAGTAGATTTAATATATCTTGGAAGAGAATATTGAATACTTTAAGAAAAATTTCAACTTATGAAAACAGCCCATTAACTTGGTTGATTAAATAAATTGATAATCATTGGAATAGCTAAGTGGACCAATAGTCTTAGCATCTTTAAATCGATTGTTACAAATTAATATAATTGATTGTTTTCTATTTTTATTTTTAATTTAATTTTAATTTTTAGTTATCTAATTTCTACAATCAAAAATTTGATTTTTCAAATAATTAAAGGTTGACTATAATTTTATTATTTATTTTATTAAATCCTCATGAAAACGATATCTTTATACTACTTGATAACTAGTGCACTTGCTAGGGTTATTAATTTTAGCTATCACTAGTAGAACTTTTAATTTAGGATAGGGAACACACCTAATACTATGGATTGGATCTGTTGTAAAAAACTGTCTGTCTGTTTGCTGCATTTTTATGAGATGACATTGAAGATTTTAGGTTCCCTCTATGTCACCTCCAATACTCTTTTTTTTTTTTTTTTCTGAAATTTCAGACTTTTATTTCATGTTAAAGGAAATGTATGACAATGAAGATGTTGAAATTTCTTTGTTAGGCCACAACATGAAATCAAAATATGATAAGTATTAGAGGGATCCAAATAAAATGAATATACTTATCTTCTTTACTAGTGTTTTTAACCCTAGGGACAAGCTTGAATACATGAAGTATTCATTTAGATAGATGTATGGTAATGTTGAGGGTGGGGGCCTATTTTCTTATGTGAAGTATGAACTTCAAATGCTTTTCAATGATTATAAATGTATTTTTGCATACTCTCCAACTGAGCAATCAAATTCATAGTCACAAAATACCCAAACTTCCTCCCAATCCCAATCTTATTCTTCTTCATCCAAAAAATCATTTTTAAAGTCCAAATTCAAGCAACACAAAATGGAAATGGGTAGTGGTGGAGCAGGCTAAGTGAATTAGAGATATATTTGAGTGAGAATCTTAGAGGATGAAGATAATTTAGATTTATTGAGATGGAGGAAGCTCAGTGCAAAGAGATTTCATGTCCTTTCTAAAATAGCTAAGGATGCATTGGCTGTGCTTATTTCTACAGTGGCTTCTGAGAGTGCTTTTAGCACTAAGGGTAAGGTACTTGATTGTTTTGGGAGTTCATTAACTCCAAGAATAGTGGAAGCTTTAATATATGTACAAGATTGGATTAGGTCTTCCAATAAGCCAATCATTATTGAGGAGTCTCTTGATGAGCTAGAAAATTTGGAAAAAGGTTCTAATTTTAATACTAATTCATTTTTTTATTTATTTTTTCTTGTTTTTTCATTTTCATAGTTATTAATTAATTGTGTTTGGAAAATCTTAAATTTCTACCTTATGTAAAATTCCCAAATGTGGGGTTAGTCATTTTGTTGCTGGTTCAAATTAACATTTTATCTTTATATGCTGCTGTTCTTTTTGAATGTACAGCAGTTGTCTTTTGTAATACCCAAGGCCCTACCTATTAGAATCAAAGATGGTGACACTATAATATTTATTTACTATACCATTCAAGACTTTTCTAGCATATTAAGAATCATAAGAATACCATAAGAAATCATTTTAATGAATAATGTAATAATGAGTAAAGAATGTAATCAATTTCGATAAATACTTTTATGATAAAATGAACCTATGTTAACAATTTATTTGAAATATGAATTTAAAGTGCTAGCGAATGGGCATTTACATGTCCTAAGTTATTGGGAGATGCTAATAGTAATATGAGAAGTTGATTTCAATAAAAGTTACCATGGTACAATAGAAGTCAAACTTAGTTTGACCTAGTGAATCTATATGATTTACATACTTGAACAATGCTAATGAAGAGCTAGAAAATGTGCACTATAGAGTGAATAAGAGTTATCTAGCAATGTCTAGAGGGTGTAGTGATATTAGAAGGTAGAAATATGCATATCAAAGTAAAAGAAATAAAATGGGAAATGTATTAAGTTACCAAGTTTGAAATGTGCATATATGGGCTTGTTAATGGGCTTTTGAACACCAAAGGCTCAAGCCCACTTGAATGGTCAGCCTATTAGGCCTATGGTTGAATGAACATACATTTAACTAGAGTTAAAAATGGTTAACTAAGGTTAAGTTTGATGTTGGAAAAGCTAGCTATTAATTTTGACTTGGAAACCACCATTTTTACTATGTCAATTCCTTTTTCAACTTAAATTCTCACTTTTCCTACACTAAAGTCTACATTCATTTTTGCTCTGTCCAAACCATATGATAAACATCATCAACTTAGATGAGATCCTAGCCATTCACTTGATTAAATCATAGCCATCCATTGTGATTAAGTTATAGCCATTGGATTAGAGATTATTAAATCAACACCATCCATCTTTCATATATAAGCAATAAGAAGAGCATTTTTCTCCATTTTTGCAAAATCTATCAAAAAAAAAGACATTTTAATAGAGAAATAGACTCCAAATTTCACCACTACCATAGAATTCAAAACAAGACTTCCCAAGGTAAGAGTTTATGCTCATCTCTTCCTTTTTATGTATTCTAAACATGACTTTGGTGTTATAGTTATAAAAACTTTCTTTTTCTTCAATTTATATGATTCGGCCAAAAGCAAGTAGAATTAGAAAAAAAATTTTATATGTTCTTTGATTAAATATGGGGATTGGGATTGAGAACTTGAGGTATATCAAGTGAAAATAAGTAAGGGAAGCAAAGAGCACTAGATTCAGCCTCTCTTTGATTTAGGATAAAGAATTGTTTTAACATTTATTTGATGTTATCTAAGTTTTTTTGGGATGGGGAATAGTGGTTTGGAAGTATCAAATTGAATTATAGAAGCTTATTTAAATACTTGAAATTTTGAAGACATAACTTATGTTAAAAGAGAAAGTTCAAGATCTAATAATTGTTTTCCATGTTTGATTAATGATATAGACTTTTTAATATGCTAATTTCATAATTTTATGATCATTTTGAGGATTGGATGAGGAATTAATGGTTTTCCCTAAATTCTATGGTTTATGGACAAATTGGGGATTTTGAGAACTAAACTTGAATTCATGGAATTGAAGGGGGGGATTAAGCTTAAGAATGGTGTAACATGAATTGTATAATGTTAATTTCAAAATTCAATTGATTGAAATAATTTTTCCCAAATTTAATGAACTAGGTTCATTTATGGAATTAGAAAGTGGAAGTGGAACTAATTCCATGGAATATTGGAAATTGTTCAAATTGATTTTAATTGACGATTATGAAGTTGAAATGTGAAATTGGAAGGAAAAGAATTATCTTTCCTTAAATGAATACATTTGGCTATTTGGAAAACAATTAAGTGTTAAAATTAGAAATAAGTATATGTATAGTGTGTCTTGACCTTAAAAGTAATAAGTTGTACTACGATGAACAAGATAGAAGTGTTAACAAGTTAAGCTAAATTAAACTAATGTCATAACAAGGAAGTAATTGATGTGTAATTGAAATGCAAATATGTAGAATCTAAAGAGAAGGACAAGGACATTGTCCAAGAGTGTGAGGATTACCACTAGCATCAAAGTTAAACGTAAATAGGAGCAAAAGAGTCTAAGGTGAGTACTTAATAATATAATATGATATGTGCCATGTTTTGAAAACTATTGTTGATCAAACTATCATTATTGAAATATCCCAATTATTTGTTGAAAATGAATTGCCTATTGAATATTGTATTTGGATGTGATATTTCTTAGTGGCATTTGGCCATTGTGAACCTTTTCATGTTGATTTCATAATATGACCATTGATGAGAATTATTATTGTATGGGTATAATTTCCATTAAATTACCTATTGTGAATTCCCTATGATCCTTTTATTGAATGCCTATTAATAAGCAAAAATACCCTTCTAATGTGAGGTAATATATTGGACCTTGTTCACTTAGGTATAAGCTTGTGGGTAGGACAAGAGTACCCAACTTTTGTTAGGGGGGAACACTTAACCATATGACCTAATCAGTCTTATATAATGTGATGCATATGAGTGAGCAAGACTTAGGCTGCCATTCTTTAATTTATATGTGTGGGAAGTATTCCGCTTCCAATCAATTACTATTTCTGCTAAAGATATTGTTTCTATCTTAAATGAGAAATTGATCTATAAAGACAATTTTGATTAACATCGCTCTATTGTCATAATGAGCCCATCTTGATAAGAACCCACACACTCACTCCATATTGTATTATTATGTACTTACTGAGTTTTGTTTCATTTCTTAGTTGTTTAAATTTTTCTGGTAAGATTGACGAGTTAGCAAGGTAAATTCCAAGCCCTATTCTTCCACTTGTAAGTTGCTCTAGTAATTTCAAGTATTGTGAGTCTTGATTATATGACTATGAAGATCATTGGTTTAGAGCTCCATGGTTAACGAAGGTTTAAAACTAAAATGTCACTGGGTTTACATGTATTGTAATTGTATTTTAATTACTTTTATAATAGTGTATTGAGTTATGAATATTTGAATAATGATATGAAATAGAAATTTTGAAATTTTATGAGTTGAGTACATAAATGGTATTAGTAAGTAAGTATTTGGTAATGTGTAAAATGATAAACTAGCAGTGGATAATAAGGCAATCAGATTCTGATTTTGGGATAAGGTCCTATATGATAAATGGTGAGGAATTATAAGTTAAACGTGGTTTTATAGATTTAAGTAACTTTATATCTCTCTATGCCCTACTCTTAGCAATTTAGACAATTACAACATCGGTCCCCTCTTAAAAAAAAAAAAAAAAAAAAAAAAAAAAAAGCACTTTAAAAGGCAATAATGTTTAAATTTGACATAGTATTTATTTTTTATGATTTTTCACATAAATATAAATTCATTTTCATTTTAAATGAACATTAATTGAAATATATCCTTGTAAAATTTATGTTTTAACATATCTTTTTTTTTTTTTAAACTAAAATTTTGATGGGAGAAACATTAATTTTTTAATGAAATAAGATTAATATTTTTATGGGGTGAATAATCTAAATTATATATATTTACTAAATTTCTTATAAATTGAGGGATCAATTGACAATATTTGGCAGCCATGCCACTAAAATACAACTTTCTACTTTCTGGTAACAAACTACAGAGCAAGAATCTTTTTGGTCCAATAATGCACCTCTCTATTATTGTTTCTACATTGCAATAATTTTGTAACAAATCAAGTTGTATCTCACCCTTGTTACTTCATAGCATGACTAGCATGCTTTATTGCAGCAATTTAATGTCCTTCATTGCGGCGAATATTCCACCTTCTTTCTTCTTCTTGCAAACTTTAGTATTTATTTTATGTTTGCATCAACTCGGGCTATAGTGGATTTTGGTTTGGATGATTTAGTAATTTTATTTTACTGTTGCTAAATTTGATATTGTCTACTCATATCTCTGTCACTTCTTAATTAAATAAAACTTTTTTTTTAATTAAAAATGATATGAATGATGACATAGTTGATAATGAAAAACAAGAAACTTAATAATATTTAATTATTCTCCAATATCTCATAATTTTTTAAATTATCAGATAGATTATTAATAAAGTATTATATTAAATTAAATAATAGTATCAAATCATAATTATTTTTCCCAAGTTAGTAGGTTGTACGTAATATATCATCAAGTATGGTAAGTATAAAATGAACATACAATGAATTAGTTGAGAGACAAAACTTGTGATTTTTTTTTATATTCAAAATTAGTTTTTCATAGGTCTTTTACATGAAAAGGTCATGCAAATATTAATAAATAAATAAATAATCTCTTAGGCTATATTGGATTTGCAAAATAGAATGTACAAAAAATAAAATAACTATTATTGAGAAATAGAATAGAATAGGAATAGAATAATTATTCTAATTCCATAATTTAGTTTATAGTATAAAATAATTATTCTATTCACATAAATGACCATAATATCCTTATAAATTAATTTTATTATTAATAATAAATTAAATATAATTTTACCAAATTTTATTTAAGAAATAATTTAAATGTATGATAAATAAAAATTTTATTTGACTTAAAATTTAAAAAATAACAAATATGAAAATCTGAAAAAAAAAATAAAGCAATAGCAGTGAATTTGAACTTGCCAATATTTTTTAATAGTAAAAATGAAAATACTCTATTCCATAGCCTAAAGAATACTATTTTTTTAATTTTTTGTGAAATATGTATTTCACAAAAATTGTGGAATTGCTCTTTCATATGATTAGTATTTTTGTCTAAAATTTAAGCCAAAATTTAGAATAATTATTTCATATGAAATACGTATTCTATTTATTAACTATTTCATGAACGAAACATAGTTTTAGTGTGATTATTTTATAAGACCGGAGCAAAATAGGAGGAATTGCTAATTCATTTAGTATGTAGTTTTTTTTTTAAATAAGATACACACATGGATCAAAATAAAATGTAGTCCTTCAAAAGATGTAGTTATAATTGATTATTATATAACCAATTTTAGAGTTGAGAAAGAAATATAGTTGATGTTATTTATTAAAAATTGTATGCTTAATGACAAAAAATTTGTAATTTATAAATGGTCATTTAAATTTTCTTAATTGTATTATGGTCTAATTTGTCTTAGAATTGGATTGTATTGAAACTTGAAAAAACATATTTTAATACTTTCATATAATATTATGAGTTCAGTTTAGATAATAGATATAGGTCCTTGAAAATATTTTTTTTTAGCTCGAATAAGAGATTCAAACATGAAGTTATTATTCAAATCACGTATATATTTATTGTTAGATTATATACAATTTGAATATTTCTTAATAGTTTTAGGATCACCATAAATTAAAAAATATTATTTTTAGATTTGGGTAGGATGTAATTAAACATTACTACTTACGAATAGATATATTCATAGATTAAACTGTAGATCTCAATTAATAAAGAAACTTACGAGTTTTCGAATTGTACCTTTGAAAATTTTAATATTTATCAAACTCATACCTAACTTTGACCAGATTTACCTATGAGTCATTTATGTTTACATAAATAATTAATTCAATATCAAAATAAATATTTTATATTATTGTTAAATGTTAATCCAATTATAATATAGTATATTAACAAGAGATGGATTCAACTGTTTTGATAGAATTCTCAACTATTAATGTTTGCGTTCTTAAATTTAACCTAATATCCTTCCTCTTCCAGTACTTTATTAACAATTGTGTTGTTGCTTAATATTTGTTAACTACTCTACACTTTAGTTCCTAATTATAAAATTTTTAACTTTTTCAATCTGATCATTAGCATTTAAAATTAAATAAAATTTTAGTCTGTAAAATTTTAAAATTTAATTACATTTTTTTTCAAGAACATATAAAATAATTTAAGGCCTAAAAAATAAAAATATTTTACATTGCATTGATGATAATATAAGAATGAAAATACATATAATAACAAATCAAAAAAACTTTACTAATTTTATCTTATTAATCACTAGATATTGATTTATACAATTCTGTAACTTACTACAGTTTGAGTTTAGAAAAGAGAGTATAGACCGCAGAGTTCTTGGTTATTGGTCAAGGTTATTAACCTATATATGTACATAACTACATATTAGTTCTTGTCAGCTTTGAAAATGTGTTGATAAGAAAAAAAGAAGGGCATAAAGTTCAAATTTTAGATAGTATTTAATAAAATTAAAAATTAAGTGCTGAAAATTTAAGTAATAAATTATAAATACTTAATAATATATGTGATAATTTTTAAAACATAAAATTAATTAAAAATTTAATCATTTATTATATTAAATATAAATTTTAAGTTAAATATAAATAATTAAGTGTTGAAAATTTCAATTTTAAGTATTGAATGGCTTTATTAAACGCTAACTTATTGTCCCTAATCAATATATATATATAACAGAATATACATCCAAACGAAAAAATCCAAATCAATGATTAAAAGGAGACTCCTTTTATGGGGAGGGATGTACAACAAATAAAATCATTCAAATACATGGAGCAAGAATACATACAAGATTTTAATATGTTATTCTTGCTGCTGCATCAAGGAAAAAGAAAACTCTCCACAACCTTCTTTGTGGATCTAAAAGGTAGGATCAATCATTGAGAAATTGGAACCAACTAGTTTTTTTGAGGCTTTAGGAGCACAAACCCATGAATATAATTTGCTATTTCCTCCCTACACCAAAAATAGAAATTTCAATCACTCAAATAATGATGAAATAATTACAAATCCATACTAGATAATCATACTAGTTTAAGAAACTAAAAACACAAAAAAGGGAGAGAGGATAAAACCTCCTTAAAAATACACTTAAAACTACTAGATGAAAAAAAAAATGAAGCCAGAACGAAAGAATGATGAGTTGCCTCATGACGTTTAGAAACATTAGCGTTAGCCATGGCAAATATGGAAGACTATAAGTTCTGGCTAAGAAAAAGAGAGAAGGGACCATGGATCTTCGTTTTTGCTTTTGACTAGCAGAAATTATACCAAAATTTAAAGAAGCGGTCAAGTAAACTGAATAAAATTTTAAAAATATCTTAAATTCACTTTTTAAAAAAGGACAAAGCAGCAAATAGTTATTTACCTTTTTTTTTTTTTTTTTTTTATAGGTTAAGTGTAAGAATAATAAAATCATTAATAAAATGCTTTATCAGAGGAAAATAAAATCCATTCATGGTGATTGTGAATTATTCCTAATCAATAGTGCTTATTTTCACCAATTTACTCGTATGCTTCACATGATACCATTCTTACTATATTTTTTAATTTTTCCCAAACCATGATTTACTCAAGGCAATTAAAAAAATCAACATAGTTTTGAAGGGCAATAGAGCCTAAGATGTTTATACATGCATGTGCTTAGGTTTGTGCAAGAAACAAACAACAATAGCATAGACCACAGCATCTACAATATAATGCAAGATGATGGTTACGAAAGGAAAACCCACACTGAACCATCACCGAACTAGCTAGGCAGCCCAATACATGACCTTTTCTTTCATTTTGCAAAATTTTAAATCAAAATCTGACACTGAAAAAATGAAAATGTAAGATTACAATTGCCACAAGTGATTTCACGTTTTATGCGAAATGTTTTCAAGAATTAGATCATACTTAAAATACAAAAATAACTCAATCTTATCTCACCAATGCGCATATGCATACCCATTCATGCAACAAAAATTGCCGGTTTAGAGTCAATGTAATTTGTTCCTTGCTCTGGTGGCACACAACCACAGCCTTGGTGTTTCAAGATCATCATCTGTGACTGATGGCACATGCCAACTACCACTTTCAGACTCCTGCATTTAAATCAACACACACCAGCATCAATAAGAAATTTGGTTGGCAAAATGGATTAGGTGCCATTCTGTTATGATTTGGGAGCCCAATGCATTTCCAGCTCCCAAAAGCACTTCAGGCCACCTTCTTGGTTAACATGTAATGTGAACATTTGGTTGATCATCTCACCTGAATGACAATTGAATAAGGAGGAGGCATGTGTAGGGCAAGTCCACCTCTCGAAACAGACAGTCGAACCTGCAAAATTTTCCACAATTTGATGAATTTCCTTTTCGCACACAGCGTCATCAATGGCTTGCAATCAAGATATGTAGTTCAATGCAGCTCACACAGTTTCTTTTGATTCAATACAGCCACATTTTTGTGTAAAATTTGAAGGCATGGACTACAACCCCTAGACTTCATCCTGTAGATAAAATATACAATAGGAACAACAACAACTAGGACTTAATCATATAGCTAAAACATATCAGTTCAAAACATTAACTCATATTAAATAGGTAGCAGCCATTAGACCAGTGTTCAACACATTTTGAATTGATAAAATATTTAACATTAACTCTTGAAATATGTTTCCACAAATTATTCAACATGTCATTTAACACAATGAATAGTATATGGCATCTCCTATTACAGATACACATTCTTCAACATTAGCAACATCAGAGCAAAACTAAGAATTTTAACAATTCTCAAGAGATTTACAAGGACAAATGCTATTTTTGACATTATTTTTCTGTACTTATGGTTTTGAAATAGGAGATGTTCTTGAAAATCTAAAACAACAACCAACTTTATTTATAGGTGTTAGGAGCTGTAACACTTAAGCTGTCACAATTGCTTCTTTGTTCTTGTTGTCATGAAGATTTTTTTGTGGATGAGTCTAGAAGCTAAGCCAAGGGTACGATTAAGCTTAGTTTAAGCACAAATTTAGGGGTAAATTTGATTGTTGTAGTTAAGAGTTGTTGAAAAAGAAAAGTCATTCTCTTCCTATAAAAGAGATGTTGCTGCTGTAACTAGAATGAGAATTTGAAAGTGAGGCAATTGGAGAGGAGTTCTTGTAGTTAGTTAATGTTCAAAATGAAGAAAAGGAAAAGAAAAAAATTGCAGTCCCTGTTTTGTTTGTTTGTGTTTCCTGTTTGTTTTTCTCTATGCCATGAATATTTTATTTTTCCTCCTCTCCATCTCCAACAATAGGGTCATAAAACTTGGATCAAAAGTTTTTAATATATTTACATGTATTAAAATATAGTTACTGATAAACCACTTATTCTCACGCTAAGATCTATAAAGAATGCTACAGGGCCAAATTTCATGATTGTAACAAGGCATCACATTCATTAGCAGAATCTCCTTTTCATTTTTCTTTCTTTCCTGTGGGATGAAGATGAACGTTACACACAAGTTCCGAGATAATTAAACATAGCACAAGGATAATTATAGAAATTGTAACAAAATTAGATTTCCTTTCCAGCAAGATTAAAGCAAGTCAAAAATAAAAGGATAATAAACATTTGAAATCCTTTGAACACCAAACAAATAGAATAGAATCCTCTTCCACAGAATTCTCTTCTAATCCGTTTTAGAGTGAAGCATACAACCTCTTTATACATATGAAGAATGTTCAGCTAATTCTAGAATATTCTGAGTCAGATATGATCAATTTTTTTGTCCACTTTTAGTTTTATAGGATAGATAACAACCTTTGGAACCCAAGACCCCAGTAAATATGGAAACAAATTAAACAAAGGAAGACTAGATAACTTGGCTACTGAAGCAGCAAAAGTCTTGAGGGAAAATTTCCCCTCTGCTAACTAAGAAAGAAAGAGAGAAGAGATAGAAAGACCGACAGAGAGAACCAGTCACTGTACCAAGTACCTTTGAAGCAATCATTGTTGACATGTTCATGTGAGAGACATCACAAGAAGCTGATTAAATTAGGAGCAAAGAGTGGAGAGCAAAGAACAAAACTAAAGGATGTAAACAATCTGAAGTACACATGCTCCTTAAGATCTTAGTAGGAATATTCATATTTCCACCAAAAGATGAATGAGAAAACTATCGGTAATGGGCCTATGCGTACATCATTAATGAGAAGATAAGTAAAATAAATGGATCTGGAGCAATTCTCAAATCAGGCTGAAATTAGTGAAAGAACGAAGGGAAGAAGTCCATGTAAATGTAATATTCCGAGATAATTATCAGAAAACATTTTTCCACCAGTGACAAGCAGTTTTGCAAAGACTCAGTTTTCCCCAGATCAATGCAGGAGAAACATTTACTCAATAGTGGCACCAGTTTTGGAAAGTGAATACTCACAACATGATATAATGCAAATAATTACAATATTTATTATTTACATAAAAGAATAGAAAATACCTGATGCTTTTCCTTCCATCTTGGGAAAAATGATGTCCCTAGCAATTGAAAGAGGTGATCCCTCATCTCATCATTTGTCACCAATAAACAATTACAACTAACAGCTGCAAATAACCAATACCTGTAAATGAAATTGGAAACAATTTTATAAAAAAAAAAAAAAAAAAAAAAAAAAAAAAAAAAACTAAGGTTATGCAAGACTATCTGATTTAATGGCATAAAAATTGCTAAGATTGACTTGGCTACTTTGCCGCTACAGTTTTATATAACTTTCAATGATATTTGTATCACATGTAATGGATTGAATAAACAAAATTTAATCCACATATGATTTTAAAACAAAAAAATACTTAGGGAACAAAGCTGAATGAAAACATACAAATTTCATTTCTGATACACTTCCACCAAATTAACCAAAAGGTAAACTCCAATTCTGATACAAAGCAAAGAGATGTAGTTTACATTCCCCCTCATAAACGTAGTCCAAAATCTGATTTGTGATCTTAGCTAATCTTGGAGAGATGGCCTCTTCACAATTATTATTCTTCTTTTAGTAGTAGGAAATTAATAAGTAATTTATATTTTAATAGGATTATTTAGAAATTTTGTACTTTGATAGGACTATTTAGCAATTTCCGATTTTAGTTTTCTCTATTTTAGGTCACAGTGTCCATAGGCATATTTGTTTTTAGTTGAATTTGGGCGTAAGAATTTAGGGTTCTACATCACAAAGACATCCATCCAATTAATAAATTACTTAAGAACTCCTTTAATTGCCTTATTTAGCACATTCTTCCAGCACATGAGCTCTCTGTTGCTACAAAACAGGCGTTGCCAACCCCTATTTATCCAATGATCAAAGGGTAAAAAACTTATATGGACAATTAGGTTTCCTATAAGAGTATAATTAGGGATCAAAACCAAGACAAGGAAATCAATGTTATAAAGCGTTTACAGTTGCTTCCCTGCACTATGAACCACCCCTGCAAACAGTAATTTGAGGGGAATTCAGGATCCATTTGAGGTTAGTTTATGGAAAAGTGAATTAGTGTTTGATGCAAGGAATTTCAAATATAAAATTAGATTGAAATTCGCTGGCAAAATTGATGAGAAAATAACAAAATTCTAGGATTCAAACTTGGAAGTACATCACAATCAGAAAAGCTTTAAAGCACATGTATTAATAGACTCAAAACAACTCTACATCTTTCTGACATTTAACTCCTAAAATTCTTGCGCAAGTGTTTATAAACCTGGAAGAATTAAGCTTTCTAGACCAACAATAATATAAATCAAAATAAAATTCAAGAAATGAGTCATAATAACAGACAGAGTTCCCCAAGTGCAAACTTACCTTGGACCCTTAATGTTGGTTCCACCCATAGGTCCAATATATCGCCTATAAATCACCTAATCTCTTATTTCCTAGTAAAATCCTCGACTCCTCCTCGAGGACTGAGAATTAAAAAAGAAAAAAGAAAGAAATAAAAGAAAAAGGTGCAAAATTACCAGTCATCATTTGAACCATGAGGGGTCGCATAAAGTACACCAGACTTTTTCCAAAACTCTAACAACTTCTTGTTCTTAGGAGACTGAGCTGGACCTCCAGTCACACGATTTCTATGCAAAATAATAAGTGGCAACCTCTTTGATGGGCTCATTTGACGCATCTTACCAACCACATTATTAAGCTGCAACCAGAGGTAGCGATTAACATTCCCATCTACAACTTTATCTAAAATAACTCAAAGATGTGTGCCATATAAACATTAACCTTCAAATCCCCCTCACCTGGTAAAAATTAAAGGATTTTTGTCCCACAAGACCCAAATTGGCTCCATCTATAATTGCCTCAAATGGACCATGCTGCTGCAGCCACTCCTGAATGAGTTCACCTCCTTAGTCAGTCAGGATATCACTGAAAATAATTTAATGTATCACTTGCCTGAAGCATGAAGAATTAGCAAGCATTGACTATTTACTATTACTACCATGGTTAGAACTATACTAAGAAGAACATAAGAAGAATGAAAAGAATGTTTCTATGACATAAAAGGCTTTATCCAGGCACAAGAGCCCACCACTTTGGAAATGGTTACATGAATCTCGCAACATGGAAGCAATCACTCATGCTATTGAAGGATAGATCACCATCTTAATATAAGAAAAAAAAATAGACTCATAAATAAAGTATCATTTACTCATATAGCAAACTCTTAGCATCAACTTGTCTTGATCCAGGTAGCCAAATTTAGGATGCACTACATATTAACTAGAGCAGAAGAAAAAGGAGAACTCTTGATGATAATCATATAAACTCATGCTATTTATTACATAAATTTACATAAACTCATATCCATTCTTTGTTGAATATCAAATACCATGAAAGAGCTGTTGTTTTACCTGGAACAGAACAAAGTCGGCCTTAACATCAGTTCGACGGCAAGCCAAGTTGGCTAATGAGCTAGCAAAATTTTCCGTTTCTATTGGATCTATATCAATAGAAACAAGCTTCTCGCCACAAGAATGACAAACACCCTTCTCATCAATTTGAGTCCTCACTGTTCTCCATTCCCCATTTCCCAACCAGCCTTGCCCATGCCAACCTCCACCTCCCCTCATAACTCCTTCCCTTATCTTGCTTACATCCAAATTCTCCCCAATTTTTGAAGCATCCTCAGACTTGAACCAATCCTCAATTATCCCAACAGTTGAATCTGTAACTTGCCTAACAGTTGATCGCAACCGATGCAGTACCTCATAGACCTTGTCTGCCCTCTTCACATCAGCACTAACTTTTAATAAAGCAGAAAGCTCAGGCTCTTCAGGTATCACTCCAAATTCAGCCATATGAGCATCGACTTCATAAGCTTTATCAGCCATCCCCTTCTTACAGAATCCAAATAAGGCTGGTCCATAAGAGCGTAATTTTGGCAGGATATCAAAACCTGTCATCTGCTTGACCAAATCAAATGCCATTTCTGGATCTTCCAAAGCAAACGCCAGCCTTGCCACATTTGTAAAAGTAGCTTCATTTGGAGCAACTTTATCAATAATCATCTGCTGAAAAATATCAAAACCCCTTTTGGAACACAAATTAGAGGCATTTGCATCAACCCCCTGTCCATTTAGTAGAACAGAAGAACCAGAAGAGCACAGATAGAGCAACGAATTGTAGTGGTGTTGGGCAAGTTGGACCCCATTACTCCGTGCCTCATCATACAAGCGAAGGGCTTCAACAAGATCACCACTCTTTGAGCACCTATCAAGCTTCCCTTTAAGTACTCCTTCAGGTGATTCCTGCCGTGCTTTCCTCCTTGATTTGTTGGAAATTTTTTTTGTAGCCAGTGCAGAAGATTCATGAATCTGAGGGATAGCAGAGTGCACAAAGCTACAAAGATGGGCTCTTCTCTCTGCAGGAAAATGGTAGGCTTGAACATTGCAAACAGGTTTGGCGAAAAAGAAAGTACGGTAACGGAGAAGTGGACGACTGAAAGTTGGGGAACTATTTTGAAAAGTTGACAGCAAAGGGATTTTGGTGAAGATTGAAAAAGGCGGATAATAAATTCTAGCAAAATAGCTTCCAAGCTGCATCGCTAGTGTTCACTACAAAATGATTTATAACGGATAGAAGTCACCAATGATGTTTCATCTGAAAGCAATAAAAAGCATATACAAAGTTAACAATAAAAGCAATCACTTTAAACACCCATCATTTCGATTAAACTCAGCATGGAAATGGCAATGAATTCTAAAACTACTACACTAATAATTTGCAATCTCCAACATTAATTGTAATAATAGGGGTAGTTAGAAAGCAAAATACCTGATAATAGGAGCTCAGTTTCTGTTTCCGAACTCACTTTATCCGTCGAAGCGTATGGTAGGGAAAGGTCCCATGCTTGATTGACTTCGTTGAAAGGATTGAAAGTCAAAATATTCTTGCCGGATGGCGAGAATTGACGCCGGAATTCGAAGGTTTTACAGCGGGAGAGGCTTGTCTGGTGTGCGACTGTGCGACGCATGTGTCCGTGATAAGCCGACTTGATGAAGTAGGTCTGTTCAGGTTGGGCCTAGTTCTTTTACCAAGCCCAAAACAGTTGTTTAATTTCTTGAATTAAATTAAAGAAATTATATTAAAAAATTCCGCAAAAAATTAGGTTAATTATTATTTATGAGTCTCTAAAAATTTAGTAAAAATTAAGTCAATAGTTTTATAACTAGTAAGAATTCCTCCTTTATTTTTGTGATTTTTTCAATAATATTTACTGGATAAACTAAGTTATAACAAGTAAAAAATTATTAATTAGATACGATTTGATTGATCTTTTTATTTATTTAATATATAAATAGTAGAAGGTTTCATATTAAAGTCTTCCAAACTATAAATACTCCATATTATACAGTTTAGTATATTTTTATTAGGTTCCCCCCTTTCTAGTAAAAAAAAAATTTTACAATATGAACATATTTTTTAATTTTAAAATGGAAAATAGAAAATTATGCTTTATAAGTAAACATACCCTAAATAACTTATGAGTTAAAATTATTTACATAAGAATAAGGTCATATTGAAATTTATAAGGTCATATTGAAATTTACTTAAAAAGTCACATTAATTAACTTACCATTATTATAAATAACCATGAAAATATTTGTTATAGGATTCAGTCAAAGGAGTGCGAACATACCATAAGAGAGTGTGAGTAGTTGGCAAATTATTACATGGACTCAATCCATATACCTAGGTGAACTGGGCCTGTTAGTGTATAACACGTGCTCATTGTGTGTGTCTCTTTCTTTTTTAAAAAAAATAATGTTATATTCAATCTTTTTCTTCGTCAGTTGTTTTTGCTTTTCTTTGTTGATTGATCAGTAACTGTCATTTTTTTTTGCTCTTCAAGTTTTTCTACTCTTTTTTTTTTTTTTTTTTTTTGCATTTTCTTTTGCATTTGTGACAATTTTTGGCATTTTTATTTTAATTTCAGTAAGTTTTTGCACATTATATCCATCAGTAAGTATTTTAATATTTTAATATTTTAAATTTTGTTTTTAAGTTGTTTTTGTGATTATTGCTCTTTCATTGTTATAGAAAGTGATTTTTTGTGTTGATTTTAGTATTTTTGATTTTTTTTTGTTACAATGTATCAAATTTTTAGGGTTTTTTGTGATTTCAATTTTGTTTGTGTAATTTAGTTCAATTTTTAGGATTTTGTTTTGTTTAAATGTCTTTTTTGTTTTGAATATAGATATGTGTATATATATATATACATATATATATATATATATACATATATATATATATATGTATATACATATATATATATATATATATATATATATATATATATATATATATATATGTATATATATACATATATATATGTATATATATATGTACATATATATATATATATATATATATATATATATATATATATATATATATATATATATATATATATATATATATATATATATATATATATATATATATATATATATATATATATATATATATATATATATATATATATGTATGTATATGTATATATATATATATATATATATATATATATATATATATATGTATGTATATGTATATATATATATATATATATATATATATATATATATATAGATATATATATATATATATATATATATATATATATATATATATATATATACATATATATATATATATATATATATACATATATATATATGTATATACATATATATATATGTACATATATACATATATATATATACATATATATATATATATATATATATGTATATACATATATATATATACATATATGTACATATATATATATGTACATATATACATATATATACATATATATATATATATGTACATATATATATATGTATATATATATATATATATATATATATATATATATATATATATATATATATATATATATATATATATATATATATATATATATATATGTATATATATATATATATATATATATATATATGTACATATATATATATGTATATATATATATATATATATATATGTATATACATATATATATATGTATATATATATATATATATATATATATATATATATATATATATATATATATATATATATATATATATATATATATATATATATATATTTATTTATTTATTTATTTATTTATTTATTTATTTATTTATTTATTTCGTGAAAGGCTTGATGAATATATGCTTTATATGTATTGAATATTTGATATATAATTAATGAACATAAGGTTTGTTATATATGAGTTTATTGTTTATGATTGATGAGTATTTTCTTACTGTCTATATGTTGATTATTTTATTTGTAGGATATTAAGTCTTGGTGTCAATGGCAAGTGGCGATGATCAGTAGCATCAGAGTTCAGATGTTGTGCTACTAGGTGATTTTAATTTGTATATTTATTTGTCTTTAGTTTCATGTTCATTAAATATTTATTATAGATTTATTATTTATAAAGTGTATATTTCTGTGTTATTAGTATCAGTTTTATTAAATATAAGTTCTATGCTAATTTTTTATAAGTTATATGTTCATATGTTATTAGTTTTAGTTTTTTTAGATATAAAATGTATATCCATCATTCATAAACTATATATTCATTTGTTTTGTGTGTGAAGTTCATTGATTATAAAGTTTAGGTTCATTAGTTTTGAAGTGTATATTCATTTGATGTTATATGTTGTTTTTGATGTTGTCTTTAGGAGATGGTGTGTTAAGATTATTACACATAAGGAAAAAAAGAGATAAAAGGCCAAAAATGATGATGAGAAGTGGAATGTTCGACTGATAGATACAATTCGTGAGGTAAGGGGAAGAAGCAATCTGGAGCTTAGAAGGATGGTGGGAAAGGAAAGGAAACTGGGAATGAGAAGGATGATCAGAAAGTAAAGAAAGCTAGGATTGGTAAATCAAATGAATACGATGATACTGGTTTTTAGGAAGGGAAGAATAAAAAAAGATCTATGTTGTTAACTAGAATATCTCTTACTAGTTTGTTTGATATGGTTAAGAAGTTGTCCTCTGATCAGCGTCAAGCTATTAAGGATACTAGTTTTGGAGGTCTTCTTAAGCTAGCATTGAGCGAGTGTAATGGAAAATTAGGTGGGTATTTGGTTGAGAATTTTGATGTGTGGAGGGTTACGTTGTTTTAGAGAATGATGTGTTTTTTTAAGTGAAGAGGATGTTTTTTGTGCTATTGGTCTTCCTCATGGTGGAAATGCTATTGTTGAAGCTAAGGTGGAGATGGAAGTGATGAATATATGCAATTATTGAGTGGTTAGAGGGCTAGATGGGATGTTGCTATCGGTGGTCCTATTATGAAGAGAATGCTTAATGAAATATTGAGGTGAGGTGATTGTGGAGCTAAATTTAAGAGGAATTTTGTTGCGTATGTTGTGTCTGGCATCTTGAAAGGGCACCAAAGTTGAAATTGCAATTATAAGATTTTGTTATCTCTTGTAAATGTTGATGGAATAAAAGAGTTGGATTGGTGCTAGTATACTATGAAAAGTATTGTTCAATCTATTAAAGAATGGAAGAAGAAGACTGATGATTTTTTTTACTGGTCTATTAACTTTGTTAACTATAAGAACCTTTTATATTCATCATTTAATTTTTATATATTCATTTGTTATGTATTTGAGATTCATTAGATATATGTTTTAGGTTCATTAGTTGTAAACTATATGTTCATATGTTTTAGTTTTAGATTCATTAAATATAATGCTTAGGTTCATTACTTATAATGTGGATATTCATTTGTTATTATTGTAAGGGTAATTAAATATGAAGTATATGTTCATTAGTTATTCATTGTATATTCATTTGTTATGAGTGTTAGGTGTATTATTTTTGTGATTATATTATTTTTGTTTCATTTTGATTACTAATTTTTATTTATTTATTTATTTTCAATCGACAACTATGTTATTTGGATAGAGTTTAGTTCAAAAATAAGAAATGTCAATAAAAAAAGTACTAATTTTAAGTTGTTGGACATCTATAGATGTGAAAGAGAGAGTTAAAAAGGAGTTGAATTCTAGAGGATTCAATAAAGGTAAGGTTGTGGAGCGGCTAGATGTTGTTAAAGAGGACGGAGAGGAGGAGATGCAAGGAGGAGATGATGATGAAGGTGCTGAATGCTCTAAAGGAAAAGATAAGAGAAATACAAGCTTTTATATTTTATTTTTTTAACAATATTTGTAATTACTATATTCATTAGATATAAAAATTTTATATTCATGAAAAAGAGCTTATATGTTCATTTTCTTTTTTTTTTTTGATGTAAGTTTTCATGAATGTAGGAGTCTGTTGAGAAAGTTTCTTCTGTCTTGAAGAAGATGGCTACTTCAGTTATGGAGTTTGGAGAGGTGATGGCTGATATTGAGAGGGAACATCCTAGTTCTGTGTTCTTGAATAAGATATTTAATTTTGTGTCAAAACTTTTTGGTAACTTATCAAGGTCTTAAGTAATAAAAGAAGGTGATGCTGGTCTAAGTAAATTGAGCAATGTTGATCAGGCTGAAGATGATGAGTTCTTTAATGATCCTCTTGTTCTTGATGCACTTATAAAGCTGGAGAAGGCAATTAGCATGACACAAAAGGTTCTTCAAAGAAAAAGTGCTAATGGTCCTTTTTTTCATTAGGGCTAACACTAAAGGATGAAGACATTCAAATGGAATATTAAGAAGAAAGTGAGGGTGATGATGAAGATGATATTAATAATTTTGAGGATGTGAGGGGGGAATCTAGAACCCATGATCTATGGCAGCAGCTCATGAATTAAGGTGGTGTTGATAAACAAGTAGAAAAATTATTTGATGAGTGTGTCCCATAATTTACATTTTTTAATTAGTATTTGCATATTTGTATTTTTTTTAATGTTGTATTTTGTGAAGTTTGTGTACTTGTATTTTTTAATATTGCATTTGTGAACTTGTGTTTTGTATTTTTGAGTTGTAGTTGTATTTGATGTATTGTAGGATGATTAATTATGTGTTCGTTATTTATATTTTGTATGTTCATTGTTGTTATTTTTTAGGTACATTACAAATGAAATTTGTGTTCATGCTTTTGATGTTTATTTTTTTGTAGTTTTTGTTGATTGTTATTCACGTATAGGTTCATTATTATCGATTTGTAAGTTAATTACTATTTTGCTTCTTTATATTCATTATTTTCATTTATTATGTTCATTGTGCTTATTATCAAAGTTCATTAGTAATCAACTTAGTGTTCATGTTATCCTTTTTTTAGGTTCTTTAAATCTATGGTGTAGATTTATTAGATATCTTTTGTTTTCATTATTATTGTTTTACAAGTTAAAAGAATTTTTTGAACAATTTTTTATTTTTTAGGTTAATTATTTTGCGTTTTTATATCCGTTGTTTTTTTTTATTAGGTTCATTGTGTTTATTATCTAGGTTCATTAGTAATCAACTCAGTGTTCATGTTATCCTTTTTTTAGGTTCTTTAAATCTATGCTGTAGATTCATTAGATATTTTTTTGTGTGTTCATTGTTATTGTCTTACAGATTCATTAGTTATTTTGGTTATTGCTGAAAGAATTTTTTGAATAACTTTTTTTTAATATTTATTTATGACAATGTGTTTAATGAGTCTAAATCTGATATAGATGATATACAAATTCAAGTCCAGCCTAGTAGAAAGTTTAAAAATCATCCATTTTGTGTGAGCTCTCCTTTTTGGATTCATTATGAAACTTTGTTGAGTGATGTTAGTTGCAAAGAAAGACTCATCTCAGATTTTGTATTTATGGATTATGATGAACAACATCCAAAAGAGTAAGTTGAATTTGTAATTGTATTAATATTGAATTTGTAATTTGTAATTTGATGCACTAAACTTTTCTTTTTAGTGAAATTTTATTCAACCATAGAGATTTGTGGGCTTCCCATGAGGATATGCGAAGCTTTTTTAATGAAGAAGTTGTTTGTAATGTTTTGGACATTTGGGCTTTAAAAATGAATTTGGTTAATATGAGGCGTGGCGTAGGGGAATAGAAGATGGTGTCTTTTATACAAAGGCATTTGTGAGTTTGTTACTTTTATTTAGATATTTAGAATTTATCAATGGTTATTGCTATTGTTGCTAATATTATTATTATTATTTTTTTTTTTTTTTTTGCAGTTCCAATTGGAACCTTAATTAAATTATTTGAAGAACAAGACACTTGAAGAATTTTTTGATAATTTTAATAATATATTGGATAAGGAATTGGAATATGCTTTAAATCTTGACATTGGTGATGGTGTTTTTTTTTTTTTTTTTTTTTGGTTTAATGCCAAAGAGAAATATCATTAAACTGGTCAAACAAATCAATACAACCAACAAAAAAAAAACTCATCTAAAACTACTGTTCACTCACCAATTAAAATATTTCACCTCCCTAATCTCTCAAAATTGTTCCTCACACATCTATACTCCCCAATACCTCCTTTCTCTGTACACTTCAACAGAATACTATTTTTAATACGAGAAAAAACCCTTTGATCATTGAAATTCTCATGCTGAAACATTACCTTATTCCTTTCAATCCAAACATATAGACTGTAGTAGCTAATGCCAACCTTCGGAGCTTCTGCATACTAGATTTACTTATGAATTTTCTACTAAAGAAATTTATAATTCTTCTCCGACAAGTAGATGCAAAACTCACCCCACAAGCCTGCAAAACCTTTAGCTAAATTTTCATAGTGATCGGACACTTAAAAAATAAATGCTAAATATTTTCTTGCACCATACCACAGAAACAACAACTATCATCTAAAGTCATCCTCCATTCAACACCTCTCTTACACGTAATTTATTGTAGAGAGCCAACCAAAGAATAAAACTCATTCTAGGAACATTTTCTGCATTCCACAATAATTTACACCAAAGTTTAGGCTCTTGATGTGGTTTGAAAGATTCCCAAGCACTCCTTGAGGAATAAATGCCAAAATTCGTCCCCCTCCACTTGATATAATCATTTTCGTTGGCCTTAACTCTATAATTTTTTTTAATGAAATCCTAAGCTACCAAAGTCACCTCATCCAAAGGGTCAGGTAATTCCCATCTTCCTTGTCTCCAAACATCAGCAACTCTGGCATTTTTTCTAACCCTAGCATCGACAATCACAATAGTAGGAAATTTGTCAACAATAGATAACCCATCTAGCCAAGGATCCCACCAGAACCAAAACTGATTTCCATTTCCTAGTTTATATTCAAATAGAGGCTTGAAGACATTCCTAAGCTTAAGAAGGCTTGCCCATATCCAACAGGACTCTCAATGTTTAGTGATACCCCAAAACCCTAACTTTTTAATTCTATTTTCATAAATCCATTGTGCCCAAAGTGAAGTTTTCTCAACTAGTAGCACCACATCTTCTTGCTTACAATAGACTTGTTCCATCTCTCTAAATCCCTCAATCCCAAACCTCCCTCTTTTTTATCTGTACATACCACCTTCTAAGCCACCAAACTCCTTTTTGTATCCCCTGACCCTGACCATAAAAAATTCCTACAAATACTCTCAATTTCTTGAATTACTGCCTTTGGAAGGATCAATATAGCACTCTAATATACATGGAGACTCATAAGGAAAGATTGAACCAATTGAAGCCTTCCTGCATAAGATAAGAACTTAGTAGTCCAATTAACCACCCTAGCTTGCACTTTATCAATCAAACACCTACAATCTCTTTTCGTAAGTCTAGTAGAAATTAAAGGAATACCTAGATATCTAACAGGTAGCTGTTCTTCCTTAAAACCTAAACTACTTAAAATTTTGTCATTTTCTTCAACAGAAACACTACTGAAAAAAATAAAGCTCTTATTTGCATTTATGCACAGCCTAGAAACCTCACTAAATTGATCTAATATCCCTTTCAACTCCCTAACATTCTGAACATTACTAGCACAAAATAAAAATAAGTCGTCTGCAAAATAAAGGTGATTAAGTTTTAGCTTCTTATAACCAGAATGGAAACCAAAGTCCCTGCTAACTTTAACTTTCAATGCCCGAAACAAGTACTCCATAACTAAAACAAATAACAAAGGAGACATAGGATCTCCTTGTCTTAAACCTTAACCACCTTGAAAATATCCTTCTAACACTCCATTTACTAGGATTGAAAACTTAGCCGCTCTAATATAACTCATCAACAACTTACCATGATGTTGTTCTTTTAAGTAATTGTTGTAGTTTTTAGCAATATAGTTACTCTTAATGTTATTTTTATTTATACAGTTATCTTAGCTTTTATGTAATGATAATGTTAGGTTTTCTTCATTCTTCTTTGATATGTGCATTATTTTCTTGTGTGCTTTAATTTCAAGAAATCACTAATTGAGGTGATGGACAATAGAATGCTTCCCAAGGGTGTAAAGTACAATTTTAAGGATCTCCAAAGCTATTTGTAAGAATATATATTCATATATTTTTTGTTTCATGTTCATTGTACATTGGCTTTAGGTTCATTATTTGTAAATTGTATATTAATTTTTTATTGGTGTGAGGTTCATTAAAAATATGATTTCAATAGTTATAAATTGTGTTATTGGTGTGAGGTTCATCAAACATAAGATTTAAGTAATTTTAAATTGTATATTAATGTGTTATTCCTTGCATGTTCATGAAACATATATTTATATCCATTAGTTACAAACTATATATTTATTTGTTATTAGTTTCAGGTTCAATATTTGTATATTCATTTATTTATAATGTGTGCTTTTAGGCTGATGCATTTGGGAACTTTTTTGAAAAAAGAAAAATTGGTAGAGGTGCTAAGGTGAAGAGGTTGAAAGAATCATTAGTTAGGATGCCTTAGAAATTAGGTGAAAACAATGTTGATAGTGGGATATTTTGTATGAGGCACATGGAGACTTATAAAGGTGTAACTGAGAAGTGAGATTGTAATTTAAAGAAAAATGATGTAAGAGAGCATTTTGTTATTATTTTTTTTATTTTATTAACATTGTACATTTGTGATCGTAGTCTTATTATTGTATTTTTAAGTTGTGTAGGACCTTCATTTGAAGTCTCTAAGGGCCAAATATTGTGCAACCATCCTGTTGTCAAAATTGAATGCAAATAGAAATGATTTGAAGATGGCTGTGAAGAAAGAATTTGTTGAATGGAAGAAAATGAATCAATGAGATTGATTTTTCTAGATATTTGTAAATGTTTTTAAACAATTTGATTGTAAATGTTTTAGTAATAGATGAATGTTTGTAGCGATGGATTGTTGATAACTTTTTCTTGATTGTAGGTGTGTGGTTTATAACTAATTGAATAGACAATTTGGTTTTTTAGTAGATGAAGGTGTCCTTTTTTTTATTTCAGTTTTTAATTATCTAATCAATGTTACTATATACATTAAAAGTATTGTAAGGTTCATCATTTGTAAGTAAAAGATTCATCGAATACAAGGTTTTATGTTCATTAACTGATCATTTTTGTATTCTTATGTTATTAGTGTCATGTTCATCATAATTATAATGTAGGTTGATAATTTGTAGGTATTAAATCAAATGTCATTCAATGTTAGACATCTTTAGATATGATAAGGTGTATGTTCATTAAATAGAAAAAATAGGTTCATCAAAGTTTTATTGAAAATTGACTGTAAAATATATTTTCTGTAATAATTGGTAAGTATTACTTATAGGTTCATCAAATATATATTATAAGTTCATCATTTTGGAGCTATAGATTCATCAGATATATTGGTTGCTTCTACTTTTAATTGGACCAGACAATAGTAGTAGTAGAGGTACAATCTATAGCATTTGAACCTTTAATTTTGCACCCTCATCATCTAGCCACACCTTGGTATTTGCTAAGTTTAACATGCTATATAGAGCCAATACAATTGTCCCACTAGCTGGTTAGTAGGCAAGGGATTCAAGGTCAGCGTCCTCAAAAGAAAATTTTTTAGCTTTCAATTACATTGCTACCTAGACATCCAAATTTCCTAAACCCCAAACCAATAATTAATTCTAAAAGAAAAAAAAATCAACCGGCGACATAGATACAGCGGCATGGAATAAGTGCTACTGGCTAGTCCCCACATCCACATCCAAATTTCCTTTTTTGCCCCTCCCACCTAATTTTCTAGTATTTTTAGCCTTTTTTAGTGCTATCCTTTTGGTTTTTTCACTTTTTCACTTTCCAAATTACCCTCACTTTCATTTTCCTATAAATATCCTACCATTCTTCTATTATCAACACTCCTTGAATTAGAGTTAATAGCTATCATCTAATTTCTCTGTTCTTTTCCCTCCAATCACTCTAATTAATTAATTAATCTTTTTAATTAATTAATTAATCACTTTTTTTTCAAAATTAAATTAACCTCTTTTCAAATTCACTCTTTATCCAAATTAATTAATTAATCAATCTCCCAATCAATCTAATCACCTGATCCCGATAAAATAAAATTTCGGTCTAGTAAAACTCTTTGCTTGCTAAAAGCAAAGGTAACAACCTTTTCCTTTTACCCAGAAACCCAAATCAAATTAACCAATTCAATCAATCCCTAAATCCCTCCACTTAATCATAAAATGAACTATATGGATTTTGATCCTCATTCAATTAGGTACGTAGGCAAGTTTGGAATTTAAATCCAAACTGCAAATCCAAATCCCAATTAATTTCCTTTCTTCTTTTATTTTTCAATGTAATTAGTGTATTCAGTTGATTTAATTGTTTTAGAGTCAAGGTACGATTATGTGGTTCTCATAGAATCTATAAGGACTAAAGGGAATACTCTCCTTAGCTTATGAATGTTTATTTCTTAAATTTTCTCATGCATTTTAATTATTATCTTATAATCACAATTCATGAAACTAATTTTTAAGTCAAATTAAACTTAAGAGCCAAATCTCAATTATTTAAAACTAAAAACCTAGTCGTCGAGCTCAACTTGGTTTGAGACTAGTGATTTTTATCCTTGAATAAATTCATTGCAAAATTAATTAATTGGAGTCACAAATTGGATTTTTCCTTAATTTTTTCATTTAAAATAAATTAGGGTAGCGACTCCTGAATCCTTTCCAAATCAAAAATCAATTTTTCAAATGATAGCCTTTCCAATCGTAAGCACCAAAACTCATTTCATGATCTCCTTAAAAATCGCTTAGCCTTTCTTTAAGGCAAATATCCCCTGAGTGAGAAAGGGGCATTTGGGTGAGGTCTCACAGTTGGTGACTCCACTAGAGACTGTTTGCTATCTTTGTTAAAAATAAAAAGGAAAATAAAATGATTACTATTTGGTGAAAGAAAAATTTTCTAAAATAATCTCCATTTGGCTCATTAAGTATAATTTGACTTTCATGCATCATTTTGCATAATAAAGGCTCCTTGCCTAACCTTAACTTTGGAAAAAAAAATTTGCATGGCGAGTAGCATTAGCTCGACAACTCTTTTTGAGTATGTTGGGAGATAGCAAAAGCATTCCACCTCGCGATAAATCTCCAATCATTTTGATGATGCAACAAGCAATCAGTACTGTTGAAACCACGGGAGGCTCCTTGCCTCATATGTGATTAGGTATATCAATGCTCTAGTAGGATGGGGACCCTGAACTAAACCACCCTTCACCCTTGTGCATATAGTTGCCTTAGCCTTTGATCTTAGGCTCCATGAACCATAATGATTAAATGCATATTCATGAAACCATTTTCAATATGCATCATGTCATAATCATGTATACATAACATGAGAAAATTGACAAGGCAAAACCCGAACACCTCAAAGACCCAAATAGTGGTCCATCACCCAAAATATAGTAACCTCACATGCCTACACTGTTAACCTTTAAACCTAGTGACCAATAATATGGAGGAAATCTTTTTCCCAACACACCTTCACATTCATACCCCTTTTTTCTTCACAATTTTGTATTCTTACCCATTTTTCTGTTTGTTTTCTATTTTTAAGGTATCAATGGCTAACACATCCAGCCCTTTCGACCAAGATGCAATAAGCACCTTTTTCACCAACCTCCTCAACACACAAGAGGAGACTTTCTAAACCGCACTCATTACCGCCCTTAAAACCCAAGCTGACATTTTCACTAATGCTATTAATGCCCAGTCCACCACCTTCACTAATGCTTTTAACTCCCAATGCCAATCTATCATTAATGAGGTCAAGGAAATGACTAGTGCCACCATTACTCCTTCCCCTGCTCAGCTTGCTTTCACTCAAGCTAGAACTAGCCATGCCCCAACTTTTACTCCTCCCATTATCGATCTCACTAATAAAGAGAATGCTCCCAAAACTCCAACCTCTTTTACTGTAAACTTAAATGCAACTGCTCCCCGTCCCACTGCAAATCCTTTTCAAAGTGGAGATTTCTCCAGCTTTCCCGAAGCCAAGAAACTGATGGAGAAATTTAAGGCCATAGAGGGGACTATTAAGAACATAAGGAAGCATGAAGCCATAATAGATGTCGAATCTCTGACTCTCTTCCCTAAGGCGAGGGTTCCACCAAAATTTAAGATGCTAGTGATAGACATTTAACGACATCATATGCCCCAAAAATCACTACAAAAATCCACAGATTTGCTAATGGAAAAATCCATCAGTAACAATTGAAAATCTATCAGTAAATGAATTTACTAATGGATTAGGGATGGATTAAATCCATCGTTAAAACGATGGTCAGTAACTCATCATTGACTGATAAATCATTCCCTCAGTAAATTTACCGATAGAATTCAGTCAGTATTTTATGGCAAAACAGTTGGTAATTTCATTCGAAAAAGATCGCAAATATTCATATTCAGTTAGTAATCCGTCGATAAAAATAAAAATTCATCAGTAATTAGTCAGTAATCTGTCATTAAAATATAATTAAATAATATAGTTAGTCAGTAATCTATCAGTAATTTTCAGTCAAAAATAATATTTTAATTTTATGATAAGTAATATGTTAGTAAAATAAATATAAAAAAATAATATTTTATGACAAATGGTCGATAATCCATTAGTAATTTTCAGTCAAAAATAATATTTTAATTTTACGGTCAGTAATCCATCAGTAAAATAAGTATAAAAAATAATATTTTATGACAAATAGTCAATAATCCATTAGTAATTTATAAAAAAATTAATTTAATAACAATTTCGGTCAGTAATCCGTCAGTAAATTGGACAATAATTTTTTAAAATTTTTTTTATATTTAACAAATTAATTTTATAAAATATATATTAGTTAAAAAATTATAAATTAATATATAATGTGAATATCAAAATTTTTCATTCCATAAAATGTAATATTATTTATAAAAAATATAATATACTGTACACCATATAAATATTATAAATAACTAAACTAAAAAAATAAAAAAAAAAAAACTAATCGTGCTCTTGAGTATCATCCTCCTCGTGGCCCTTGGCATGATGTTGGCCATGCTCCGGATCTACTATATACATATCAGTAGCAGCAATAAAAGCATCTCTAGCTGAAATGTGCTTATCAGAAGTAGTAGAAGCTGGTGGTGGAACAGGTGGAGGAGTAGCGCCACCAGCAAAGTACCTAGAGGAGAACTGCTACATCGCTCGACCTGTTGGCGGACCTGCTCCTAGACTATTCGCTGCATCTCATGCTGCATCTCCACCTACATCTGAGCTACTAGCCTATCGATCTCATGTTGCATATGCTCAAATGTAGGCGGTGGCGGCGGTGGTGGAGCTAAGGAAGAACTGACTCTGGGATGTCCAAATGAATAAGCCATCAAACCCATCCCGTAGACTTGTCCCTTCTCTTGGCCCCCAATAGCTCTGAAGTATAGCTCAAACTCGTCTACATGAGCTGGCTCAATGGATCAAGGAGCCAGCTGGGACATCTACTCGCGAAGGTTTATGAGATCCTCCTATTTTTTATATAATAATAGTTAGCATTTAAAATTTTTAATGTACTTTAATAGGAAAATTGCTAATTAAAACTTATATGAATCTGCTGGGAGTGCTGGTCGACAAAGGTCTATCGATCTTCCTTCCTTGTGTTGTTGCGCACGAAGATCTCTTCAGAAGTAGGGTCTCGACTAAGATCATTTATCTATTAAAAATTAAAAGTATCATCCCAAAATTAGTAAATAAAAAATTATGAAATTAATAACTTAAAAAATAAATGATTTTTTAAAGTACGTATGAAAATTTTATAATGACTTAGTTACTTATTATAAAAAAAAAATCAACATCTTACCAATTCCTAGCGTGCTCCGCAGCAGGGACAAATCCTCCAATATGCTTAGACGGTCCACTCACTAGACTACTTTTATCTGACTTTCTATTCATGGATGCCTTTTAGGATAGTTGCTTATGCTCCAAAGAATCTCAGTGTTTCTTCCAAGCATCCTATGTCTCCTGAGGGATCCACGTCTCTCTCTTTCGCTTTTTCTTGACATCATAGAGGAAGTTCTTGTACCAAACTACAGCCTTCTTAAAGAAGATTGTCTTCACCATCTTTGATATAATGAGGTTCCAGTAGTAGTACTTCTAAAAAAAAAAACAAAAATACAAGTTAGTATATAAATAATAATTAATATATAAAATACAAAATTAATTTACTAATAGTATGTATCTATTTAATACAAATTACTAACAAATTATTATATTTTATTATATATTATTACAGTTTATTATATATTATTATATTTATTATACTTAATATCTTTTAATATAGTATTATATATAATATATATTTTATTATGTATCATTATTATTATTTTAGAATATATATATATATATATATATATATATATATATATATATATATATATATATATATATATATATATATATATATATATATATATATATATATATATATATATATATATATATATATATATATATATATATATATATATAATTTTGAATTCTATATGATAAGTTATTCATTACCCGAAAACTCCTTCCAGTAGAACTCTTTCGTCTCTTGAGGCACTGATTTCCAACGCATGCTTTCAGGTTTCAGTCGGCTCTTAAATATTTTATAAATCGTCTGCGTTGCCTTTAGTGGATACATCCTACAATTAAAAAACTTAAATGTTAGTTAAATGAAAAGTAAGATATTATAAATTAAGAATTATCTTAAGAAATATAGTACTTACACATCTCCCTCTAGTGTGAGATGTTGCCTACACCCCGAATTTGGAAGCAGGATTGGTGGAGCAATGATAGGAGCTGCTGCAGAGGTAATGATGGTAGGTGTAGAAAATGAAGGATGGGTAGATGGAGAAATAGGCGAAGGGATAGTGGACGGAGGGGTAACAAAAGGAATAGTAGATGGAGGGATAACAGAAGAAGGGATAGTGAATGGAGGGGTAACAGAAGAAGGCATAGTGGATGGAGGGGAAATGGAAGAAGGAATAATGGAAGATGATGAAAGTATAGGACCAGTGGATAAAGTAGTAGACATAGGAGGAGGAGAAGACAAAGGGATCTATGTGGTGATGATCGAAAGGGTGAAGGTAGGTGGTATAGAAGGAGAGATAGATGGTCAAGAAGAAAGGATAGTGGGAAGATCATTAGTGGTAGCAGGCCTTTCCTAGGAGCGATGCCGTTTCCGGGAAGTCAATGAACTGCTACCAGGAGTATCTCCAGGAGTCAGTATAAGTCTCGGAGTCGACATTTATATATTTCGTAAAGTTTAATAAATTCATTCATTATTTAATGTTACATAAAAAGTAAAAAAACAAAAACAAAAAATTGAAAATTGATATGGCGTAATCACGGAATAGCAATATAAATAGTGAAAGAAAAAATTACAACACAAGTTAAAAATGACTTCATTGAAATATAATGTAACATTGTAAATGTAAAAATAATATTCTTTTACACAATTAGGAATAATTCATACACAATAAGTACACAATAAATTTATTCTGAATCTATTTCTTTGAACTCATCTTCGTCTATGTTTTCCTCAGATGTCTCGACATCTAAATCAAATTCGAATTCATCATCTGTATCATTATCATTTTCGTCATCTATTTTAACTAATGGCTCGTTAAGATCATTTAAAGTTGCAGGAGGCTCGTCATCATTAACTTTGAGTATAGGCTCATCAACTTCATTGTCTTGAAATGGTTCTTCAAACGTTGTATTTATTTCACTACCCTCCTTAATCTCTATGACTGATCTAGCTTTAATCTTGCATATTGCCTTACAATCCGCTTTATCTCATCATAGACTCATATAGGAAACATAATACACTTGACAAGCTTACATAACCAGTATAAATGGCTTGTATTTATTGAATCACCACCTGTAGTTGACTTCAACAAGATTATATTGCTCATGAACTTTCATTCCCACATTTGGTATTAGATCAAACCATTCACACTTAAACAAAATAGTCATATTAATTAGAAGTGCAGGGTATTCCAATTGCATTACACCGGTTAATTGACCATAATAGTCAAATTCATTCTCACTATAATTGGAACCCTTTATACAAACCCCGCTATTTATTGATGACCTACCCGAACTTTGCTTTTTAGTATGGAACTTGTAACCATTCACAAAGTAAATAGGATAGGTCGTAACATATCATAATGGACCATTAGACATATTAATAATGAATTGATTTGTTATTCTATTCATAGGATCAGTGGCCTATGAAAAAAATAAACATATCAATTTGCTTGTAGAGGATAGAAATTTAAGATTAATTTTTAAGTAACGATAATACTTTATACTTATATATGGATGAAACTAGTGTGCAAATTTTGTCTCAATTTTTTCTCTATATCAATTGTTGATATATTTGGCACAGTTTGCTTCAACATATCAATGTATAAGATTCATTCATAAGGAAAATAGTAAGTAAAATGGAAAGGAAACTATGTAGAATGATGAAGAATGAGTTATTTTAATTAAGTTGTAACTTACTCGATGTATTTTTCAACTTCAGAGCAATTTAGAAGAATCTAGGATTGAGCCACCTTATATTCTTCGTCGGTCATCAATCTTGTTTTAGATCGACCAAACAGTCTCCTTAGATGAGTGAATATTGATAAAATACTAGGAGTATTTGCTCCTTCAGGCACTCCACCATCAGCATTTTGAGCTACTCTCATATGCCTTATATAAACATAGGGTTCAAAATAATAAGAGCAGAATGATGAAACTTTCTCAACTAAGTATGCATTACAAATGTAGCCTTCAACTCTTACTTTATTTTTGACATCATGTTTCAAATGTCCATTAAATCTACAGCAAGTAAATATCATAGATTACAACATTTGAGTATAAATGAATAGATGTGATTGTAAATATTAAAATAGGCAAATATTTTACCTCTTAAATGGATACATCCATTAGTACTAAATAGGACCTGCTGTACGAGCTTTGTAAGCAAGGTGTATGGTAGACACTCTACAAAGTCAAAGAAAATTAAATGAAAAATGCGTTCCAGTTTACACAAGATGAGTGGAATGGTATTTTCAAATCTCGCCATGTCCTCTTCCCTAAGAAGTGTTGAAGTGAGTTTTTTGAAAAATAAACTCAACTCTGTCAATGGTTACCAGACATCCCTCGGTAAAATTTCATGGAAGGCAATAGAAAGCAAGCATTATATAAAAACATGATAGTCATGGCTTTTCATCCCAAACAACCTTAGTTTCCTCATATCAATGCATCGACTCATATTATATACATACCCATCAGGAAATTTCAGATCCTTCAGCTATTCACATAAGACTTGTTTGGCCTGCTTATGGGACACATATTTTGCCTTCGAATATTTTCCAAACACTTCATCCATCTTTAACTCCTTACGGAGGCATAACTGTTTCAAGTACTGTCTAGATTTAGCATTATCTTTGGTTTTTCCTAGGATGTTCATTACCTTGTTGAATATATTTTCAAACACATTCTTCTCAATATGCATGACATCCAAATTATGTATAATCATATTAGTCCTCTAGTATGGTAAATCTCAAAATATACTTCGTTTCTTCCATCCACATCCGCTTTGCTTTGCAATTTGAGCTTTCACATCATCAGCTCTTACTTCGGTCACCCTTATCAACTTCAAACTAGTTATTTCGTGCAACAATTCAATTCCTGAATGTATAGGAGGAATAGATGCTCGAATAGCTCTATTTTTTATTAAAGTTATTTTGTTCCATCTAAAAGGATGATCAGGTGGTAAGAACTTGTGATAGCAATCAAACCACGATTGCTTACCCCCTGTAGGAAGAGTGAAAGAATCTGTTAGTTCCTTGCAATATGGACATACAAGTCTACCCTGAGTACTCTAAGCAGACAACTTACTATACGCAGGAAAGTCACTCACAGTCCACATCAGAGCAGCTCGCATCTGAAAATTCTACTTCATAAACATATCATATGTTTTGACGCCTATATCCCACAACTGTAGCAATTCTGTAATCAGAGGCTGCAAAAATACATCCAACTTTTGTTTTGGATTATTTGGTCTAGGAACTATTATAGACAGGAACGTGTACTCCTTCTTCATACACATCCCTAGAGGTAGATTATATAGCGTCACTATAATTGGCCATGATGATTATTGTTATCCAGATTGTCCAAAAGGTTGGAAGCCATCAGTGCATAAGCCCAAACAGACATTGCGAATTTCAAAAGCAAAATCTAGATTCACCCGATTGAAATGCTTCCATGCAATAGAATTTGAACAGTGTCGCATCACCCCATCATCCTCTATATGTTCCACATGCTATCTCATATGCTTTGCAATTGCCTTAATGGCATACAATCTCTGCAACCTCAAAGTCAGAGGGATGTAAAACATAATCTTATATGGAATATTTTTTTTTTCAATAGACATGCACCCCCATGTCTTACTTTTATCTTGGCCAATCACAAAACTTACATGTAATTAGATTATTATCTTTACCCCCAATAAAGCATGGAATTGTTCTTGCAACAATCAATTTTCTCGATTGGAAGGCCCAAACCCTGCATTAACTTCTTGGTGCTGTAGAAACTATAAACCATTGTGTTATCTATAGGCAACGACTCATTGTCCCATAGCAATATCTCAACATAACACCTTTCAGATAGATGGTGTTCTAACTTGATATTCAGAAGTCGTGCCACAGCAGATAATTTAGACTGTTTCTCACATATAGGCCATAATTCTTCGTTAGCTGCCTCTAACATATCATACAGTTTATGAACGGTCAGATTTGGAGCTTCCTCCATTCGATTCCAATTAAAATCCAGCCTAGTGGCATCCATTAACATATTATGGTATGTAGTTGGAGGACAACTATCCATATCTTCATCGTCTACTTTTGCCATGGTTGAAGATCCAGACCCACTGACTTCACCATGCAAATATCATTCATAATACTTTGGTACAAAACCCTTATTCAGAATGTGCAACTTGATAGTATCTAGCTCAAGGAAATTTCAATTCTGACATTTCTTATGGTTATAAGGACATCAAACACTAGTCCCACTCATGCACTGTGGCTGAGATATCGCGAATTGCATGAATTGGTCTAAACCCTCCAAGAATTTCATATTCAAATACCCATCAATAAGTCTAGAGTACATCCAATTCCTATCGGTCCTTATAATTATTCCCTGTACATTCAACAATATTAATTTATTTTTTAAATCACACAAAGAAAATTACATTTAAACTTATATGTTTGGTTATAATTAAAATTAAGTTTGTAACATCTAATTCTACGTCCTTATATATCCCTCCTTCTAAGGTAAGAACCTAAGCCATTAGAAACTTATTGTTGCATAACTATTATTGTTACATTCTATACTCATACATCTGCTGAAATTTCAGCAACATCTTCCTATAGTTCTCTTAGTGCACCACATTTGAAAAAATCCACATAATAAGGATATTATTTCAATGTGCACTAACAAAACATAGTGGACGATAGTACTAAAATTTCAGACATTTGTATGAAATAATAATATATACAGACAGTTACACAGATAACGAGATCTCTAAACTGCCTAATTTGAACAATTCAGTATCCTCTCACCATCTGATGTGTAGGATATCAAACGGAATTTACGGCTAATCCTAAATATGTTAATAATTTTAATTAACAATATTTTTGGACATTTGATTGTGAAAGTCCAAAAATAAAATTAAAATCATTTAAATTCATTTAATAATAAAATAGTATAGATTCGCCATGCAAATAACAATTGTAACATCATAACATAAGAATATATAATCAAAATTAATAAAATAAATTTACAAGATAAATGCAAAATGTTGCTGAATACGATACAAATTCATAAATGCATTAAAATTTTTTTTCCATTTTTTAATGTATCATAATTTTACACATATATTATTATTTAATAATAAAGATATTAATATTATATTAGATTTTTTTATATCATTTAGGAAAAATTTTAATTAAAATTCTTCTTAATCATTTTAATTTTGAATATTCAAATTTTAATTATTTGTTAGAATTAATTAAGTTATTATGCATTATTATATTTTTTAGATTATTTTTTCTTTAAGAGGATATTTGTCATTTTTTTTAAAATCTTATGAAATGTATTTAAAATTTCATTTTTAATGACAAATTTTTAATTTATTACTTTCTTTATATTTTTCATCGAAATTTTTTACTCCTAACTATTTACAATTTCTTTTTTTTTTGTATTTTATGAAATGCATTTATATTTCAATTTTTGGTAGCATATTTATGGATTTTTTTATTTTTTAATGTGAAGAGAATTTTTAGTATTTTAGGAAATTCATAAAAAATAAATTTCA
>CANTUT010000724.1:7500-202500 GCA_947687605.1 Reutealis trisperma | reverse complement strand
TAGTGATGTTTATGCATAAAAATTGTGATTTTAAGTTATAGGATTCACCTTTGGAGAAATCTTGCGGAAAGTTTTATGTTTTTGGTAGAAAATAAATTTTTTCTCCAAAAAACTCACCCAAACAGAATTAAATCTATAAAAATCAGTAAAAAATCAATTTAAAATAATTTTTCCATAGTTTATTTCATAGAAATCAGTTAAGGAATTGAAAGAGAAGAGAAACTTATGATTTCAGGCGAGAAATTGCAAAATTGAAAGGAGTTTTCTTAATTTCGGTAGAGAGAATTATTTTGGGAGAATTTTTCTGTGAAAATACTGGAATAATAGAGTATGGCTGCTGTCTAAACTGATGGGGGCTGAAATTTTGCTTATAAATTAGGGTTTTGGGTGAAATTTCAAAGTTTACCCTTAATGAGCTAGGTTATGAGTCTTTTAGTGTAGTGGGCTTTTAGGTATTTGGGTTTTTTATTTAATTTAGGGCTGCTTATGGATAATTAAAAATAAAATATTTATCTTATTATTTTCATTAAAATTTCCCCCAAAATATTTATTTAAAAATATTTTAAAAATACTTATAAAATTATTTTATGCCTAAAAATCACCTTTTTACATGAAAATTCATTTTACAAAAAAATAAATTATATCATGTTAACGCATTTTATTTAAACTATTTATTTCACAATAATAATTCATATTAGGCATATTAAAATTAATTTAACATGCCTCAAAATCATAAATTACATCACACACAAATTTTTACATAGTCATACAATTTGTCACAATAATCCTAAATTCAAATAATTTGTGACTAAAACTCTGAGGGTAGATGTGGGTTGTTATAACTCAATAGGCAATTCATGCTCGATATGAAATTGGGACATTTCAATGAAAATGGTTTCATCAATAATGGTTCATAAAATGTGGCACATGTCATATTATATTATTAAGTACTCATTCTTGGACTCCTTTGCTCTTATTTATGTTTATCTTTGATGCTAGTAGTGCTCCTTGCACTATTGGATAATGTCCTTGTCCATTTAGATTCTACACATTTGCATTTCAATTACACATTAATCACTTCCTTGTTATGACATCAGTTTAAATTTAGCTTAACTTGTTAACACTTTTATCTTGTTCATAGTAGTACTAGCTTATTAATTTTAAGGTCAAGTGTAATAACCCACACCTATCTCAGGAGTTTCAGTAACAAATTATTTAAATTTAGGGTTATTATGACAAATTGTGTGACTATATGAAAATTCATGTATGACGTGATTTATGAGTTTGGGACATGTTAAATTAATTTTAATATGCCTAATATGAACTATTATTATGAAATAAATGGTTTAAATAAAATATATTAGCATGAAATAATTTATTTTTCGTAAAATAAATTTTCATATGAAAAAACGATTTTTAAGCATAAAATAATTTTATGAGTATTTTTAAAATAAATATTTCAGGGGAAATATTAATGAAAATAATAAGAAAAATATTTTTATTTTAATTACCCATAATTAGCCCCTAATTTAAATAAAAAGCCCATATACCTAAAAGCCCACTACCCAAAAACCCTCATAACCTAGCTCATTAAGGTTATTATTGGAAATTGCTCAAACCCTACATTTAAATAACAAATTTCAGCCAGTGCTCTCATTCCAGTAGCCATCACTCCATTTTTCTATATTTTGATAGAAAAATTCTCTCAAAATAATTCTCTCTACTGAAATTAAGAAAACACCTTTCAACTTTGCAATTTCTCACCCGTATTCGTAAGTTTTTCTTTCTTTTCAATTTCCTATACGATTTCTATGAAATAAATTATGAGAAAAATTATTTTGACCTAGTTATTTACTAATTTCTACATATTTAATTCAATTTGGGTGAGTTTTTGAAAGATAAATTAATTTTTCTATGGAAAATACCAACCTTCCTATGCGATTTCGCCAAAGGTGAATCCTATAACTCAAAAATTGAAATTTTCAAACATAAATTTATTAAGGGGAGATAGTTACTACATATTTAGATTATAAACTGATTTTTGATGTGTTTTAATGAAAAATATTGGATTAAATTATATTTTTACATATTACTGTAATAACTGAAAAGTTTCAGAAAATAAGGAAATTCAAGGTTTTTGCCCTAAAACTTGAAAGTTAGAAAATTCTATGGTTTGATAATTCTATGGCTGCTGAATTGTGGTGATTGATGTTCTAAACTGATATTTGTTTTTTATGGATGAAAAATAATGATTTAAATCATGTGTTTATATATTAGTATAATCAACAAAAAGCGCAAAAAGCGTGAAAACTCATGATTTTCACCCTAAATCTTAAAGCTTGGAATTTTCATGTATAATTGTGATCTATGGCAGCTAATTCATACATGTGGATGTTGTAAACTAATATTTTCTATGATTGAATGAAGAATAATATTTTAAAACACCAGTTTACATATTACTGTAATGACCGGAAAATACCGAAAATAAGAAAGGTTCATGGTTTTGCATCCTAAAAACTAAAATTGGAATTTTCTTGTCTAAGTCACACATATTGTTGCCAATTCATATAGATTGATGTTCTAAAATGATTTTTGTTTTGATTACATGAAAAATCTTGATTCAAACCATGTTTCTACATATTACTGTAATAGACGGAAAGTGTAAAAAGTAAGAAAATTTAGATTTTCTCTTTAATAGGGTATTCAATCATTGTTGGGATTCTTATCTCAATATCTATAATTTTTGTGTGATGTATTTTAATGATTATTGACATGTATGAATGAATGATAAATAGTTAAATTGCATGTTGGTTGAAGGAATGACTCTAGATAAGGCTAAAGGCACTTTGGTATAATTAAGGTATCTTAACGTTATGTTGTGATTATAATGTAAATGTGATTAGGTAATATGGAAATAGGTTTTATGATGATTCAATAATGAATTAATGATCTCGAATTGATGAAGAGATTGATTGAATGAATTGGGCATAAGAGATAGGCATGACACTTGAAAGGCTATTGATAAGTTGACATATATGGAAGTGTTAAGTGTACTAAGATGATTGTTAAAGTGTATTGATATTAAGATTATGACATTGTGTTTGACTTGAGAAAATTTTTTGTATGAATTATGACGTGTTTTCATATAAGTCGATAAAGGTTAAGTGTGCAAGACTTTTAAAAGTCAACATGTTATATACAAATGATGAGTGCACTTAGATGTGCAACTCTAAGTGTATATGAATGTTATATGTGTATGGGGTAGTTATGGGATAGGATAGGATCATGATTAAATAAATACTAAGTGTTGAATTAAATATTATGATAGAGCTTGAGGAGTCTTAGAAGTCCAAGGGCTACTTGTGTTAGGAGCGAAGGAACCACAAGGTGAGTAAATATTATGCTATTGTTACAAGTTCAAGCTATCATGATTATGTTATAGGAACCTTTGAGATTCTTGAAACCAAAGTTCACTTCCATTTTAAATTTGATTATGTCATTTCTTTGTTAAGATTGGGTTGCCAAAGGACATTTGGTCCAAAGCCATTTGTGAATATCCAATGATAAATACTTTTTGTGATTATTACGCTAACTTATATTCTTTCTAGTACTACAATATCATTGTATCTTTTGTTCAAAAGTTAAACTACTATTGCTATTGGGATACTTGTTATTATTGCCTTATGTGATATTTTTATTTGTGATTACCATTAACTCTAGCTATGGTACCTTTAACCCTTTATGTAGAAATCTTTGTGCAATGCGGGTAATCATCGGAACCTATGCACATGGTCTTAACCTGATGGATAGGGGTTGTGTATCCACCTCAACTAGAAGAGACAGTTCTAGCCCTGAAGCCTAATCAATTTCACAACTTTATAAGTAATGGGTTGGGAGTTGGAATTTGGTATGAGGCTACCTCTCCCTTGAGTGATTGAACTAGTATAGTCATTTACTCTAATTAGGTAATAAGTGTTTTAACTGGGATTTCTGCAAACCTACTAAAGTGAAAATCTAGCTAAATTGAAAACTGTGAAACCATGATCTATAAATCATGAACCATGTGTTATATGTAATGGGCTTTCCTTAAAAATGGGATAAATGATATCATTTATGCTATATTGTTTACTCATTGAGATCATCTATCTCTCACCCCTTCTTCCTTGTGTGGTTCCAGGTGAGCAAATATGAGGAGACAAGGTGATAGCTTAAGCATTCTACTTCGCTTAGGGATTCCTTATCAAAGTCTTTAATAATACTATGTTATGAAGAGATATTCATAAATGCTCCAAAAAGTTTATTATGGGATATTAACTATTGATAATTTATTTTAAGACTTTAAACATTATTTTCATATGAGGTGTTTTCAAGTATTTGTTAAACTATTTTTCCACATATTGAGGTTTCTTATATTATGGGATATTTAAGTTAATGCATTTGGTTTGCTATGATCCTAGGCATGAATTGTATATGTATAAATGGGTTCTACGGGCATGGGTGACCTTATGTCTGCCTATGATCTAGGATCGTCTTATCTTTGAAGTTGGGATGTGAAATCAAGACACACTATGCATATACTTATTACTAATTTTAATATTTTCCCTTAGTTGTTTTCTAATGGCCCAATATATTGACTTAAGGAAAGATAATTCTTTTCCTCCCAATTTCCTCTTTCAACTTCATATTACCCAATTATAATTAATTTAAATAATTTCCAATATTCAATTGGATTAATTCCACTTTCATCTTCCAATTCCATAAATGAGCCTATTTCATTAAATTTGGGAAAAATTATTTTTATCAATTGAATTTTGAAATTAATATTATATAAGCTTAATTCCTCCTTCAATTTCATGAATTCAAGTTCAATTCTCAAAATCCCCAATTTGTTTATAAACCCTAGAATTTAGGAAAAACCATTAATCCATTATCAAATCTTTAAATTAATCATAGATATATGAAATTGGCATGATAATGATCCTATATGATCAATCAAACATCAAAACAAACATTAGAACACAAGGTCTCTCTTCTAACTAAGTTTATGCTTTCAAATTCTCAAGTCTTAAACCAAGCTTTCAAAATTCATTTTGACACTTCTAAATTACTATTCTCCATCCCAAATAACCTTAGATATCATCAAATAAATTTTAGTACATTTCCCTATGCAATTCCCAAGAGAGGTTGAACCTTGTTCTTGTGTTCCCTTAAATGAGCTTCATGCGTTTTTTACTTATTTTCTCTTGTTAAACTTTATGTTCTCAATTCCAAATTCAATATGTTATCAATTAATATGTAAAAAAAAATTTCCTAGTTTTACTTTCCCCATCCTAATCCATATAGGTGAAAGAAATAAGAAGTTTTTGTAACTAAATCAACAAATACATGCTCAAAACAAAGAAAGGAAGAGATGAACATGATTTCTTACCTTGGAAAGCCTTAATTTGTGCTTCTAGTATGATGGCCAAAATTTTGAATGTGTTTTCTCTAGGAATGGTGTTTTGTGTTAGGTTTCAAAAAAATGGAGAGATTATGCTCATCATATTGTTTATATATGGAATATGAATGGCGTTGATTTCATCACTTTATATTAATGGCTATAATTTCATCTAAATAGAGGCCAATGACCTTGTTTCAATGGATGGCCATGATCTTATCTAGATGGGTGATGATCATCATATGTAATAATGGTGTGTATTTAATAAAAATAAATGTAGACTTGATGTAGGAAAAGTGAGGATTTTAATTTGACTAAGGAATTGACTTAGTAAAAATGGTGCTACTTAGTCAATTTTTATGGTTAGCTCTTCCAACATCAAATTTTATCTTAGCTAACCATTTCTAACATTATAGAATTGGTGTTCATCCAATTATGGATCCAATAGGCTAGTCAAGCTAATGGGTTTGGGCATTTTGATATTCAAAAGCCCATGAACAAGCCCATAAGCCCATATCATACTTAAGAATTTTTCTTTTAGCTTCTTTTCTTTCCTTTCACTTTGATTTTTCTAATTTTCATTCTTTAACTTCCTTAGGAACCTCATATATTATCATATGCATTCTATTTAATCCACTAGAACACAAGTAGTCATAGTTATATCATAAACTAGACAAATAATACAAATGGTATTACAATGTTTCTACCTGATTCCATTTCATTTATATATTGTGTTGACATTTTAAAATCATATTATATTGCATCATTAGTGACTATAGTGAGCTATAGTACCCTTCGTTATTATATACTAGCCCTTTTAATTGTACTCAAGTAAGTAAATCTTGTAAGCTCATAAGTTCAAACTAAGTTTGACTTCCATTTTACTATTGTAGTTTTGATTAAAATCAACTTCCCCATAAGCCCATATCATACTTAGAAATTTTTCTTTTAACTTTCTTTCTTTCATTTTGCTTTGATTTTTCTAATTTGCATTCTTTAACTTCTTTAGGAACCTCATATATTATCATATGCATTCTATTTAATCCACTAGAACACAAGTAGTCATAGTTATATCATAAACTAGACAAATAATACAAATGGTATTACAATGTTTCTACCTGATTCCATTTCATTTATATATTGTGTTGACATTTTAAAATCATATTATATTGCATCATTAGTGATTATAGTGAGCTATAGCACCCTTCGGTATTATATACTAGCCTTTTTAATTGTACTCAAGTAAGTAAATCTTGTAAGCTCACAAGGTCAAACTAAGTTTGACTTCCATTTTACTATTGAAGCTTTGATTAAAATCAACTTCCCCATAAGCCCATATCATACTTAGAAATTTTTCTTTTAACTTTCTTTCTTTCATTTTGCTTTGATTTTTCTAATTTGCATTCTTTAACTTCTTTAGGAACCTCATATATTATCATATGCATTCTATTTAATCCATTAGAACATAAATTGTCATGGTGATATCATAAACTAGACAAACAATACAAATGGGATAACAAGGTTTCTACTAATTTCATTTCATTTCTGTACTATGTTAACATTTGAAAATCATATTATATTGCATCATTAGTGACTGATGTGAGTAAATTATTATACCCTAGCCCTTATGACTAAATATAGGCTGAGCAAAGGGTCGAACACTGGGAAAAATGATGAATTTATTATTAACCGAATAAATAATAAGATGAATAGGCAAGGAATAATTGGAGTTTGAGTAAATAATTAACTACTAATTTAACTACAAATTACTAATATCTAAATAAATCAATAGTTATTAAACAATTTCTAGAAAGAGAACATGTTAGAATTACAATTTAAATATAAATCAATGAACTTCTAACATGTATATAAAATAGGATTATGAATGAGTTGATTGGAGAATTAACCTGAAATCTTTCAAAACTTATCTCTAAGTCAATTAAAGGTATTTTTGAATAGACTTACATGCACTCTCATGTCAATTTAAATGTAAACAAAAACCATGAAGTTCAATGTTAATTCTTTTTACCCCTTTAGAAGTAGATTCTAATTAATCTTTTAACTTAAGTGACATCAATTACTTTTCCATTAAGAATTCCAATTCTCATTGCAAATTCTTAACTAACATATTATATATGGTGATCAAGCATATATAACAGCTATTAAGAACTTAATTGAAGCCAAATCAATCATTCATTAATAAAATATTAAAGTGAAGTTCATAGACTAAATTTGTATTGCAATTCTAACCACAAGTACTTTAGCCTTGATGCATTGTTAGATAAAAAAGAAGATTAAACATTCAATCATCAAAGAAATAAACTAGATTAAGCAAAGAAAAAGTTATAGAAATCTTTTACTAGCCCTTCTCAAGATTAGAAGCCTTGATACAAGAATAGTTTCCCAAAGTGTTGTACTTGAAAGTGCTAAAATTTGTAAGATCTCTCTCTTTCTTCTTAAAATAATACTCTCTACTTGTATTATGATTTTCTAGATTTTCTAGATCTCTTTTACAGAAGAAACTTCAACTATTTAAAGGCTTTGAACAGTTAAAAGTCATAACATTTCATAAAGAAATGCAACACTTTGTGAAAAGTCACCTAATAACTGCTTTAGAAACTTCAAGGCCATTTTGGTCAATTCAGATGGGAAAATTAGACTTCAAGGTCATTAGGAAAGTTGTAGGCCTCTTTTTCAGCTTTCCATAACCTCTTGAATCATTTCAATCTGAGTTGTGTAGAGGAAGTTATGACTAAAACATTGCAGACTATTCATGAAGGATCCTGTCTTTTGGTGTGTGCCAACTCGGCACCAACTCATCCTCCTTTCAACAACTCGGCACAGTAGCCATTGGTGCTGACTCAGCACCAACTGAGTTGAAGGGTGCTTACTCGGCACCAGTACTTTTCAAACTTTGCTTTCTCTTTTTATACTTGGCTCTTCTAGGAACCTCCAATTCTTCCCTTAACCTATTAAAACTTTATAAAATACTCTCAAAACCATCAGGTTAGGAGAAATCTTTGAGAAAATGTTAGTAGAATAAATATTAAGGAAATACACACAAAATGCATTAAAATATACTAAACATATACCTAAAAAGAAACTAAAATGCACCTGAAATAACACTAAATCCATACCATTTTACATCACATCAAACTCCCCCACACTTAGATTTTGCTTGCCCTCAAGCAATTTCATAAGTTGAAAGGAAAAATATAATCATAAAAATTACTTCTTCTTATTCAAATGTTAAAGCACTAATAAGGGTCATTACTCCTTAAAGAAAAGAAACAAAGAAGAAGAGCTTTATAAAACAACTCCACAAGCCTACAAAAAATGTTTGACACAACTAATATAAGCAATAAGGTGATTGTTTGTCAAAGATTATAAGGAGAATTTATCAAGTTCATTCAATTAATTACCAAACTCAAGTCAAAAGGGAACTATTCAAAAAATTGAGAAAAAGGATAGCATATATACCCATAATCAATCTCAAGGCATTTTTGGAAAATTTGTCTCTCTTTTCTCCTTTTTTTTTTTTTTTTTAAATTTTATAGAATGATAAAAGTGAATATTTCCAAACGAGCATATTTAAGGAGCATACTCAAACATGCATGACTTACTCATTCACTTTTGCCATGTATGGATATTTTTTTATATATAAATTCCTTTCCGAACGAATACAATTGAGGAGCAAACACAAATGTACATGACTTACTCGGAACCTATATATCATTTTAATTATTTTTATTTTTATTTATTCCTCATCCTTTATTGACTAATCATAGGTATGCATTAACTTTAATTTCCTCTAAACTAAAAAATAAAATCCCTTAAAACTTTAAGCAAGCATTCATTAGTCCAAATTAATTTCAAACTTCTCAAGATATAAATAAAGACAAACAAATCACCCTTAAGCCTATACAAGAAGTTCATGTAATCAACTAAGGCAAGGGGAGTTGATCATAAATCAATTCTTAAATGTTTCTAACCCTTAATGTTATAATGAACCAAACTAGAACAATATCATATAAAATTAGAAGGAGTCTTCAAAAATTTCAAAATATTTTGAGGTGATGCATCATAGCATAGATCATGAACACTAAATTCTATAAACTTATAAAATAGGGTGAACAAAAGAAACTAAACAAGATATAACCTCCCCCACATTTAGAATACACATTGCCCCCAATGTGTCCCAAAAAGAAGAAAACACAAACAAACAAGCAAAATAGATTAAAGAAAAATAGGGAAAGGTTAGAAATGCTTATCTTTCAATCCACTTATGGTGAAAGGGGTGGAGAATCAAATTGATATCCACTACTAGCAAAAAATTGATCCATTTTGTAAGCTAGTCTTCGTTGTTGCCTCTCCATTTGTTATTGCCTAGCATCCATGCGTCCCAATTGTGTATTCATAGCTTGTTGATTTTGAAGGATTTGTTGCCAAATAGCCATGTCGGGGGACACATGAGAACTTCCTCCACCAATTTCAACAGGAGCGGTAGATGCACCACCAATATTAACACTTTGTTCATCGCCTTGATCTTCATGTTCACCCTTTTCGCTACTCTCTTCACTTTTCTCAACTCCTACCCAGCATGATCTATCTTTTTTATGTCTTAAATTAAAGTTAGGATAAATAACCTCACCTTTTGTGAAAGCAGATTTAGTAAGGCGAACCATACTCACCATTCTCATGGAATCCAAAGAAGCTTGTGAAATTTTAAGAGCATTAGCAATAGAAGTAATAATATAACCATGAGTCAAAGGACCACTTTTATTATTAGCACATTCAAATAACTTATTAAAAATCCAATAAGTCTAACAAATTTGCTTTTTCATGCTAATACACCATATCAAATAAATTTCTTGGATAGAGACTCTATTTCCTTCAGATTTACCAAACACAAGACATGCAAGAATTTTATGTAAAAGCCACAATTTATGATCTTTAATGAACATGGCATGGCCTTTCCTAGGATCAAATTGAGGTAAATCAGTTAATTCATTCCAATATTCACTAGCATGCCAATCACGAGGGATTTCACAAACTCCATCCTTAGAAAAATCAAACACTTTTTTCATGAAAATATAAGTCAATTGATATGGGTTTCCTAGCATACGAAAGTCTAACACATGAGGATCATTATCATTCAATTTCAAAGTGCAATAAAATTCCTGAGTTAGTTATACATAAGTGTCCTTTTCTAAAGGAACCAAAGTTTTAAGACCTATTTGTTTAAGAAATTTTTGCAGAATTTCATCAAAACCCATTTTGCTAACAACATCAAGAGGAAGAAACCTATAACCAACAACATTTCTTTTAAGACATTTTTCATACCTTTGTCCTTCGCATTTTTGAAAAATTAGAAATGGTGCTCTATATTGTGGTGCAATATCTAGAACTTCTTCCTCCTCTTGTGCAACTTCCTTTCCCCTTAAAGATGAGGATGGATTTGTTTTTGATCCACCCATCTTGTAAAGCAATTTTTGAAAGGTAAAGGGAATGGGTTTTGGTTAAGAAAGAGGAAAGAAAACTAAAATTTGGAGAAGATGTGAAGTGAGAGAGAAACGTGACAGAGAGGGAGATGAAGAAGGAGTTAAAATAAAAATAGAAAGAAAAAGAAAAGAAAAGAATGCAGAATTTTAACAAAAGAAAAATTAACTATAAAGAGACAAAGTTGTGTAGTCTCTTCATGTCCCTTCCCAAGAGATACTAAGGAATATGTGCTCTTTCATAGTGATGTTTGAGTTTGAAAAACAACAAAATTGAAGTCAAATGGTCCAGCAATTGAAAAGATGCAAAATCTGAATTTTTGGGACATGTTCCATATGTGTCGACTCGACATGAGTTCAACTGCCGAGTGCCACTCGGCACAGCATGTATTGGTGCCGACTCGGCATCAACTGAGTTAAAGTGTGCCAACTCGGCACCAATGAATTTCTGTGTTACCCTTTTCTGTTTTTTTTTTTGGTGAAAAACAAAAGAAAAATTATGAAAACAAATATTTACAAAAATAAAAATAAACTAAATGTGTAAGTACCATACCTTGCTAAATCTAAGCTCCATAGTTTGATCATACCTTAAACTCCAAGTTAAGATTGGGAGTGTAGGGTATAAACCTCCTTTGTTCCTTGATTGTTGATAACATCAAATTCTTCTCCCCAACCCGATGGCTCGATGGATTCAATAGGAATGCTTGAACTAGGTGGTGGTGAAAACTTTACCTTATAATCATATTTACCCGAAGGTTCACCAAGTAGTCCCCAAACCTCTAATTGTGAACTGTTTTCATTACCTATTTGATCACCAACGACATAGGATTTCAAACGTTGACCATTGACCTTAAAAATTTCCCCTTTTGAATTTTCAATGTCAACCGCACCATGAGGATAAACCTTGATGATTTTAAAAGGACCCGACCATCTTGATTTTAACTTACTGGGAAAGAGTTTAAGCCTTGAATTGTATAATAAAACAAGTTGTCCTTCATGAAACTCCTTATGATGAATATGCTTGTCATGCCATTGCTTGGTTCTATCCTTATAAATCTTAGCATTTTCATAAGCATTCATCCTTAATTCTTCCAATTCATTCAATTGAAGAAGCCTCTTTTGTCCTGCTTTCTTGAAATCAAAGTTCAAAGCCTTCGTTGCCCAATAAGCCTTATGTTTTAATTCCACTAGCAAATGACAAGATTTCCCATAAATCAATTGGTAAGGTGTAAGACCAATGGGAGTCTTGAAAGCTGTCCTATAAGCCCATAAGGCATCACCAAGTTTTAATGCCCAATCTTTTCTTGAAGAAGAAACCATTTTTTCCAAAATCCACTTGAGTTCTCTATTACTAACCTCTACTTGACCACTAGTTTGAGGGTGATATGGAGTTGCAATTTTATGTGTCATCCCATACCTTTTCAATAATGATTCAATTATGTAGTTATAAAAATGAGATCCCCCATCACTAATTAGGGCCCTTGGGGTACCAAACCTTGGGAATATAGTCTTCCTAAGCATTTTCTTTACTACCTTGGCATCATTAGTGATAGATGGAATTGCTTCCACCCATTTGGAAACATAATCTACCATTACAAGAATGTATTTGTTACCAAGAGAGCTTGGAAAAGGTCCCATAAAGTCTATACCCCATACATAAAAAATTTCTACTTCTAAGATATCATTCATAGGCATTTCATGTTTCTTAGTAATGTTTCCCGTTCTTTGGCATTTATCACATGCAAGAACAAAATTTCTAGCATCTTTAAATAATGAAGGCCACCAAAAACCACATTGAAGTACCTTAGATGCCGACCTAGATGCGCCAAAGTGTCCACCAACCTCCATGGAATGGCAATGTTTCAAAATATCTTGAACTTCATCTTGAGGAACGCATCTTCTAATCAATTTGTTACCACATCTTTTATACAAGAGTGGCTCTTCCCAATAATAGAACTTGGCATCATGTAAAAACTTCTTTTTCTTTCTAGGATCCATGTCATAGGGTACAATTCCACTTACAATATAATTGGCAATGTCGGCGAACCAAGGAATCTCTTTTGTGGCAATTTGGAAAAGTTGTTCACCCGGAAATGTTTCATTGATAGGCACCCCATCATCTTGCTTCCTTAAATCTTCCAAATTGATTCTTGACAAATGATCCGCAACTAAATTCTCACTACCCTTTTTGTCTCTAATTTCCCAATCAAATTATTAAAGCATCAAAATCCATCTAAGTAACTGAGGCTTGGCATCTTTCTTGCTTAAAAGGTATTTGAGAGCAGCATGATCTGAATAGACAATCACTTTTTGACCAACAAGATATGCTCTAAATTTGTCAAAAGCATATACAATGGCAAGAAGTTCTTTCTCCGTTGTGGTATAGTTGACTTGGGCATCATCCAAGAGCTTGCTTGCATAATAGATCACACAAGGTTTACCTTCCTTCCTTTGTCCCAAAACAGCCCCCACAGCGAAGTTGCTTGCATCACACATAATTTTGAACGGCGAGTCCCAATTAGGTGGTTGCAAAATTGGAGCCATTATAAGAGCCTTTTTGAGTTTGTCAAAAGCTTCCAAACATGCCTCGTCAAAGTCAAAAGGTGCTTCCTTTGCTAACAAATTGCACAATGGTTTGGCAACCTTTGAGAAGTCTCGAATGAACCTTCTATAGAACCCTGCGTGTCATAAAAAACTCCTCACATCTTTTACACATTTTGGTGGAGGCAATTTGGCTATGACCTCAATCTTGGCTTGATCAACTTCTATGCTTTTATTTGATACTTTATGACCCAAGACGATTCCTTCTTGTACCATAAAGTGACATTTCTCCCAATTTAGCATTAGTCCATGCTCTTTACACCTATCAAGCACTTTGGAAAGATTCTCAAGACAATTGGAAAAATTAGTTCCGTAAACACTAAAATCATCCATAAAAACTTCTACACAATCATTAATTAGGTCACTAAAAATAGAAAACATGCATCATTGAAATGTGGCCGGTGCATTACAAAGTCCAAAAGGCATTCGCCTAAAAGCAAATGTACCATATGGATATGTAAATGTGGTCTTTGATTGATCATTGGGATGAATAGGTATTTGGTAAAAACCACTTAAACCATCAAGATAACAAAAATAAGAGAAATTTGCTAATCTCTCAAGGACTTGATCAATAAAAGGTAAAGGAAAATGGTCTTTCTTTGTTGCTTTATTGAGTTTTCTATAATCAATACACATATGCCATCCCGTGATAGTTCTGGTGGGCACTAAATCATTTGATTCATTTTTAACAATCGTCAAACCACCCTTTTTGGGGACAACTTGGACAGGGCTAACCCATTTGCTATCACTAATAGAGTATATGATTCCATTATCGAGTAATTTAATTACCACTTTTCTTACCACTTCTTTAAGTGTAGGAGTAAGCCTCCGTTGTCCTTCAATGGAAGGTTTTACATTATCTTCTAAAGAAATTCTATGCATGCATATACTTGGGCTTAAACCTTTCAAGTCATTAATGGAATAACCAATAGCACCCTTATGATTCAACAAAACATTGCTCAATGCTTCAACGTTCTCAATTGGTAAAGAAGAATTAACAATAAAAGGGAAATTAGTATTAGTGTCAAGAAATGCATACCTTAGAGAGGAAGGTAAAGGTTTGAGTACAAGATTTTCATTCTTGTCATCATCTTCTTTTTGCAATGGTTCAAACCTTGAAACCCTATGCGGATTAAGATAAGGAGTTGCTTCTAGGAGTTTTACACAAGCATTTAACTCTATATTACCATTTTCCTCTTGTGTTAAACAAGTTAACATAGGTTCTTGTCCAATGCAATTATGTATAACTTCATTAACACATTATTCAATTGGGTCAACCAATTCAACCATGGTAATAGTCTCTATTAGTGTATTCTTTATCATCCTAAATACATCAAATACCATAGTTTCATCATTTACCTCTAAAGTGATCTTACCTTTTTTCATATCAATTACTACTCCCGCGGTTCTCAAAAATGGTCTTCCCAAAAGAATTGGGATTTCAGGATCCTCTTCCATGTCTAATACAATAAAATCCATAGGAATTACAAATTTTCCAATTTTAGCTGGAACATTCTCTATTATACCTATTGGATATTTAATTGATTTATCAGCCATGGGAAGAGATATATTGGTGGGTTTTAGACCTCCTAAATTAAGTTTCTTGTAAATGGAATATGGCATATGACTCACACTAGCACCAATATCACACAAAGCTTTATCAAAGTGTGATTCACCAATTATACAAGGAACGATAAAACAACCAGGGTCTTTGAGTTTGGGAGGGACTTTAGAATACACAGCCTTAGATTCTTCAACTAATGAAACTAAATCACAGTCCTTAAGTTTGCTTTTATGATTTATGATATCTTTTAAAAACTTACCCCATGCTGGCATGTCTCTAATAGCATCCATAAAAGGTATAGTAACAATAATTTCTTTTAAATGATTAAGGAATTTACCAAATTACTTATCTAAATTATGTCTAACAAATCTTTGGGGAAAGGGAATTTCCTTCAAATTAATGTTAGGTTCATTGCTAGAATTAAAAGCATCTTCCTTTTCATTTTTCTTACTATTAGAATCATTTTTAGCAACATTCTCCTTACTATCATTAGATATTTCCTTCTCACCTTTGTTATTAGATGAATCACCAATCTCTTTTCCACTCCTTAAAGTAATTGCTTGACAAGATTCTTTTGCAGCAAATTCTAGTTGGCTAGGAAGTTTTCCCATAGGTTTGGAAGTAGAAGATGCTTGTTGAGCAATTTGTGTTTCAAGGATGCGGTTATGAGTAGCAATTTGGTCAATTTTAGAGTTGAGTTGATTGAATTGCTCCTCATTTTGTTTATTTATGGCAATTTGTTATCCAATAAATTATTCTATAAGGGTTTCTAAATTAGATTTTGCTGGAAGGGAATTTAAAGAAGATTGGGGTAGTTTCATAGGAAAATCGGGTGGATTTTGTGGTTTAGTGTTTGGGTTGAATGGGGGGTTAAGTTGAGATGATGGATTAGACCAAGAAAAACCAGGATGATTTTTCCATTGAAAATTGTAATTGTTTGGATTGGATCCATACCTTTGGTTAAAACCTCCTTGCATGTAATTTACATCTTCATTGGTCCTTAAGTTGCATTCATGGTATGAGTGATGATTGCCACATAACTCACAAGTTGATGTAGATTTCTCCACCGAATTTATTTGTGCTTTGCTTATTAGCTTTGTCAAGGCATCAACTTTAGCATTCAAAATATTGATACTATCAAGTTCAAGGATTCCCTTACCTCTTGCCAAAGTTGTGTCGTCACCCATATATCCTTGAGATGCAAGTTCTTCCAATAGAGTAATTGCTTCTGAGGTTGTTTTGTTCATCCATTTTTCACTTGAGGCTACATTGACAATGTTCCTATCATCATCGGTCAACCCGTTATAGAAAATTTGAGGAATCATCCAATCGGGTAACCCATGATGAGGACATTGTCTTTGGACTTCTTTGAATCTCTCCTAACTCGTATAGAGTATCTCATCCTTGCTTGTTTGAAAGTACTAATTTCATTGCGAAGTTTTGCTGTCTTATGGGGTGGGAAGTATTTGTGAAGAAAAGCTTGCTTCAACTGATCCCATGTTGTGATGGAATTAGTTGGCAAACTAGAAAGCTATATTTGTGCTTTATCTCTTATGGAGAAAGGAAACAATCTAAGCCTTATAGCATCATCCGAAATGTTATTAATTTTAAAGGTTGCACACACATTGAGGAAAGTAAGAATATGAGCATATGGATCCTCTATGGGTAAGCCTCCAAATTGATTGTTTCGTATCATTTGAATGATGTTAGGCTTGATTTCAAAACTGTTGTTAGCAATGGTTGGTGCCACTATGCCTCCTGAATTTTCAGAAACATCGAGCATAGCAAAGTCTACCAAAGTTCTCCTTTTGGCCATCTCTATTCGTCTATTTTGTTCTACTTTTTGTAAATTTTGATTCCTGCATAATAAATGAAAAGATCATTCAATTTCAGGATCATAAGATAAAATACTAGTGGAACTACGAGTATGTCTCATAAAAAATAAAAAAAAACAATTAATATCCTAAGTTAAAGCCCAAAACAACCTTTCTTTATCATAAGTTAATAAAAATTCTTATCAAATTCCCCGGCAACGGTGCCAAATTTGATGTGGGTAAGTTATTATACCCTAGCCCTTATGACTAAATATAGGATGAGCAAGGGGTCGAACACTGGGAAAAATGATGAATTTATTATTAACCGAACAAATAATAAGATGAATAGGCAAGGAATAATTGGAGTTTGAGTAACTAATTAACTACTAATTTAACTACAAATTACTAATATCTAAATAATCAATAGTTATTAAACAATTTCTAGAAAAAGAACATGTTAGAATTACAATTTAAATATAAATCAATGAACTTCTAATATGTATATAAAATAGGATTATGAATGAGTTGATTGGAGAATTAACCTGAAATCTTTAAAAGCTTATCTCTAAGTCAATTAAAGATATTTTTGAATAAACTTACATGCACTCTCATGTCAATGTAAATGTAAATGTAAACAAAAACCATGAAGTTCAATGTTAATTCCTTTTACCCCTTTAGAAGTATATTCTAATTAATCTTTTAACTTAAGTGACATCAATTACTTTTCCATTAAGAATTCCAATTCTCATTGCAAATTCTTAACTAACATATTGCATATGGTGATCAAGCATATATAACAGCTATTAAGAACTTAATTGAAGCCAAATTAATCATTCATTAATAAAATATTAAAGTGAAGTTCATAGACTAAATTTGTATTGCAATTCTAACCACAAGTACTTTAGCCTTGATGCATTGTTAGATAAAAAAGAAGATTAAACATTCAATCATCAAAGAAATAAAATAGATTAAGCAAAGAAAAAGTTATATAAATCTTTTACTAGCCCTTCTCAAGATTAGAAGCCTTGATACAAGAATAGTTTCCCAAAGTATTGTACTTGAAAGTGCTAAAATTTTTAAGATCTCTCTCTTTCTTCTTAATACAATACTCTCTACTTGTATTCTAATTTTCTAGATTTTCTAGATCCCTTTTATAGAAGAAACTTCAACTATTTAAAGGCTTTGAACAGTTAAAAGTCATAACATTTCATAAAGAAATGCAACACTTTGTGAAAAGTCACCTAATAACTGCTTTAGAAACTTCAAGGGCATTTTGGTCCATTCAGATGGCAAAATTAGACTTTAAGGTTTGCACGAAAGTTATAGGCCTCTTTTTTAGCTTTCCATAGCCTCTTAAATCATTTTAATCCGAGTTGTGTAGAGGAAGTTATGACTGAAACATTGTAGACTATTCATGAAGGATCCTGTCTTTTGGTGTGTGCCGACTCAGCACCAACTCATCCTCCTTTCAACAACTCAGCACAGTAGCCATTGGTGCCGACTCGGCACCAACTGAGTTGAAGGGTGCCGACTCGGCACCAGTACTTTTCAAACTTTGCTTTCTCTTTTTATACTTGGCTCTTCTAGGAACCTCCAATTCTTCCCTTAACCTATTAAAACTTTATAAAATACTCTCAAAACCATCAGGTTAAGGAAAAATCTTTGAGAAAATGTTAGTAGAATAAATATTAAGGAAATACACACAAATGCATTAAAATATACTAAACATATATCTAAAAAGCAACTAAAATGCACCTGAAATAACACTAAATCCATACCATTTTACATCACATCAGTGACTATAGTAAGCTATGGGTTACTAGGGTATTATATCCTAGCCCTTTCTAATTGCATTGTTTAGTTGAGTAAATCTTGTAAGCTCGCTAAGTCAAACCAAGTTTGACTTCTATTTTACTATTGTAAATTTGATTAAAATCAACTTCTTATGTCACTTTTATCATCTCTAATGACTTAGGAGGTGTTTAGGTATTATGTTCATGCCCATTCACTAGCACTTTAGAGTCACATCATAAGAAAATAATTAGCCTAGTCGTGTTAGGTCAAACTTGATTTGATTTTCATTTTATTATTAAGATGCTTATCAACATTGAGTTCATTTTTCATTCATTGTCACATTGTGATAGTAGTATGTGCCCTAGGAGCATTATAATAATTATGTAATAGTAGATATTAATTCCCAATGTCATAATAAATATATTCATAATGTGAAAAGAGTTTCATATTATTGAGTATAGTCCTTAAGTATTTGTAAGAAGATTATTCTCAAGTGTTGAGAATATGAGAGATAGATTACTCTTGTACAAATATTTTAAATATGTTCGTGGTCATAGGACTAATGACTGGGCATCATTAATTCTAGAAGACTATCACCTATATTTATTTTCTATAATCAGTATGTGATATGGATGATTATAGAGGCAGTGTGTCTCATGTTGCTTGACATGTGATAATGATACAAACTTGTGGATATTCATAGGATGAATAGTCAAACAATGACGTTAAATGATAATAATATAAGGTTTTACTATTGGTCAATTATTTATCATCTAGGTTATAATAGTGCATATAATCTTTTGACTTGAGAGATACTATATCTCATATATAAGTGGTTAGAATTTATTACTACTTACATAGATGTACTATTCATATACGCATATATGGCATGTGATAGTTCTAATTTGTTATGTATGGAGGTAAGTGATCACTAAGATAGAATTCATTACCTTGAGTAAATAAGGTTGAGATCCTATGCTATATGATTATTCTTGATACTTAAGTTCTTGGCTAAGACAGAAAGATTCACTAGAAAGAGTTCCTAATAGGAATCTAATCTCATCAAGAATTAGAACTGAGATAAGGACATAGAATCAAGGCACATTAGGGTTTGATATAAACCATAACCCTAGCTGAGATTTGGATCTTTGATGGAGGAATTCTAGTACATGATAATTTATGACCGATGGTCCATGTGATGTTTAAAGTTATCAATTATAAATATTCATTTCTAATTAGGTAGTCATGATATGAAATGCTAGCTGTCACTAATGACTTATGGGACTAAGTGTGAAGTGGAGATTTCACATTAGTAGAGAAAAATATTTTCTCATTCCCATTGCTAATTTGTCACATCCCAACTTTAAAGATATGACGGTCCTAGAACATAAGGAGACATAAGGTCACTCACGCCCGTAAAACCCACTTACACATATACAAATCATGCCTAAGATCATACCAAACCTCTTACAATAACTCATTTAAAACATTTAAATGAATACCTTTAATTGCAGAAGACTATAATTAAACATTTCGCATAAAATCCATAAGGAAAATCATATTCATATCCCATTTGGAAACTTAAGAAAAATATTATCTCGAAATAAACATCAATCAATATTCTCGAAGTATCTAATGATAACACTTCATAATATGGTATTATTAATGACTTTGACAAGGAATCCCCCAAGTGAAGTAGAATGCTTGAGCCATCACCTTGCCTCCTCACATTTGCTCACTTGGAATCACATAAGGAAAGGGGTGAGATAGATGATCTCGATGAGCAAATGATAAAGCACATACATTATCACATATTCCTTTAAAAAGGAAACACATAGCTTATACACATAGTTCATGATTTATAATTCATGAATCAAGTTGCAATTAGCAAGGGTTCAATTTGGCAAGTTTGTAGAAATCACACTTATAACATATAGTGAGTCAAGGCTATTGCTCTATCACTTGAACACATTAAGGAGATGTGGCCTTATACCAAATTCCAACTCCTACCACATAGAAGGCGTGAAGCTGATCAGGCCCCACAGCTAGAATTGCCCTTTTCTAGTTGAGGTGGATACACTACCCTTATCCATCGAGTTAAGACCATGTGCATAGGATTCGATGATTACTTGCATCGGCACGAGGATTCTACATAAAGGGTTAAAGGTACCATAGCTATAGCTAATGGTAATCACAAATAACAATATCATATAAGGCAATAATAACAAGTATCCCAATAACAATAGTGGTTTAACTTTCAAACAAAAGATACAATGATAGTGTAGTTCTAGAAAGAATATAAGTTAGGGCAATAGTCACAAGAAATTATCATTGGATAATAACAAAAAATAGTTTTGGACCAATTGTCTTTTAGCAACCCAAGCTTAACAAGGAAATTATAAAGTTTCATTTTAGAATAGAAAGAACTTGGGTTTCAAGAATATCAAAGGCTCACATAACATGATATCACATATTTTTAACATAACAAAATGTTACTCACACTTAAAGCAAGATTACAGTGTTTACTCACACTGGAAGCAGGAATATAGAGTTTACTCACACTTCTAGAATGAATACAATGTTTACTCACCTTGTGGTTCCTTTGCTCCTAATTCACGTAGCCTCTTTGCACTTTTAAAGCTCCTCAAACTCTAACATAATTATTTAATTTATTACTTAGTATTTATTTATTCATGATGCTCCTATCCCATAACTACCCCATGCAATATAGCATACACATACACTTAGAGTTGCACATATAAGTGTACTCATCACTTGCACACAACATGTTGACTTTTAAAAGTCTTGCACACTTAGGCCTTATAGGCTCACATGAAAACACATTACAATCATGTCAATACCTTTCTAAGGTCATAACAATATTATTACCTCAATATCAATTCACTTTAACAATCATCTTAATACATTTTACACTTCCATACATGTCAACTTAACAATTAACCTTTCAAGTGTCATGCTTAACTCTTATGATCCTTTTATTCAATTATCACTTCATCAACTCAAAACCATGTATTCATTATCAAGTCATCATAACATCTAGTTTCATATTTTCCAATCACATTTACATTCCAATCACAATATAAGATTAAGATACCTTAAGTATTCCAAAATACCTTTAAGCTTGTCTAAGGTCATTCTTTCAACCAACATGTAATCTTATCATTTATTATACATACATACATGCCAATAATCATCAAAATACTTTGCATAATTATTATAGACAATGGGATAAAAATGTTAATGTAAGTCGAATGCATCATCAAAAGGAAAATTAAAATTTTCTTTCTTTTCGTCTATTTCAGTAATATGTAAAAACATTGTTTGAACCAAGATTTTTCATATATACACAACAAAAATCATTTTAGAATTTTAATTCACATGAATCAGACACACATGGTATTTCTCATACATGAAAATTCAACTTTTAGGTTATAGGGTACAAAACCATGAGTTTTCTTGTTTTTGGTATTTTTTGGTCATTATACTAATATGTAAACAGGTGGTTTAAACCATTATTTTTTATTTAATCATAGCAAATATCAGTGTAGAACATATTCATGCATGATTTGGCGGCCATAGATAATATTTATACAAAAAAAATTCCAAGTTTTAAGATTTAGGTGAAAATCATGAGTTTTCGCGCTTTCCATTCATTACAACAATATGTAAACACATGATTTAAATCATTATTTTTCATCCAAACAAAAAAAAATATCATATTAGAATTATTCCTCACACAAATTGATAGCCATATATTAATTTAATAATAGAATTTTCTAATTTCTAAGTTCTAGCACAAAAGCCTTAAATTCCTTTATTTTCTGAAGCTTTCCAGTCATCACAGAAATATGCAGAAATATAATTTAATCCAATATTTTTCATCAAAACAAATCAAAAATTAGTTTAGAAAGTAATAATGCACAAAACACCCCTGCCCCCCCCCCCCCCCCCCCCCATAGTGATGTTTATGCACAAAAATTGTGATTTTAAGTTATAGAATTCACCTTTAGAGGAATCTCACGGAAAGATTTGTGTTTTTGGTAGAAAATAGATTTTCTCTCCCAAAAACACATCCAAACAAAATTAAATCTGTAAAAATTAGTAAATAACCGATTCAAAATAATTTTCTCATAATTTATTTCAAAGAAATCAGTTTAGGAATTGAAAGAGAAGGAAAACTTACGATTACGGTCAAGAAATCGTAAAACTGAAAGGTGTTTTCTTAATTTTGGTAAAGAGAAATATTTTGAGAGAATTTTTCTGCCAATATATAGGAAAATAAAGTGATGGTTGTTGAAAAACCTAGGCTGGCTGAAATTTTCATTAAATATTAGGGTTTGAGTGCAATTTCCACTAATACCTTTAATGAACTAGGTTAGGAGGATTTTAGTGTAGTGGGCTTTTGGGTATTTAGACTTTTTATTTAAATTTTGGGTTGATTATAATTAATCAAAATAAAAATATTTTTCTTATTATTTTCATTAAAATTTCCCCCAAAACATTTATTTAAATTTTTTTTAAAAATACTTATAAAATTGTTTTATACTTAAAAATTGCCTTTATGCATGAAAATTCATTTTATTTAAAATAATTTATTTTATGCAAATGCACCTCATGTAAATCATTTATTTTACAATAACAGCTCATGTCATGCATATTAAAATTAATTTAATATGCCACATGCTCATCAATTACTTAGATTACTCATTTTCATGAAAGCACACGCTTAACCTTAATAGTTCTAAATCAAGCAATTTATCACAAAAATTTATAGGGTAGGTGTGGGTTGTTAGATAATTAGACATGAACCTGAAAGTCACACTCCCAATATTGATCACCTTTCAAATGCAAAAGGTTTACCATAATAATTAATTAAAGTGTTTAATTAATTAATTAGTGGTAAAATAATTAAACATGTAATTAAATTTACAAGGACCCTAGCATATCCTGATAAAAAGGTTTCAATTCAATTACATCTTAATTTGTATGTGATGCAAATGAGAAAGATTAAATTGAAAAATGATTTGGACTAAATCACTGACTTAATTTTAAACTTAGTGAGAACCCTAAACATATGAGATGTGGCCTAAGCCCATATGTGACATGGAAAAGAGGCAATTTAGGAGTTAGAGAAAATTCATTATTCATAAGCTCATGTGATGGGTTTAGGATTAGAGGATTTTCTACTAAGGTTAAAATTGTAATTACATCTTTTGGCTAACAGAAATATCCATTTTACCCCTAAAGAACAAATGGTCATTTCATCATTTGAAGAAGCAAAGTCCACCTTTGCCCCTTCATCAAATGATGAGCTAAAAGAGTGTTATAGTCATTGTAAAGACTTAAGGGTTAAGTCTTGGATAGAATATAAAAGCTATGAGTTTTTATGTTCTTAGAACAATTGAACATCATTTTTGAGTTGAAGCAATTTTGAAGAGAAAGACGTTGAGAGAAAAAGAAAAGAAGAAATAGTTCCTTCAAGTTTTCATTGAATCTCCAATTCTTTTTCTTACTTCTTTATGAAAGAACAAAATTGCTTGCAATTTGAAAATGAGTTTAGTCCAAAACAATCAAAGAGAAACCTTATCTTCCTAAAGGCTTTTGAGAAAGATCTTAAATCAAAATTGGTCAACCAAGAGAGGGATTCAAGAACACCAAAGAAACCAAATGGAAACTTGAAGTTGAGTTATGTGTGGATGATCTAGAGGCTTCACACTTGGGAAGCTCTTTTTTAAAGAAAGAAGGAACCTCCAATAGATAATATGATTACTCTTCCTTCTTCATTCTATGAATATGTGTTTTACACACCAATTAATTAAATTGCTTGAATGAATTTTGGACCAAAATAGGTGAAGTGAAATTTTAAAATGTTTGAAATTTCATCTCACCACCTTCCTTTCACTATGTTTGGCTCTACCACTATAGAGAGAAGTAAGTAGAATTTCGAATCAAGGATGGGGGAGAGTTTGTATATCAAGGAGATAGGAATGAGAACTCTATAAGTTTGATATCAGCTTTGGGAGTTAGAAGGATGTTAAAGAAAGGGTGTCAAGCATACTTAGCTCACATAGTCGATACTAACAAGGAAGCTGCTATTCATGGCAAGAGCATACTAGTGGTAGACAAGTTCATAGATGTCTTTCCAGAAGATCTACCTAGAATACCATCGGATCATGAGATTAAGTTTAGCATCAAACTACTACTGGACATGCAACCCATATCGATACCACCATATCATATGGCACTGGTAGATTGGAAAGAGTTAAAGACATAATTGCATGATCTACTCGATAAGGGTTTCATCCAACCAAGTAGTTCTCTATGGGGCACTCCAGTGCCACTTGTGAAAAAGAAAGACGGCTTTTTCTAGATGTGCATTTATTACCGTCAACTAAATAAGGTCCCTATAAAGAACAAGTATCCTTTGCTAAGGATAGATGATCTATTCGATTAACTACAAGGAGTTGGTTACTTCTTCAAGATTGACTTAAGGCCTGATTATCATCAGCTGAAGATCCGTGGAGAAGACATCTGCAAGACTACTTTCCTTACAAGATATAATGCCCAAGGTTTCCCTAACCTATTAGAGTTAGCAATGGAGACATTATCATGTCCATATATTGTGTCATTCAAGGCGTTCCTGACATATCATGAACCATAAGAATATCATAAAAAGTAATTTTAATAATAATGTAACAACAAGTAAAGAATGCAGTCAATTTTGATAAGCACCTTTACGATAAAGTGAAAGTCAAACCAAGTTTGACTTAATGTGACTATGTTAATAATTTATTTGAAATATGGATCTAAAGTGCTAGTGAATGGCATTAGCATCTCCTAAGTCATTGGAAGATAATAATATTGACATAAAAAGTAGATTTCAATTAAAGTTACAATGGTACGATAGAGGTCAAACTTAATTTGACCCAATGAGTTTACATGATGGACATACTTGAACAATGCTATTGAAGGGCTAGTAAATGTGCATTGTGATATATATAGAATTTATTTAATAAGGTCTAGATTGTATGGTGACATTAGAAGGTAGAAATATGTATATTAAAGTGGAAGAAACAAAATGAGAAATGTATTAAGTTATCGAGCTTGAAATATGTATATATGGATTTGTTAATGGGCTTTTGGACTCAAAGGCCTAAGCCCATTGAATGGTTGGCCTATAAGGCCCAAGGATGGATGAACATACACTTAACTAGAGTTAGAAATAGAAGGTTAAGTTTGATGTTGGAAAAACTAGCCACCATTTTTTACTAAGTCAATTCCTTTTCTAACTTGATTTTTGCTACTTCCAAAACCATTTGATGAACACAATTGTAGAGAAAATCCTAGCCATCCAACTTGATCAGATCATAGCTATCCATCAAGATTAAATCTTAGCCATTGGATCAAGCTTGACCAAATCTTCACCATCCAACCCATTATATATATATATATGAAAATTTTATGTTGTAAACATCATTTTTCCTATCTATACACCAAAGTTCCACCATAATAAAAGAAGCTCTCTCTCTACACCAATAGCAATAAGAACCTTAGCAAACCAAAGCTAACCAAGGTGAGAAATCTTGTTCATGAGAAATCTTGTTCATCTTCTCTTTTCTATATTCTAAGGTTGATTTTAGTATTTTAGTTGCATAAAATCCTTCTTACAGCATAAGCAAAAAATTCAGCCATAATAGTGAATGATCAATAATGTGTTATAAATTCTAATTAGATACATCTATAATTATTTTAGATGAAGAACAATGATTTAGAAGTGTTAAAATGAATTTTGGAAAGCTTGATTCAACATTTGAAAGTCTTAGTAGCATGAAATTAGTCTAAAAGGGGAATTTATATTCTAATGCTAGATATTGGCAATTGAATGACCATATAGGTTGCATGTTATGCTAATTCCATAATTTCATGATCAATTTGAATATTGGATGAGGAATTAATAGTTTTCCCCAAATTCTAGGGTTTATGAAAAAATTGGAGATTTTGAGAATTGAACTTGAATTTGTGAAATTGAAGGAAGATTAAGCTTAAGAAATGGTGTAACATGATTTGTGTAATGTTAATTTTGAAATTCAATTAATATTTCCCCTAAGTTAATGAACTAGGTTCCTTTATAGAATTGAATGGTGAAAATAGAATTAATTACATTGAATATTAAAAATTGTTTAAATTGATTTTACTCAAGGTAGAAATGTGAGATTGGAAGGAAAGGAATTATCTTTGCTTAAGTGAATACTTTCAACTATTTGAAAGATAATTAAGGGCAAGTGTCAAAATTAGTAACAAGTACATGTATAATGTGTCTTGATCTTAAAAGAAACAAGTTAGTACTATAATGAACAAGATAAGCTAAATTTAAACTAATGTCCTAACAAGGAAGTGATGTGAATGTGTAGAATCTAAAGACAAGGACAAGGATAATGTCTAAGAGTGCAAGGACACCACTTACATCAAAGTTAAATGTAAATAAGAGCAAAGGAGTCCAAGGTGAGTACTTAATAATATGATATAATCATGCCTTATTGCTTGCAATCATTGCTTGAATTACCACTCCTTGACATGTATTGAAATGACAATTGATATATGGTTGCCTATCGATTATTGAATCCTTTGGAGATCTATATCTTCCTTATATGATATTGACCATGATGAGCCATTACTTTGGTCCCATGTATTGCTCGATGATGAGAATAATTAGAATGCCAAACTATCTTCCATTGAATCACTATTGTAGACTTCAGATATATCTTTCATTGAAACCCATGAATAAGTAGAAATCCTCTTTAGTGTGAGGAAATACATTGGACCTTGTGTACTTGGTATAAGCTTGCGGGTAAGGCAAGAGTGCCCAACCTCTATTAGGGAGGATTACCTAACCGTAAGGCCTAATCAGTCTCATGTAATGTGATGCATATGAGTGAGCAAGGCTTAGGCCGCCACTTTTGAATTTATATGTGTGGGAAGCATTCTGCTTCTAAGAAAATATTATTTCTGCTAAAGATGTGGTTTCCATCTTAAATGATGAATTGAATCATAATGACAACATTGATTACATTTGCTCCATTGCCATAAAGAGCCCTTCTTAATAATTGTCCTTGTACTCACATATATATTATATTAATATATACTCACTGAGCTTTTCTCACCCTTTAGTTGTCTAAATTTTTCAGGCAAGGTTGACAAGTTAGTAAGGTAAATTCCAAGCCATACTCTTCCGCTTAGAAGTTGCTCTGCTAATTTCTAGTGTCGTGACTCTTGACTATGAAGATTATTATTTTAGAGCTCCATGGTTACCAAAGGTTTAACACTAATATGTTATGGGGTGTATACATAATGTGAATTGTATTGTAATTACTATCATAATAATGTATGAAATAAATGAATATATGGTTAATGGTATGAATTACAACATTAGGAATTTATAAGTTGTGTTTGTAAATGGTGTTATAAGTCAACTAGGAAATGATAATCAAGTAATAAGTAACAAGGAAAGGTAATCAGGGTACGATCTTCGGATAAGGTCTTACATGAGAAATGGTAAAGGATTATAAGTTAAATGGGGTTCTACAGGTTTAGGTGATTTTATGTCTCCCTATGCCCTAGGACCATCACGGCTTAATAAATAGGTCATGATACAAGATAAGGTCATTATGAGTTCACTATCCTACCATTTGGTCTGACGAATGCTCTAGCTTCTTTCATAGACTTGATGAACTGATAGTTAAAGCCAATTTTCAATAAGTTCATGATCATTTTCATCGATGACATCCTAATTTACTCTAAGGGTAAAGAGGAACATGAAGAGCATATGAGGATTATGTGGCAGACACTATGTGATCACCAACTCTACGGGAAGTTATCTAAGTGTGAGTTTTGGATGGAATCTGTCAATTTTCTTAGGCATGTAGTAAGTAAGGAAGGAATTCAAGTTGATTTAAAGAAAGTTAAAGTGGTAGCCAATTGGCTACGACCCACAATGGTTTTTGAAGTTTGAAGTTTATTAGGTATGGCCAATTATTATTGCAGATTTGTACATGACTTCTCTAAGATAGCATAAAAAATGACCAAGTGACAAGGAAACATGTTAAGTTTAATTGGGAGGAGTCCTATGAAGAAAGTTTCTAAAAGTCAAGAAGTGCTTGATATCGACTCTGGTTATAGCTTTAGCAGAAGGTGAAGAAGGGTTCTTAGTATACTGCGATGCCTTAAGAATAGGGCTTGGGTGCATCTTGATGCAAAATGGTAAGGTCCTTGCCTAAGCATTATGGCAACTTAAGACGCATGAAGTGAATTACCCTACTCATGATTTAGAATTGGCCATAGTAGTGTTCACTCTAAAAGTCTAAAGACATTACATGAATGGAACAAAGTGTGAGATCTATACGAATCATAAAAGTCTTCAGTATATCTTAAGCCAAAGAGACCTTAACTTGAGGCAAAGGAGATGGGTTAAATTGCTTAAGGACTACAATTGCTAGATTCACTATGGTGGATACTTTGAGCCAAAAATCAATGGGAAGCCTAGCCTATATGGCCGTGCATAAGAGACCTATCGTAAAGGAGTTAAGAGGACTCTTTGGCCAGGGCTGAAGGCTAGAGATTAGAGAATCATGAGCTCTATTAGCACAATTTCATATGAAGTCAAAGTTATTGGAGGAGATAAAGACTTCATAAGATAAGGATCCGCACTAGGTTAAGTTAATGGATTAGGCTGAGAAAGGAAAGAACCCTAAGTTCGAAGTAGTTGATGGGATTCTAAAATGTGGTAAGAGGATATGTGTGCCTGATGTGAATGGAATAAAGGGAGAAGATATTGAAAGAAGCACATCAGGCACCTTACTATGCTCATCCTAAAACTATCAAGATGTAAGAGAAAATTATTGGTTGCCTTGACTGAAGAAGATGTGGCTAAGTTCGTGGCATCTTGCTTAACTTGCCAACAAGTCAAGTATAAATATCAATGACCCTTTAGACTACTATAGGAGATTAAGCTACCTAAGTGGTAGTGGAAGTGTATCATGATGGATTTCATAGTTGGTTTACCTAGGACCTCTAAAGGATATGACTTTGTGTGGGCCATAGTAGACTGACTAACAAAGTCTACCCATTTCTTAGAAGTTAAGACCATGTACTCTGCAATCTAGTATGCGCAATTTTATGAGATCATGAAACTATATGGAGTACCGACGTCCATCATCTCAGACTGAGGCACTCAGTTCACCTTGAGGTTCTGGTAAAAGTTGCAAGAAGTATTGGGAACACAATTGGACTTCAGTACTGCATTTCACCCTCAGATAAATGGACAATCCGAAAGGATAATTCAGACACCATAAGACACGTTAAGAATATGTGCCCTGGATTTTAGTGGTAGCTGGGATAAGTACCTAACTTTGATCGAGTTTGCCTATAACAACTGCTACCATTTGTCCATTGGCATGGCACCATACAAAGCCTTGTATGGAAGGAAATGCCATTCTCCAGTCTATTGGATTGAGCCTAGAGACAAATATATAGAGAAGCCAAAATTGCTTAAGGAGACTATTAAGAAAATACCATTGATACAAAATCGGCTGAAAATGACCTTTAGTCGATAAAAGAGCTATGCTGATCCCAAGAGAAAAGACGTCCATTTCGCTATAGGAGATCACATTTTCTTGAAGGTTACCTTAATGAAAGGTGTCATAAGGTTCGGTAGGAAAGGAAAGCTATCACCTTAGTTTGTCTATCCTTTTGAGATCTTGGATAAGGTTGGGAAAGTGTCTTATAGACTTGCCTTACCCCTAACTCCTGCATATGTACACCCAAATTCCACATCTAGATGTTGAGAAAGTATGTGTCAAATCCCTCCTATGTTCTATCATCGCTAAATATTGCAATAGACAAGGAATTGTCTTATGATGAGATACTAATAGCCGTAGTGGATCGACAAGTGAAAAGATTAAGAAATAAGGAGATACCTATAATCAAGGTCCACTAGCATAATCATGGAATGGATAAGTGTACTTAGGAAGTTGAGGATGGGATGCAACAAAAGTATCCCCAGCTTTTCGAGAATGTATGAGTAAGTATCAAAATTCAAGGATGAATTTCATTTAAGAAGGGAGAATGTAACAACCCATACCCTTATTAGGAGTCTCATGACAAATTGCTTGACTTTAAAGCTATTGAGACAAAATGTGTGCTTTTATAAAATTTCATGTACTATCTGATTTGTGAGCAAATGGCATGCTAGACTAGTTCTAATATGCATAATATGAATTATGAACATGAAATAGGTGATTTATGTGAAGTGCATATGCATAAATTAATTTAATACATACAGAGTGAATTTTCAAGCACAAAGTGATTTTTAAGAGCATTTTTAAAATATTTTATATTAAATATTTTTAGAAGAATTTTAATGAAAATAAGAAGCACAATATTTTTATTTTTAATGAATTTTAATCAGTCCATTAATTGGATTAAAAATCCAATTTACCAAAAGCCCAAGGTACTTAAGCACTCATAACCTAACTCATTAATGGCAATTTTGTAATTTTGCACCCAAAACCCTAATAACCATCTAATATTTGGCCTCCTTTGTGTTTGGGCATCCTCCATTATGTTTTTTATTAGGTTTTATAGAATTTTTTTCACAAGGTGCCTCCAAACTTTGTGATTTTGTGATCTTCTTTGTAAATTTTCCTTTCCTTTCAAGTTAATTTTCGAATTTTATGAACTAATCATGAGCAATCCATATGGGGCTGTATATTTACTTATTTTATCTATATTATATTTGGCCTAGGTTTGTTTTTGGAGGGAGAAACCAAATTTCTAACTGTGAAAATATCTCTCTCTTCTCAAATCCATCAAAGGTGAACCCTAAAACCTAAAAGTTAGAATTTTCATGCATATGCACATTGGGAGGGGGTGACTTGTGTATTTTTCTATTCTAAATTGATTTTTGTTATGTTTATATTAAAAATATTAGTTTAAATCATGCATTTACATATTATTATAATGGTCGTAAAGCATGAAAAATAAGAAAAACCCATGGTTATAGTGGGTTCAGCCAATATTAGGATTTTGAAACCAAGGCCTATCATTTTTGTAAAGTACATTTTAGTGATTATTGATATATGTATATGAATGGTACATGATTTAATTGCATGATGATTGAAGGAGTAACTCTAGGAAAATCCTAGAGTGATTTGGGCTTGCATAAGGTTTCTAAACCCTTAATTGATTGTCACATTCCAATTTTTAGAGATATGATGGTCCTAAAATATAGGCAGATATAAGATCACCCATGCCCGTCGAACCCACTCATGTATACAATAACATTGCCTAGGATCTTACCAAAACCTCATGTATTAACTTAATTATCTAATAATAAGGAAAACTTTAACTAGTGAAAGCATAATTTAAAGAAAATACTTTTAGATAAAATCCATTCGAAAAGAATATTTAAGACTCTAAGTAAATTATCAAATAAATAATATTCCAAAAATAAAACTCTTGGAGCATCTAAAAAGACTCTTCATATAATGGCATACTAATAAATTTTGGACAAGGAAATTCTCCAAGTAGTGTAGATTGCTTGAGCCATCACCTTGCCTGCTCATAATGCTCACCTGAAACCACGCAAAGAAAAGGGATGAGATAGATGATCTCAATAAGTAAACCAAATAGCTTATACAATAACACATATCCCTTAAAAAGAGCTCACAACTTATAACTCATAGATCATGATTTGTAATTGATGACTCATAGCTCATGGTTCATAGTTTGCAATTTAATAAGGTTTGTAGAAATCACACTTATTACTTATGAGTGAAGACCCTGCTTAATTCACTCAAGGGAGAGGTGGCATCATACTAAATTCCAACTCCCACCTTGTAACTTGTAAAGAGGCATGAAACTGATCAGGCTCCATGGTTAGAAGCACCCCTTCTAGCTGAGGTGGATACACTACCCCTATCTATTAAGTTAAGACCATGTGCACAAGTACCAATGATTACTTGCATCAACACAAGGATTTATGCATAAATGGTTCATAGATACTATAGCTAGAGCTAATGATAATGACTTATAACAATAGCATTGAAAAATGCAATAACATGTAACATAATAGAAATATTAGCTTAACTTGTTGAACAAAAGATAAATAACAGTGTGGTTCCAGAAGGAAAGTAAGGTAAGGCAACAATTCACAAAGGTTCTCTATGATCCTTGAATAATTAAAAATGGTTTTAGACCAATTGTCCTTTGGCAACACAAGCTTAAAAAAAAATCATGTAAACATAGTGGAAAATAGAAAAGAACTTGGTTTCAAGATTCTCAAATGTTCACATAACATGATAAATTGTACTTGTAACTTGAACATGATGTTTACTCACCTTGTGGTTCCTTTGCTCCTAGTACTTATAACACTTTGAACTTCTAGTACTCCTTAAGCTTTAACATAATATTTAATTCAATACTTAGTATTTGCTTAATCATCATGCTATCCTATCCCATAACTACCCCATGCATGTATAACATTCACATAAACTTAGAGTTGCACTTAAAAGTGCACTCATAACTTGCACATAACATGTTGACTTTTGAAGTCTTACACACTTAGCCTTTATAGGCCCACATGAAATCACATAATAACTTATACCAAGACTCTTCTAAAGTCAAACATAATATATCATGATCTTAATATCAATTCAATTTAACATTCAACTTAGTACACTTATCACTTTCCATATATGTCAACTTAACAAGTAATCTTTCAAGTGTCACAATCCATACAATCAAACTCATAATCAATTTAAGATCATTAATTCATTATTAATTCATCATAAAACCTATTTCCTATATTACTCAATCATATTTATAAATTAATCACAATATAGTAATAGGGTTAGAAAACCTTAAATATACCTAATTGTCTTTAGACTCGTCTAAAGTTATTCCTTCGACCAACATGCAATTTAATCATTTATCATTCATATATACATGTCAATAGTCATTAAAATATATCAAATAAAAATTATAGACATTGAGATTAAAATCCTTATGTTGGCTGAATATGCTTATCAAGGAAAAACATGAAAATTCTTATTTTTTGCACTTTCCATTCATTACAGTATTATGCAAAAGCATGATTTAAACCAATATTTTTTATGTAATCAAAACGAAAAAAAAAAATCATTTTAGAGCACTAATACTTATGAATTGGTAGCCATGGATATTTATATGCATGAAATTTTTCAACTTTGGTTTTAAGGATGAAAACCGTGAATCTTTCTCTTTTCTAGTACTTATCGATTATTATAATAATATATAAACACATGATTTAAACCGATATTTTTTATGTAAACATGACAAAAATTATTTTAGAATATTAACATGTAGGAATCAGTAGCCCTTGGTAATTCATATGCATGAAAATTCTAATTTTAAGTCTTAGAGTGAAAATCATGAGTTCTCTTGCTATTTAGTATTTTTCGATCATTGTAGTAATATGTTTTAAATCATTATTTTTCATCTAACCACCAAAAAAAAATCAATTCAAAACACAATGAAATAAAAATTGGCAACCCCTCCCACTATTACGCATGAAAATTCCAAACTTTGAGTTTTAAGGTCCACCTTTGGAGGATTCTCGTAGAAAGGTTTGTATTTTTGCTGGAAAAATCGATTTCTCTTTCAAAAGTTCACCTAGGCTAAATTTAATCAATAGAAAATTAGTAAACACATAGCCTAAAATAGTTTTCCCATGGTTAGTTTCAAAAAAATAAAATAATAAATTGAAATAAGAGAAAAACTTATGAAAATGGTCGCGAAATTGCAAGATTTGAAAACACTTTGTGAATTTCAGTTGAGAGAATATTTTTAAGAGAATTTTTCTATCAAAATTAGGAAGAATAATAGAACAGTGGCTGCTACAAATAGGGCTGGCTGAAATTTGCTTATTATATTTAGGGTTTTGGGCAAATTCCAAGTTTACTCTTAATGAGTTAGGTTATAAGTGTTTTGGTGTAGTGGGGTTTTGGGAAATTAGGCCATTTATTTAATTTATGGGCTGATTATAAGTTATTAAAAATAAAATATTTTTCTTATTATTTTCATTGAAATTCTCCCTAAAATATTTTTTTAAAAATATTTTAAAAATGCTCATAAAAATTATTTTATGCTTAAAAATCGCTTTGTGCATGAAAATTCAATTTATGTGAAATAAATTATTTTATGCTTATGCATTTCATATAAATCACTTACTTCACCATAATAATTTATATTATGCATATTAGAGCTAATCAAATATGCCATATACTCATCAATCATATAACACATGAATTTTCATAAAAGCATACATTTTGCCATAATAACTCTAAATTCAAGTAATTTGTCATAAAAACTCCTAGAGTGGGTGTGGGTTGTTACATTGACATGTTTGGCTAATATGTGTATATGGTTAAGTGGCAAGTGAATTGGGTTTTATGATGTGTTAATTATGAATTAATGATCCTAAATTGTCTATGGGATTAATTGTATGATTCGCCCTAAAGAAGTCAAGCATGACTCTTTTAAGGTTTACTTGTTAAGTTGATATATATGGAAAGTATAAAGGATACCAAGTGTGAACCCTCAAATTTGCACCCTTAGGATCCGACCGCAACTTGACACTTACTAAGATTCATGCACTACGCATATGGCAGTCCTGCTAGCCAATTAGCGGGCATAAGTCAAGGGAGTAACGCTCCTTGTGGGGTGCAAGGCAGTGCCCTGTTGAAAAGTAAATTTCTTGAAATTGCACCTTTAGATGATTAGCACTTGATTATGAACCCATAGAATCAAATTGGGCTCAAATCAAATAAAAAATAGATGAGAACGAGCTGAAAAATGAACTACGGCAACTCGCGGGCCAATTGCGGCAACTCGCGGGCCAGTTGCGGCAACTCGTAGCTAGTTGCGGTTACCTCAGAGGCCCTATGGTTACCGGAAAGACCTTTGCAACTGCTACAACCCAAGACAAATTACAGTAATGCATTTTTCATGGTTCCCACACCAAAAATTCATAGTTTTGAGCTCCCAAACTTCCCCTATAAATACCTTGCACCTCCTAACAACTTCAACACATAATCATATGCTTTTATACTCTCCTTAAAGCTTTCTAAACCTTATTCCTAAGCTTTCCAATCATCAAAACTCTCTTTCTAACCCTCCAAATCTCTAAAAACTCATTCCAAAACCTCCTCCATCACTCAAAACCCTATTCATAAACTTCCCAGTCATCTCAAAACCCCATTCATAAGCTTCCTAATCACCCCAAACCTTATCTCTAAGCTTCTTAATCAAGAAAAGGTGTGACTCAAGTTATTTCTTTCAAAAAGGAATTCATGGTATTCAAGCAAAGGTGATCCAAAGTCTTTCCTTCAAGAAAAGAGTTCGTGCTATTCAAGAGTCCTTCCAAAAGGAGTGCTCGTGATATCACCAAGCCAAGGTGGAACTTATATCCAGTGCCAAGCTTGCTCCCTACGTTCCTCACTGACGAAAGCCAAAGGTAAAAGTTCTTTCCTTTTTCTTTTCCTTTTTAATTTCAATTGCAAGACCTAAATATGAAAAGATCTAATTTTTGCTAATTAAAATTTGACATAATTAACAAATCACTTAAGCCCTTAAAATCAATCAAAACATGATAATAAAGGCAATGACTTAAAAACCCCTCCTTCGCAAGAAGGAAGAACTGCGTGGGGTTTGATTTCCATTCAAAGGGATACGCAAGCTTGCCATCTCTAAAGCATTCAACTCCACTAAAATTAACAATTTCTTCTCTCTATCACTTTCTTCACATAGTTTAGGATTGAAATTACTTTTCTTAAATAAAAGTTGAAATTTTAATTCTTTTTATTATAATTGTTTTAATACTCTCGTTCTTATTTTAGTTGTTTAGATTATATTTAGGAAATGTGTGCTTTTCCTAGACCCCATAAGGGCTAGAGAAAAGATCCCCTGATTTTGACATTTTGATTTGTAATAGTTTTAAGTAGTTTTCCTTTATTTTTCACAATTATCATTATCTCATATTTGTCATGCGTTGCACGAGTAATATTTGTTTCATACATCATATTATATCTATTCATGCATACATAAAAACTTCTTTTTAAAAGCTATTTTGTATCTAAGCCAAACTAATTTTTTTGTATTGTTTTAACCAAAACCTACTCCTTGAGCCCTTTGGTCATCCGAGGACTAGTGCTTTTCCTTGAGATAAATTGTATAATTTTGGAGTCAATCAAATTGGGTTTTTCCTTTAATTTTCCCAAATAAAATAAACAAAATTAAAGTGGTGACTCCTTTTACAAATAACAATTTACAAAATGCAATTTTCTGAACTCATAGCGAGTTCCCATCGTGATGTTTCTCCCAATGAGTATTTCGATTCCCACATAGCTAATCAGACCAGGTGCTCGTGCGAGGCCTCACAGCAAGTTAGAAGTTAAATTAAATTGATATTAAGATTATGATTTGTTGTGTTTGCTTTAGAAAAGTCTTGATATGAACTATTATGTGAATTCATCTGAGCCTAAGAATGCAAAGTGCGCAAGACTTAAAAGTGAATATGTTATGTAAAAGTGACGAGTGCACTTCTAAGTACAACCCCAAGTATATATGAATGATATATATGCATAGGGTAGTTATGGGATAGCATAACATGATATTAAGCCAATACTAAGTATTGAATTGTAATGTTATGTTAGAGCTTAGGGATTGTTAGAAGTGCAAGGGCTACGTGCATTAGGAGCTAAGGAACCATAAGGTGAGTTAACATTATGTTCATGCTACAAGTACAAGTTATCATGATATATGAACTTTTGAGATTCTTGAAACTTGAGTTTCTTTCTATCATAAATTATAATTATATGATTTCTTCATTATTCTTGGGTTGCCAAAGGACAATTGTTCTGAAACTATTATTAACCATTCAATGATAAGAAAATAGCCTTTGTGATTATTTCTCTACCTTACATTATTTCTGAAATCACACTGTTATTTATCTTTCATTCAATAAGCTAAACTTCTATTGCTACTATTATACATGTGATTGTATTCTTTAATGCTATTGTTTTAAGTGATTGCCATTAACATTGGCTATGGTACCTATGAACCCTTATATGCAAAAATCCTCATGTTGATGCAGGAAATCATTAGAACCTATGTACATGGTCTTAACTCGATGGACAAGGGTAATGTATCCATCTCAGTTAGAAGGGGCAATTCTAGTTGTGGAGTCTGATTAGCTTCATGCTTCTTTATAAGTTGGGAGTTGGATTTGGTATGATGCCACCTTTCCCTTTTTCATGCTCAAGTGAATAAGGCAAAAGCCATTACTCTATAAGTTATAAGTTTGATTTCTATGAAACTTGCTAAATCACAAACTATGAATTATGAATTATGAACTACGAACTCTTTTAAAGGGATGTGTGTTGTTATGCAAGTTGTATTGTTTACTCATTAAGATCATCTATCTCACCCTTTTTCTTGTGTGATTTTAGGGGAGCATTATAAGGAGGCAAGGGTGATAGCTCAAGCAATCCACTCCGCTTAGGAGATTTCCTTGTCCAAGTCTATTTACATACTATGATATATATAGTCACTCTTAGATGCTCTAAGAGTTTTTGGAACATTATACATTTGATGATGAATTTGGAGTCTTAATTATTCTTGTTCTTATAGATTGTATTCAAAGTATTTTTAAACTATTCTTCCACTAGTTAAGGATTTCCTTTATTATTGGTTATTCAAGCTAATGTATGAGATTTTGGTAAGATCTTAAGCAGTGTTTAATCGTGCATGAGTGGGTTCTATGAGCGTGGGTGACCGAATGTCTCCCTATATTCTAGGACCATCATATCTCAGAGATTGGGATGTGACACTTATGGCTAGGAAGTGGATCCATAGAATCCGTGATCATACCTATGTGTATGTTGTCCATTTTATGAAATATATATATATGATATATATGAATACATATGATGTATATTTAAAATGGATAATGTGCAAAGTGAGAATAATTTATAAAGCCTAAAAATCTTCTAAAGAAAATATCAAGTCATGGTTCTCCATTGGAATAATAGTTTAAGAAAATTCAAACACTTGTGTCATCGGTTATGGATATATAAGGGTGATATATTTGGTTTGAATGTTTTCATGAAGTTATTATGAAGCATGTGATGTTATAAGTATAGGATACGTTATATGTTAATTATAACAATGAGTATCTGAGATATATGATATTCAAATCATTATACTTATTGGTCTAATGGGTTTGACTTGACTAGTGTAAAAGGCCAATAATGACAATGCATATCTGAGGTTGGAAACACTAGGAACCAAATTGATTAAGCCTCACAAAGAGTTATGATGAATAAGTGTTGTTCACTTATTAGATATCAAAGTTCTAATAATGAAAATGTGTATTCGAGGAATTTGTGATAATCTAATAAGAATTCAATCACCTACTAGAAATCCACCTCAATCAGATTTCCATTTCCCATTTGGAAGTATAGGATTCACTAAATTAGTGGGATTACCATTTTGATTAAAGACCAAATCATTATGCTAGCTACATAATTACATAAGTTATTAATCTTTTTATTTTATACATTTTGGTAATATGAAATTGATAAACCCATATGCAAATATATTTAATTCTTTTAGGCTCACAAGGTCTAAATCTATGGACTGGTTTAAAAATCTTAAAATGGTTCTTGCATTTGAGTGCATAGTGTATGTACTCAATTTGATTTGTTCTTGGTCTTTTAGAGAAAAGATTATTCCAAAGGAACATATCACTCTAAGTGCAATGGAAACGAAATATTTGATGAGGTTAATGTTATATGATTGTTTTATAAGTCAAGGGTTGCAAAAACAATATATGAGCATGACAAGATTCCAAGTAATTATGCATCATCTATAAGACTTGTATGATGAGCATAGATACACTGATCAATATGAGATATTAGGGCAGTTATTTTGTTAGAATATGAAGAAAATTATACAGAAAGAAAAAGTAAAGGAAAATAAATTATAAAGGAAGAAAAGAAGAAAGTGTTTCTTCTTGATCTCTATAACATTATTTTCTTTGTCTTCTCCATATTTTTCATTCTTGTTCTTATTCTTACTATTCAACTAGAGTAAGAAATTAGAAAAAGGAAATTAAAGAAGAAAATGCTTCATCTTTAATTTATGGTTCTTTTATTTTCTATATAGTATTCTTTATGAAAGAATTTGAATTGTGAGTAATCTCTTTTATTTCTTATTAGTTCTTAATTAATCTAAGATTGAGAATCATTTTCATATGATGATTAATTTTATCAAACAACTAGAGAGTCTAGATGTTTTGATGAATAATAATTTTCAAATAGTTTAATTCTTCAAATTTATTCCAAATTTCCATTAGATGGAAAATACAATCTAAAGTAATGGAAAAAGTTTCTATTATAAATCGTAAAAAGGAATTGCAAAGAATAAGTCCATAGATAATGCTGCAGTTGACAAAAGAAAATGTTTCTATTGTCAATGTTATGAATTATGGAAAAGTAATTATTTTAAGTATTGAGAATACTAAAAGGACAAAAAGAAGGAAGGATAAACCTTATGAAGGTAAATCTATCTCTTGTTACTATACTCTAATGATTCATATAGTTCATCTATTACTAGGATTCATGATATAGGTGCTTCTATGCCATATGCATGATTAGAGTAAGCAATGGAAGCATGTAGATTAAATGAAGTGATTTTTGAAAGATCTAAGATGCAAAATGTTTGTTTCCAAAAAGTTTTTAGAATACTTCATGATGATTTTCGAAATCATATGTTTTATGTCTTGTACATACTTAATGATGGTTTTGGAAATCATGTTTTGTTAATCATGTATATATTTCATACTTAAACTATATTATTCTATAACTTTAAGGAATTGTGAATTCCGTTATAAGAAAAATGTTTGCATGGCTTATTATAGTAATGAACTTAAGAGTATGAATTATATGTTTGATGTATTATTATTAAGTAATAATAACAAAACAACTTTAAGTACGTTTATGATAATGCCATAAAGAACTCCAGTCTAAAACCACTATGATTTCTTAGATTAGTTTGTTTAGCTGAAGATAAGACAACTTAGCTGGATAACATGTGTTACTACCCATCAAGATGTGAACTCGTTTCAACTTAAAAGTCAAGTATTTAATGCAAAAATAGCTAGATCGCCTTTTGTTAGACAAAAGGGTAGAAATCAAAGAAGTTTTAGAATTTATGCAAATAGATGCATCAATACCATTTGTTAAATGGTTAGTGGAAGTTTTTCCTAATTCATTGTATTTACCTAAATATATAATAATGAGTCATTTGTAAAATGGTAAATAAAATAAATTGTTCATTTGAATTCATTGAAATGTTCAAAGATTTCAAAATGAAAAGGAAAATAAATATTAAGGGTATTTCATACAAAAAAGAAAGAGTATCATAACTCTTTGATCTTATCGAAGTGAGGAGAACTCGACTATCAATTTTTGAGGAATTCCCTAAATATAAAATTTGTATATAATCATAATTCTTTTTGGGAAAACCATACATGATGGTATACAAAAAAGAATAAATTACAACATATATGATATGATGTAATAAATGATGAACTATAAAAGTTTTTGTTTATTTCCTTTTCGAAATTTACAATTAATAGCAAAATATTCTCAAATAGAATTTTCTCTAAAGTTTATCTAATTCTAACTCATATATGATATAGTATGGATAGATATCAAAATTCATACTCATAATAAGATATGAGATATCTAGCTTATTTGATAAGCTGAAGTTAGACAATAGGAAGATAATTCTAATTAAGATAAGGTTTGTTAGATATCCTAAAAGTTGTTTAGGATAGTACTTCTATCTTTTGCATAACAAAGAGTTATTTCTTAATAAAGTGTTTATTTAAGAAAGTGACATTGAGAAAGATAGAATGATTGGGTGAATGTCATCCAATAATATCCAACAAAATGACCAAAGTGAAATTTGATGAACCCTGTGAAAAAGTTTAAAACTAACTAAATATTTTATCCTAATAAGCTGCTAAAAGGCTCAGTAGAATTTCTAATTTTTTTATAAGATATGATTTGCTTTATATAAATATATAAGAGTTGAGTTGTATATTTATTATGAAGTGAGTCATGAGATAGTAAAATATCTAATCTTAAGAAAAATATAATTTATTTTATATGAATGCACAAAAGTTGTACATTCATGATGAAGCAAATTATGAGATGATTCTATTATAGCTATATACGATATAGCAATGCATAATGATTATGATTTTGACATAAAGATGTCAAAACTACTTTTCTTTCTCTAGAAAAGAAAACATAATCATGGAATAAATCAAAAGGCTTAGAGTCTTAAGAAAATTCCAAAGTATGCAAAACCTTAATGAGTTGTATAATCATATGGTGAGTCCTTAATATACAAAAAAGGATAGTGTGAGTCTTCTCACTTTCTAATTTTGTAATTGGATAACACATTGGTTGGTAAAAGTATTAATATATTTGCATTTGTAGAATAGTTTTACCATTACTTTCTTCATTTAGACTTGAGATAAATATTTTACATTCTTGTTAATTCATATCTATAAAGATAGATTGAAGAGAATGTTAAAATATGTCTAAGTCAATATTTTGGAAAAGATGTTGAAGAGTTTAACATGCTAATTCCAAAAATTTTTTTTCCTACTATTTTGATATCCACTTTTTGAGGGTTGATTCTCTATATACCTAAAGAAAGTATGGCATGGATTCCTTATAGTATAAATATAAGAAATCTAAATTATACAAGAGTTGTATAATGAGCTGGACATCAAGAATGTTGTTAGTATGACTAACAAATTTTAATCATATCTAAGATTAAGTTATTGGAAATATAATCAAAATTATTCTAAAGTACTTGAGAAGTATTTTAGATTTAATTTTAATAAATAAAAAATGTTACTACATAAATGATGGAGAGTCTATCATTAGGATTGTTGTTTTTTGTGATGAAGAAATAATTTGCTAGAAATGTTCTAAGCAAATTGTCAATTTCAAGCTTCATTACATAAGTTGAATTTGCTACATGGGATGTTGCAAATAAGAAACTATTTTGGATTCAACAGTTATAAATTGTTTAGGAGTTTCTCTAGTACAACACTAGTATCTCTATGTTGTGATAATTACAGAGCTTTAGCTGATGGCAAGGGAACTCGAGTCTCACACTCAAATCCAAAATATTTCGAAAGGCATTAAGATATTATCAAATCAATTGTTAGAATAGGGCATTCTAGTCCTGCAAAAAATAGCGTTAACCATTAACTTAGTTTGAGCATTCCTAATGGTGCTCTTTATTTCAAAGAGTATATTTTATTTAATAGAGAGCATCTAGTTGATAAATAATAGAAAATTTTATTTAAATCTAATAGACTATCTACATTTTGCTTTTTATTTTACTTTATACCATAATATTAATTATTTTAATTTTTCATGCTTTAAGTTTGTCTAATAGAAAAAATAGTACTAAAAATATCTTAAAAAAAGTACTTAGAAACTTGTATTACATTAATTAAAGTTAGAATATAGAATGGTAGTTGGCTCTTTAGATATATAGAGCCAAACCAACTCTCTTCTTTAATTTTTAAAGACAAAAAGTCCATTGGAGCCTTAATTTTTAAGATAACACTTTATAAGAAAGAGTTTGACATATATAAAAAGTGCAATGGGGATGCTCTTAATCCATTAAGTAAAGTCAAAAGTAAGTAATAGTTAAAGATGAGTTTCTGATACTAAGTATAATGGCTCTAGTGCAAGTGGGAGATTGATAGTAATATGTGCCTTAGGAGCCATATAATAATTACGTAATAGTAGATATTAAATCTCAATGGCATAATAAATATATTCATAATATGAAAAGGGTTTCATATTATTGAATATAGTTCTTAAGTATTTGTAAGAGGATCTATTATCAAGTGTTGAGAATATGGGAGACATATCACGCTTGTACAAATATTTTAAATATGTTCATGGTCATGAGATTAATGACTAGGCATCATTAATTTCGAAAGACCATCACCTCTGTTTGTTTTCTATAATTAGTATATGATATGGATGATTATAGAGGCAGTGAATCTCATACTGCTTAACATGTGATGTCTATACAAACACGTGGATATTCATAGGATGAATAGTCAAGCAGTGATGTTAGATGATAATAATATGGGGTTTTACTACTTGTAAATTATTTATCATCTAGGTCATAATAGTGCATATAATCCTTTGACTTAAGGGATACTATATCTCATTATAGGTGGTTAGAATTTATTACTGCTTACATAGATGTACTATTCATATATGCATATATGGCATGTGATAGTTTTAATTTATTATGTATGGAGGTAAGTGATCGCCAAGATAAAATTCACTACCTTGAGTAAACAATGTTGAGATCCTATGCTATCTAATTATTCTTGATACTTAAGTTCTTGGCCAAGACAAAATAATTCACCAGAAAGAGTTTCTAGTAGGAATCTAATCTCATAAGGACATAGAATCAAGGCACATTAGGGTTTAACATAAACTATTACCCTAGCCGAGATTAGGATATTTAATGGAGGGATTTTAGTGCATGATAATTTATGATTGATGATCCATGTAATGTTTAAAGTTATCAATTATAAACATTCACTTCTAATTAGGTAGTCGTGATATGAAACGCTAGCTATCACTCATGACTTATGGGACTAAGTCTAAAATGGAGATTTCATATTAGTAGAGAAAAATATTTTCTTATTCCCATTGCTAATTAGAAATGAACCTAGAAAGTCACACACCTAATAGTGATCACCTTTCAAAGGTAAAAGGTTTTTGATAAGTGCATGAATGCCTATGTTTTACCCTGTTGTTTATCATGATTTATGCTTAAAATTGAGTTTAATTTGTTTATTCTAGTGTTTTTTTTTATTTCTTTTTAGGAACTTTGACTTACCATGAGATGATAGAATGAAAAAATGACAAGGTTTAGTGCAAAAAATGGAGCATTTTGAAGACGCTAAAGCAAAAAGGAGATTATCCAAGGCCAAAGGTTACAGGCGTGGGTGTGCCCATGGGACAAGAGGAAAAGGCTACTATTTGAAAGTTGGCTAAGTTTTTCTAAGATATTCCCATGCCCAAGCTCATGGGCATGTGTCTGGGCATGGGGTTATTTTGTTAGACTATATAAGTAATTTTTACACAGGATTGAGGGGATCCGAAATTCAATCATAGAGAGCTAACTTTTTTAGGGAACCTAGAGGTTTTATAGTGGGAATCAAAGGTGAAGACCTAAGATATGCTAGATTTGAAGTTAGAATCGAAGATTGAAGCGAAGATTCTTAGATTATTCATCATGAATTATTTAGGCTTTTTTTCTTCTTCTTTGTTTCCTTTGTTTTTCTTATCTAGTATGAACTAAATTTGTATCTGCCTAGACATTTTATGAACCCTAGACCCTTTTGTATGGATTGAATAAATTTAACATCAATTAAATCATTCCTTGAGTTATTTTATCCTTTTTAATGCTTAGTTGGTTAATTATAATTGACAATAGCATGTCTGTTGAGTGGATGCTTGTTTTCATATTATTGACTTGAGAAAGTTTGATATGAATAGAACACTCATTAGGATTGAGGGTTGCTTGGGGCTCAAGAGATATGCCTACAAATCCCATTGGCATTTTGTTCCTTGCTCTTAATGTATGAACTATTTAATTATGTATTGAAAAGAAATTCCTCACACTCTACCTAGAGATGAGGGATTAAATCACTTGAGAGAGGTTTTAATCTAATTTAGTGGAACACTAATTCAATTCGATGTTTGATTTAATTGGTTTACTATTCATAGATTGCAAATGGGAGCTATGGGGATTCATGTAACTACCCACATCTACCCTAGGAGTTTTAGTAACAAATTATTTGAATTTAGGGTTATTATGATAAATTGTGTGACTATATGAAAATTCATGTGTGACGCGATTTATGAGTTTGGGACATGTTAAATTAATTTTAATATGCCTAATATGAATTATTATTTTGAAATAAATGGTTTAAATAAAATGCATTAGCATGAAATAATTTATTTTTTGTAAAATGAATTTTCATGTAAAAAAATGATTTTTAAGCATAAAATAATTTTTTGAGTATTTCTAAAATATTTTTAAAATAAATGTTTTGTGAAAAATTTTAATGAAAATAATAAGAAAAATATTTTTATTCTAATTACCCATAATCAGCCCCTAATTTAAATAAAAAGCCCAAATACCTAAAAGCCAACTACCCAAAAACCCTCCAAACTTAGCTCATTAAGGGTATTATTGGAAATTGCCCAAAACCCTACATTTAAATAGCAAATTTTGGCCAGCACTCTCATTCCAGCAGCCGTCACTCCATTTTTCTGTATTTTGATAGAAAAATTCTCTCAAAATAATTCTCTCTACCGAAATTAAGAAAACATTTTTCAACTTTGCGATTTCTCGCCCGTATTCGTAAGTTTTTCTTTCTTTTCAATTTCCTATATGATTTCTATGAAATAAATTATGAAAAAAAATATTTTGAACTAGTTATTTACTAATTTCTATAGATTTAATTCTATTTGGGAGAGTTTTTGAATGAGAAATTAATTTCTCTATAGAAAACATTAACCTTGCTACGTGATTTCGCCAAAGGTGAATCTTATAACTAAAAATTTGAAATTTTCAAACATAAATTCATTAAGGGGGGTGGCTACTACATATTTAGATTCTAAATTAATTTTTGATGTGTTTTGATGAAAAATATTTGATTAAATCATATTTTTATATATTACTGTACTAACTAAAAAGTTTCAAAAAATAAGGAAATTCAAGGTTTTCGCCTTAGAAATTAAAAGTTGGAAAATTCTATGGTTTAATAATTCTATGGCTGCCAAATTGTGGTGATTGATGTTCTAAACTGATATTTGTTTTGTTTGGATGAAAAATAATGATTTAAATCATGTGTTTATATATTACTGTAATGAACGAAAAGCGCGGAAAACGCGAAAACTCATGATTTTCACCCTAAACCTTAAAACTTAGAATTTTCATGCATAATTTTGTTCTATGGCTGCCAATTCATATATGTGGATGTTATAAACTGATATTTCTATGATTGAATGGAAAATAATGGTTTAAAACACCAGTTTACATATTACTATAATGACCGAAAAATACCGAAAATAAAAAAGGTTCCTAGTTTTGCATCCTAAAACCTAAAATTAGAATTTTCATGTATATGTCACACCTATTGTTGATGATTCATATAGATTGATGTTCTAAAATGATTTTTGTTTTGACTACATAAAAAATCTTGGTTCAAACCATGTTTCTACATATTACTATAATAGACGAAAAGTGCAAAAAGTAAGAAAATTCATATTTTCTCCTTAATAGGGTATTTGGCCATTGTTGGGATTCTTATCCCAATGTCTATAATTTTTGTGTGATGTATTTTAATGATTATTGACATGTATGAATGAATGATAAATAGTTAAATTGCATGTTGGTTAAAGCAATGGCTCTAGACAAGGCTAAAGGCAATTTGGTATATTTGAGGTATCCTAACCTTATGTTGTGATTAGAATGTGAATGTGATTGGGTAATATGGAAATAGGTTATATGATAATTCTATAATGAATTAATGATCTTGAATTGATGAAGAGATTGATTGAATGAATTGGGCATAAAAGATAGGCATGACATTTGAAAGGCTATTGATAAGTTGACATGTATGGAAGTGTTAAGTGTACAGAGATTGTTAAAGTGAATTGATATTAAGATTATGACATTGTGTTTGACTTGAGAAAAGTTTTGGTATAAATTATGATGTGTTTTCATATGGGCCTATAAAGACTAAGTGTGCAAGACTTTTAAAAGTCAACATGTTACGTGCAAATGATGAGTGCACTTATATTTGCAACTCTAAGTGTATGTGAATGTTATATATGTATGGGGTAGTTATGGGATAAGATAGCATAATAATTAAATAAATACTAAGTATTGAATTAAATATTATGACAGAGCTTGAGGAGTCTTAGAAGTCTAAGGGCTACGTGTATTAGGAGCGAGGGAACCACAAGGTAAGTAAACATTATGCTATTGTTACAAGTTCAAGCTATCATGATTATGTTATAGGAACCTTTGAGATTCTTGAAACCCAAGTTCACTTCCATTTTAAATTTGATTATGTGATTTCTTTATTAAGCTTGGGTTGCTAGAGGACATTTGGTCCAAAGCCATTTGTGATTATCCAATGATATATAGTTTTTGTGATTATTATCCTAACTTATATTCTTTCTGGAACTACATTATCATTATATATTTTGTTTGAAAGTTAAACTACTATTGTTATTGGGATACTTATTATTATTACCCTATATGATATTGTTATTTGTGATTACCATTAGCTCTAACTATGGTACCTTTAACCTTTTTTGCAGAAATCCTTATACCGATATGGGTAATCATTATAACCTATGCACATGGTTTTAACTTGATGGATAGGGGTTGTGTATCCACCTCAGTTAGAAGGGGCAATTTTAGCCATTGAGCCTAATTAGTTTCATGATTATATAAGTAATGGGTTGGGAGTTGGAATTTGGTATAAGGCCACCTCTCCCTTGAGTAAATGAGCTAGCATAGTCATTTACTCTAATTGCGTAGTAAGTGTTTTAAGTATGATTTATGCAAACCTGCTAAAGTAAAAATATAGCTAAATTGAAAACTGTGAAACCATGATTTGTAAATCATAAACTATATATTATATGCAATGGGCTTTCCTTAAAAATGGGATATATGATATCGTTTATGTTATATTGTTTACTCATTGAGATCATCTATCTCACCCTTTCTTCCTTGTGTGGTTCCACGTGAGCAAATGTGAGGAGGCAAGGTGATGGCTCAAGAATTATACTTCGCTTGAGGATTCCTTGTCAAAGTCTTTAATAATATTATGTTATGAAGAGATATTCATAGACACTCTGGGAAGTTTATTATGGGATATTAACTATTGATAATTTATTTTAAGACTTTAAGTATTATTTTTGTATGAGGTGTTTTTAAGTATTTATTAAACTATTCTTCCGCATATTGAGGTTTCTTATCTTATTGGATATTTAAGTTAATGCATTGGATTTGGTACGATCCTAAGCATGAATTGTATATGTATAAGTGGGTTCTACGAGTGTGGGTGACCTTATGTCTCCCCATATTCTAGGACTGTCATATCTTTGAAGTTGGGATGTGACAATTCAATATCTAAGTAGTCATTACCATTGATATCTTTGCAATTTTCTCATTATTTTCCTTAGTTCAATTTTATTTGGTTAAAATAGTTGCCTTATTTTAATTGCTATCTCCAATTATCAATTCGCTAAAAAATAGTGAAAGTTTGAGCTAGTGTTTGCCACTAGTCCTTAGTGGAACGATATCTTTCTCTCATCACTATATTCTTGATCGACCCATGCACTTGTGGTAAGGTTCAACCATTAGTTTTCCACAATAATTAATTAAAGTGTTTAATTAATCGATTAGTGGTAAAATGATTAAATATGTAATTAAATTTACAATGACCCTAGCATGTTCTGATGTTAAATCTAAAAAAGTTTCGATTCAATTAAATCTTAATTTGCATGTGATACCAATGAGAAAGATTAAACTAAAAAATGATTTGGACTAAATCAAAGACTTAATTTTAAACTTAGTGAAAATCCTAAACACATGAGATGTTCCCTAAGCCTAAATTTGATATGGAAAAGATGCAATTTAAGGGGTTAGAGAAAATTCACTATTCATAAGCCTATGTGATGGATTTAAGGGTTAGAGAATTTTTTATTAAGGTTAATATTGTAATTATATCTTTTGGCTAATAAAAATGTCCATTTTACCACTAAAGGATAAAATGGTCATTTCACCATTTGAAAAAGCAAAGTCCACATTTGCCCCTTCATCAAATGATGAGCTAAAAGGGTGTTATGGTCATTGTGAAGACTTAAAAGTTAAGTCTTGGAAAGAATATAAAAGCTATGAGTTTTTTATGTTCTTAGAAGAAGTGAACATCATTTTTTACTTGAATCGATTTTGAAGAGAAAGAAGTTGAGAGAAAAAGAAAAGAAGAAATTATTTCTTTAAGTTTTCTTTTAATATCTAATTCTTTTTCTTAGTTCTTTATGAAAGAACAAAATTGCTTGCAATTTGAAAATGAGTATAGTCCAAAATAATCAAAGAGACACCTTTAGAGAGGGATTCAAGAACACCAAAGAAACCAAATGGAAAATTAACGATGAGCTAGGTGTGGATGATTTAGAGGCTTTACACTTAGGAAGCTCTTTAATAAAGAAAGAAGGAACCTCCAAGAGATAATATGATTACTCTTCCTTTTTCTTTCTATGGATATGTGTTTTATACATAAATTAATTAAATTACTTGAATGAATTTTGGACTATAATAGGTGAAGTGATATTTTAAAATGTTTAAAATTTCACCCCACCATCTTGCTTCCACTTGTGAACCTTTAATTCTACATCTCTCAGAATTACAGACCATTCAATAAGGAAAAGAATCAATCAAGCCTTATTAATCATCATCAAATCATCCGGGACTCAGTAATGAGCATAACACAACTAAAATCATGGAAAACGGATGTGAAACGAGCAAGAACGAGCTAAAACAGGCAGAATGGGTGAAGGACGACCTGTTGCCACACATGCCACAGAGCCTTTTGCGGTGCCACATAGATCTCTGTGGCACTGCTGCAGAGGCTTTTGTGGTACCATAGAGGCTTGTGCGACATCGACGGCATGCCTCTGCTCCCATATTGGAAAATTGAGTCTTTATGCTTCATTCTTCCCCCTATATATAGAGGTGGCCTCTCTACTCTCAAGACACACAGACTTAGAGGCTTAAAAAGTGATAACTTCAAGTAAATTGCTTTGCTTTTGCTCCTTGCTTTGCAAAGCACATTGGGTGGTTTCTCCTTGATTCCTATTTGACTAGTTTAAGGCTTTCCACCAAGCCTGTTTGAGGCAAGTCTCTTGCCCAAGTCTCGTGTCCATCGTGTGGAGAAGGTGAAGTTCTGTTCCGGTGGTCCAAGGTTTGTGTCTTTTGTGTGAAGAAGGTGGAATTGCGATCCAGTCATCCACTCCATCTGCCCTACATCCTTAAGTCACGAAAGCGTAAGGTAATCTTCTTTTCCTTTCTATTTGATTATTGTCTATTTTAGTTAGTTAATTAAATTGGTGCATCTAGGTTGCTAGTTAATCAACTTTGGTAATCAATTAAGCTAACTAATTAATTCAACCCTCTTTTAATCAATCAATCAAAACATGATAAAGTGGCTAGGCTAAACTAACATCTTCGTAAGAAGGGAGAATTGTGTGGGTTCTAATTCCTATTCAAAGGGATACGTAGGCATGCTTGGTTCAAGCATTGAATCCAATTAAAATTAATCAACTATCCCCCTATCACCTTCTTCACTTATATTTTTGTGTTTACTAGCTTTATTATTAGGATTAGTTTGGGGAATGTGTGACTTTCCTAGTACCCATAAGGGCTAGAGGAGGTATCCCCTATGTTTTAGGATTTTATTTGTAATGATTAATCTTACTTTGGATTATTACTTGTATTTGTTATTGAAATTAATGATCATATATATTATAAATTGTTCATGCATTTTACTTGCTCATGAAATATATTTTAAGGTTACTTTTTGTAACAATCCACACCCACTCTAGGAATTTTCGTGATAAATGCTTGATTTATAACTAATAAAGTTAAGTGTGTGCTTGTGTGAAAATTTGTAATCTAAATGATTGATGAGTATGTGGAATATTAAATTAATTTTAATATGCATAATATGAGTTGCTATTGTGAAATAAATGATTTACATGAAATGCATTTGCATAAAAGAATTTATTTTAAATAAAATGAATTTTCATGCATAAGACAATTTTTAAGCATAAAATAATTTTATGGGTATTTTTAAAATATTTTTAAATAAATATTTTTGAGGGAAATGTTCCAGAATTAATAAGAAAAATATTATTTTTATTTTAATTCTATTCAGCCAAAAATTTTAAAGGGAAAGCCCAAATACCCAAAAGCCCACTACACAAAAATCCTCCTAACCTATTTCATTAAGGGTATTAGTGGAAATTCCACTTCAACCCTAGTATTTATTCTAAATTTCAGCCAAACAAGGGTTTCCAGCATCCATCCTCTTATTCTTTCTGTATTTTGGCAGAAAATCTTCTCAAAATATTTCTCTCTACCGAAATATTAAAAACACCTTACCGTTTCGCGATTTCGTGACCGTAATCATAAGTTTTTATCCTCTTTCGATTTCTAAACTGATTTCTATGAAATAAATTATGGAAAAACTATTTTGAACTGTTTTATTACTGATTTCTATAGATTCAATTCTCTTTGAGTGAATTTTTGGGAGAGAAAATTTATTTTCTACCAAAAACACGATTCTTTCTGCAAGATTTCTCCAAAGGTGAATTCTATAACTTAAAATCACAATTTTATTGCATAAACATCATAAGGGGGGGCGATTTGTGCATGATTGTATTCTAAACTGATTTTTGATTTGTTTTGATGAAAAATATTGGATTAAATAATATTTCTGCATATTTTTGCGATGATCGAAAAGTTTCGAAAAACAAAGGAATTCAAGGTTTTCATGTTAGAACTTGGAAGTTAGAAAATTTTATTCTTTCATAAATATATGGCTATTGATTTGTATGAATAGGTGTTCTAATATGATATTTGTTTTGTTTAGATGAAAAATAATGATTTGAATCATGTGTTTGTTTATCGCTGAAATGAACAAAATGCGCGGAAAGCACGGAAACTCATGATTTTTCACCTAAGCCTTTGAACTTGGAATTTTTTATATAAACCCTATCTATGGCTCCCGATTCATGAAGGAATGTGTTCTAAACTAATATTTTCAATGATTGAATGAAAAATAATGGTTTAAATAACCTATTTGCATATTTCTAAAATGACCGGAAAATACCAAAAACAAGAAAACTTATGGTTTTGTGCACTATAATGCAAAAGATTGAATTTTTATATATTAATGACACCAATAGTGGCCGATTCCTATGAATTTATATTCTACAATGATTTTTGTTATGTTTACATGAAAAATCTTAGTTCAAACCATGTTTTTACATATTTCTGAAATAGATGGAAAGCACGAAAAGAAGAAGAATTTGATTTTTACCTTAATGATGCATTCGGCCTACATGAACAATTTTGTCCAAATGTTTATAAATTTTATGTGATGTGTCTTGGTGATTGTTAACATGTATGTATGTATACTAAATGATAAAATTGCATGTTAGTTGAAGGTATGATCCTAGATAAGCTTAAATGCATTTTGGTATACTTAGGGTATACTTAAGGTATCTTAACCTTATATTGTGATTAGAATGCAAATGTGGTTGAGAAATATGGAACTAGATATTATGATGACTTAATGATGAACTTATGGTTATGAGTTAATGAAGTAAAAGGGATCATAAGAGTCAAGCATGATGTTTGAAGAATTAATTGTTAAGTTGACATGTATGGAAGTGTAAAGTGAACTAAGATAATTGATAAGTGAATTGATATTGAGGTAATGATATTGTGATGACCTTAAAAAGGTGTTGATATGATTGCAATGTGTTTTCATGTGAGCCTATAAGGCCTAAGTATGCAAGACTTTTAAGCCAACGTGATATGTGCAAGTGATGAGTACATTTATGAGTGAACTCTAATGTGTATGCTATATGGACATGGGTAGTTATGGGATAGGAGCATCATGAGTAAATAAATACTAAGTTTTAAATCAAATATTATGTTAGAGTTTGAGGAGCTTTAGAAGTGCAAAGGGGACTACATGTACTAGGAGCAAAGGAACCCCAAGGTGAGTAAACATCGTATTCATGTTATAAGTGTAAACAACATTTTGTTGTGTTATAAGAATGTGATATATTGTTATATGAACCTTTGTGATCTTTGAGACCCAAGTTCTTTCCATTTTAAATATTATTATATGATTTTTTTTGTCAAGCTTGGGTTGCCAAAGGACATTTGGTCTAAAACTATTTTGCTATCCAATGAGAAATTCTTGCGATTAACACCCTAACTTGTATTCTTTATAGAACTACACTTTCATTGTATCATTATTTGAAAGTCAAACTACTATTGGTATTGAGTTACATGTTATTGTTGCCTTATGTGATATTGTTAATTGTGTTTACCAATAGCTCTAGCTAAGGTACCTTTACCCTTTATGTAGAATCCTCATGCCGATGCGGGTAATCATTAGAACCTGCGCACATGGTCTTAACCTGATGGATAGGGGTAGTGTATCCACCTCAACTAGAAGGGGTGGTTCTAGCCATGGGGCCTGATCAGCTTCACGCTTTCTACATGATAGGAGTTGGAATTTGGTATAAGGCCACCTCTCCTCTATGTGTTCGAGTGATAGAGCAGTAGCCTTCACTCACTATGTGTTATAAGTGTGATTTTTGCAAACTTGTCAAATTGAACCCTTGCTAAATTGCAACCTGATTCATGAGTTATAAACCATGAACTATATGTATAAGCTATGTGTTTCCTTTCAAAGGAATATGTGATAATGTATGTACCTTTTCATTTTCTCATTGAGATCATCTATCTCACCCTTTTTCCTTGTGTGGTTCCAGGTGAGCAAATGTGAGGAGGCAAGGTGATGGCTCAAGCATTCTACTTCGCTTGGGGAATTCCTTGTCCAAGTTATCAATAATACTATGTTTATGAAGTTTTGTCTTTAGATGCTCTGAGAATGTTGATTAATGCTTATCGAGATTTATATTATTTTCCTTATAGATTTTTATATGTAATGATTTATTTTAAGTCTTCCGCAATTTATGGTATTCATCTAAATGTTTTAAATGTGTTAATGAAAGAGGTTCGGTAAAATCCTAGGCATGATTGTTATATGTTAATGGGTTCTACGGGCGTGGGTGACCTTATGTCTCCCCATGTTCTAGGACCATCGTATCTCTAAGGTTGGGATGTGACAAAGATGGTATCAGAGCTATAGTTTTTAAAAGTCTAGTTAGGCTTGTTTTATATGAGTTGCTTAAGTAAAATCCTGGAGTATAGGAATTTTCCTGTCCTGTCACTTGCAGTCTATCGCTAGCATAGTTCCAAGAAATCCTAGTAGATTTTAGTAATCCTTGTTATTGTTTGCTTGCATTACGATTCTTTTGACAGATGACCAAGAAGATTATGCCTGCTCGAGGACTGCAACCTGGAGCACCCTATGTGACCTGTAAGAGGACTTGGCCAAAGATGCTCGAGAAAGTAGTAACTGTGATTTGCCCTACGAAAGACAAGACCCCTGACGAAGAGGAGGACCCTGAGGAGCGCTTAGATCCTGATTGGGTATATAGTAAGGTTCAAAAATTGGAGGATAACTATTCATGCTTGAAGGAGGAAAACTGACGTCTTAAGGTTATGATTTGTGCACTAAAAGAGGATATGGAGCAGCTCAGGTTAGGGATTGTTGAGCATAGAGGAGATTACTCGCCAGTAAGGTCTGCATCTTCAGCTAATTACCATCAAGATAGAGATCTTCTTTGCTACCGATGTGGCAGCAGTGTCCATATCGCTCTTGATTGCTCTGGAGGTGGATACGATACTTAGGTCGAGTAGATATGATGATCGACGTAATGGCATAGCACTTTATATGATATGAATGATTTTCCTTGATTGCCTAAATTACCTAGGATGAGATGATTTCCTTTATTATTATGCTATAGTGTGATATTATGAGATATATGCTATATGATTTTGATATGTGATATGTGCAAAACTATGTGACATGTGATTCATACATGACATGTGCTTAGTGATGTGACATGGAAAATGCATGATAATGTGTGCTAAGATAAGGGGGAGGTTAAATGGGTTAAGATAGGGGACTAGTACTAAATTCCCTTATTATGATAGACAAAATGCCTCCCAAGAAGAAGGTTCACACAGTCGCCCAATCCATTAGGGCTAATGACGATGTTATATCAGACACCGCATTGAATGCTGCCTCTGCACCTATATAGTCAAGAGAAAGATCTAACTCGAGGGCACCAACTATGGGCTCTAGTGAGCAAGCATCTTCGCAAGAAGTGCATGCCATGCATGAAGAAATGAGAGATTTGTGCAAGGAACTGGATGAGCTATGAGCTCAAAGGTGGGAAGCGCCGCCAACTCAAGAAAGGAATGGAGTTACGCCACCTGCGGTAGGCACACCTACTCGGAGAGAGAGGAAACGACTACATGATGAGGGAATGACCATGGTGGAGTTTAAGAAGCTGCAACCGCCTACTTTTTTGTGGTGAGGAAGGAGATGACCCTCATGAATTTTTGGATGAGATGGATAAGCTAGTCCATCATTTATCTTGCTTAGATGCTCGAGTGATTGAGTTGGTAGGACTCCAACTCAAGAAAGAAGCTTGGTACTGGTATGAGAGGAATATTGAAGAACAACTTTACGGGGCTGACCCACCTACTTGGGCAGAATTTAAGCAAGAAGTAATGGATCAATTCTTGCCAGAAGGAGAAAGGCAAGATAGGGCATTGCAGTTTGAGCAACTAAAGCAAAGACCAACAATGTCCGTGTCTGATTATGCTAAGGAGTTTAACCGACTTAGTCATTTCGCTGTCAACATCGTTCCTACCAAAGCAAGTCGCGTCAATCATTTCCTTAGAGGACTGATCACACCTCTATTCAATTTGTTGGCAGCAACCGAATTTCCAACCTTAGCCAAGCTCATAGACAAGGCCAAGGTCATAGAGAAAAGATACAAGGTGGAGAGAGCTGAACGAGCTGAACCAGACCTGTTCGCCTTAAATATATAAATCGATGATACCCGCAAGCAATCGGGGTAATCGTAGTATACTGAAAGTTCCTAAGGTCGTCTCACAAGGAAGTGCAAAGGAAAAATTACTTACTTTTCTAATTTAGAAATATAAAAACAAATAGAGAATTGCAATAAAATAAGAAACTATACTAGGAACTAAATATCTAAATTTTTCTTGAAAACTAAAGCAAAGAAAAAAATATGAGACCTTATGCAAAATGGATGTTTAGGATTTGAATGGAATTCACTAGTCCTTATATGCTCAGTAAATCTTAACCCAAAATGATAATTCTATTAATTACTTTTTTTTTATAAATAAATATCTTGAACCTAATTCAATAGCTTTCACATTCATGAATTAAACTCAATAAATTTGTCTAAATCAAAAGTAATTTTCTTCCTAGGGTTTATATTTCTAATTTGTCCTAGAAACTCAAGTGACTTAATTCTGATTTTAAATTTCATCTCTCGATCCATCATTTAAAACCTAAATTGAACAATTGGTGATCAAGCAATTATTCGTAAGAATTAAACCAATTCAATTTGAGAGAGTAAGACAATTATCATTTTGGGAAGAAGCAATCATAGCATATTCATAGTTAGTTACCTTCAAATCCTAAACAAAGAAAGATTTAGCTCATGATAAACAAGATAATCATCCCAATTTCATTACACACTAAAAAATCCATGAAAGTAATTTAGCAAATTAATTAACCAAAAGAAAGTGATGAAATACAAAGATCCAAACCTTGACACTAAGTGAAAGAGTTTTGTTTCTATCTCTAGAATAGTTTTTCCCCTTTTCCAGATCTGGTTCTTCCTTCTCTTAGTAGCTATCGCCCTTTCTTCTTATGAGCTCGAGAAAAAAAAATTGGAATTCTCCTCCCTTTTTGTTGGAAAACTCTCTATATATCGTTTTTATAAAAAATAACTGACTAATGTTTTAAAAATATTTAAAACTCAGATAAGATAATTCTGTTCGAAAAACATGCGACTAGGCGCTAGAAATTGTCGCCAGGCGCTGGGTAACAGAGGCTGCTGCTTACTGCGAGGCGCTGGAAAATGCAGCAAGACGATGGGAAAGTGTAGCCAGGCGCTTTAAATCTCAGTCTTGGAAGGGCAGCGGGTCGCTGGGATTCACCGCGAGGCGCTGGAGTTGTTCTCTGCTGAACGCCATCGGCAGCTCGGTTATTCACGTGCACTTGTCATTTCCAAATTCCTCCCATTCCTCTCTACTTGTTTAGCATCTTCACATAATTTCTACAAACATAGATAAACCTTCCTCAAACCTTAAAAAGCACAAAATAAACATAAAAACAAATATCAATTTTACAAAATTAATCAATTAAACACCACAAAAATCCATATAAACATGCAACAAACAACTCCCCCACACTTACTCTTTGCTTGCCCTCAAGCAAACTTTACTCAACCATTTCCTTCATGTAATATAAAATAAACTATGGGCCTCACAATATAGATGATCAAATTAGAACATATTCCAATTGCTAAAATACTTAACACCCTTTACCCAATCATCTTTTCAAATCAACTCAAATTTTTGCAAGGGATGTTAAAACAGAAGATTTGTTGCACTTCATGATAGGCATATACACTCACTATCATCACAGTAAATCTCTAATCAAATGAAGTAAACCAATGCACGTACATCCTCCTCATAGGCATGCTAACTAATTTGTCTCCACTAATGAAGTTCACAAAGGTTAAAAAGATCAAAAGGTCTTTACAAAGGTTGTAATGGGATCTAAAAAGGTAAAGGGCTAACAAGAAACAAGCTAGACTAAATCAAAGTTTCCTTTGAATACGATGTAAGATAAATTCTTGAATCTCAAAGTGCCTACTACTTAAAAACAACTCTCTTTTTATTTATTTATTTATTTTTTTTAATTTTTGACATGTATATATATATATATTTTTATTTTATATATATATATATATATATATATATATTATTTTATTTTTTTCTCTCTTTTTTTTTTTTTTTTTTTTTTTTTTATATAAAGGCACTCTTTATACTACCTTACATCAGTACTCAAAGAAAATATAAGGGTGGTGTAGACATGGTGAAAACAAACAAAGATTCTCAAGCTAAAGGTATGCATTATAATGCACATATTTGGCTCAAAGGGCTAACAAAGGGAATTAAAACAACTAAGGTGGATACAAGAATTTGGTTAAAACAATAAAATGCCTTAATCATTTCTCTTTTTTTTTTCTAAGTGAACTTAAAATTTTGCCTTGACCAACTAATTAGCATGTTCTAAGGAGGGCGAGATTCATCAATGATGATATGTTGCATAAGCCCTCTCTAAGTTAGCATCCACAAACTTTCTAAATCCACCCAAGCAGTTCAAAAATTTTATCTAAATCTTAAAGCAATGATCAAGGGTAAAAAAAATTAAATGATAATAACAATGAAATATAATCCAATTCAAGCATCATCTAATAATATCCTTGGCCCATCCAACATCAACTGATCAAAAAGTTGAGTAAGCTTAACACAGAGGACGAAACAAAGAACTAAGCACACCAAACATAAAACATGCAGAACAAAAATTAAACTACTTAAAGAAACCAAATTTTTTTTTTTTTTTTTACTAAAACTCCCCCACATTTAAATTCCACATTGCCCTCAATGTGGAAAATGCATGCAAAACTAAAAACAAAACTACATAATAGAAATGATATTTTAAATAAAATAAAAGTTAAAAGTATAATAAAGAAAGTTACCTAGGCATCCGCCTCCGGCGGTGTGGAAGGAGGTGTCGAAAAGTCAAGTCCATATTTCTCGCCAAGGATCTGGATGGTGCGCCTTTGCTGTCTCTACTCCTTCTCCATCCTATCAAATCTTCCACGAATCTCAATCATATCGGCCTTGTTTTACGTTTCCATGGTCTGAAGTTGGGTTAAAACCAATCGCCAACCCTCTGGTTCACTAGTTGATGCTTAAGGTTGAGAATAGAGGTCTGAAAATGGCATAAGTTGCTGCTCAGTCGGCTCAATGTGTTCCTCTTCCAGAGGGAGAGTAGAGGTACCACTCTGGGTAACTGTAGGTTGAGTGGCACTCCGAATATCCCTCCAACACTTCCTAGTTTCAGGATCTCTCAACCGATTATCTATTGTAATAATTTCGGAGCTCACCCAAGATTCTAAAGTGAAATTCCACTTAGGTAGTGTCTCTAAGTCTTTGGTGGACGGATCAACAAGGTCATGGTGAAAGGCTATAGCAGAAAGAACATGCCCCATATTTAGTTTGAACCTTTTATGATTTATCATCTCCATAATAGAGTGCCGTAACAATGAAGCTGTATCAATTGCCTTCCCATTAGCCAAGCACCACAAAACACTCAGCTCCTTAGACGAAACCTTGCTGCTCTCGAATTTTCCAAAAACAACATGGCACATAAATTTGTGCAAAATGAGAGTAGAATGATCCTTTATAAGGCCATTAGGAGCCTTATTTGTATCAAATTTCTTCTGGCCTGTTAATGACTTCCAAAATGCATCCGCATCAAATTTACAGTCAAGACTATTACTGCCATCGATAGGAAATCCAAAAATTGTACACATATATTCATGTTGTAGCCTATATTCCTCATCATAAATTCTAAAATACACTGTTTCCTCTTCATCTCCCACAGGTTGATAAGTGGTGAAAAATTCTAAAGCAAGCCTAGGATAAACATCATAATCCATTTTAATGAACTTCCCCCAACCTAGGATTGTGCTCAATCTTTCAATTTCACCATCCAATCCAATTTTTTTCAAGGCCTCAAAATCTAGATATCGACATATTTTAAAAGACCGACTAGATTCAGTAAGAGCAGCATACCTTTCGCCTTCGCTTTCGATAAAATTCAGAATGGGGCTCCATAATCATCTCTAAGATCCTTCTCCAATCTTTTGCCTTTTCCCTTAGTCTTTGGTCCCTTCCTCCCACTACTCTTGACTCTCTTGGACATGGTATTGATAAATAATGCAAGATTTGGAGGTGGATGTTGAAGTTGGGAGAGAGAAATCGAAGGGTTCTTGGGTTTAAATTCAGAAATGGCGAGGAAATGAGGAATAGAAGGGTGGTCGAGCATTTTAAATCTGGTAGGTGGCCCTAAAAATGTCAAAAATGCCCTTATTTCTACTGCTAAGTCTCGCAGCGCTGGAGCATGCAGCGAGGTGCTGGAGCATGAAGCAAGGCGCTGGACACTGATCCAGGGCTGATAGCTGCAGCGCGACGCTACAAGTTGATGCGAGGTGAGGCTTGTCATAGCGAGACGCTACGAGGGCTGGCGAAATGCTGCCAACCTGGTCCTGCTACCAGTTAAGATTACTGCGACTCACTGTATTTCGCAGCGAAACGCTGGCTTTATAACTCCTGCAAAACTTAATAATCCAATCTCTTTATCTGATACCTGAAAAACAAAAACAACAGAAATAAACCCCAGCATAAATCTATTCTAAAATTAAAGCAGATAAAATTTCATTCAAAAGAAAATAAAACAAATGATCTTTTTTTTTTTTTTAAACAAAACATACTAATAATGAACAAACATAAATTTTGGGGTGCCTCCCAAAGAGCGCTACTTTAACGTCTCAGCAGACGATTACCATCCTTTAAGGGTTTTGAAGCAAAATGCTTTCTTTCTCTTGAATCTCTTGCAGTCCTTCAAGATATGGCTTAACTCTCTGCCCATTCACTTTGAATTTTTCATTGGTACGAGAGTTAAGTAATTCTACAGTCCCGAAAGGAAATACAATAGTTACCTTAAAAGGACCACTCCATCTTGACTTGAGTTTACCTGGAAAGAGGCGCAACCACGAGTTGTAAAGCAGCACCTTCATTCCTGGTACTAGTGTCTTCCAAACAAGGTGTTTATCATGAAGAGCTTTGGTTTTTTCCTTATAAATTCTGGAACTTTCATAAGCTTCGTTCCTCAGCTCATCCAACTCCGAGATTTGCAACATTCTTCTTCCTTTTGCCTCCTCCAAATCAAAATTAAGGGCCTTTATTGCCCAATAAGCCCTGTGTTCCAGTTCCATTGGCAAATGGCAAGCCTTGCCATAAACCAATCGAAATGGACTCATTCCCAAAGGGGTTTTGTAAGCCGTCCTGTAGGCCCACAATACATTACTTAGTCTGAGAGACCAATCTTTTCTCGAAGTGTTCACTGTCTTCTCCAGAATACACTTGATCTGCTTGTTAGATGTCTTAACTTGTCCTGAGGTCTGTGGGTGATATGGGGTAGCCACCTTATGTTTCACTCCTAATTTTTGCATAAGTTTCTCAAACAACTTGTTGCAAAAATGGCTCCCCCCATCACTAACAATGACTATTGGTGTGCCAATCCTGCTAAGAATAAATTCCCTCACAAATTTAACAACAACATTAGCATCATTAGTGCGGGTAGGAATTGCCTCCACCCATTTTGAGACATAATCAATAGCAACCAAGATAAACAAATAACCATACGAAATAGGAAAATGTCCCATAAAGTCAATTCCCCACACATCAAAAATCTCAACAACAACAAAATTAGTGAGGGGCATTTCATTTCTTTTGCCAATATTACCTACTCGTTGGCACCTGTCACATTGTTTATAGTACATGTGAGCATCTTTAAATAGAGTAGGCCAATAAAGACCACTCTGAAGCACTTTCTCAGCTGTTTTCTTACCACCAAAATGCCCCCCACAGCTAAGATCATGGCAGAATTTTAGAACATTTTGCTACTCATCCTCCGGTATGCATCTGCGGACAATTTCATCTCTGCAAATTCTAAACAAATATGGCTCATCCCAAAAGTAATACTTACTTATATGCAAAAACCTTTTCTTTTCTTGATAAGTCATTTCAGATCTCAGAATATTACAAGGTAATTTGCAATGTCAGCATACCATGGGCTATGGATTAAAACAAACAACTGCTCATCAGGAAATGTTTCAAGATTATTATGAATGTGACTCACTGCAAGATCATTGTGCAAAAGGGGCAGTCTAGACAAATGATCTGCCACTACATTCTCACTCCCCTTTTTGTCCCTAATTTCATAATCAAATTCTTGCAAGAGTAGCACCCATCTAATTAACCGAGTTTTAGCATGTTGTTTAGTCAAAAGATATTTTAGAGCAGCATGATTAGTAAATACTATGACTTTAGAACCAATTAAATATGCTCTAAACTTATCTAATGCATATACAACTGCTAACATTTCCTTTTTTGTTGTTGTATAATTAACCTGAGCACTATTAAGGGTCAAACTTGCATAATAAATAACTCTCAAAAAATTTTCAACCCTTTGCCCCAAAACAGCCCCTAATGCAAAATTTGATGCATCACACATTATCTCAAATGGTAAAGTCCAATTAGGAGCTATAATAACAGGTGCAGTTGTGAGTTTCTCTTTTAAGGTAGTAAAGGCATTCATACATGCATCATCAAAAATAAAAGGCACATCTTTTCCTAATAGTCTACACAAAGGTTGACTTATTTTGGAAAAATCCTTTATGAATCTCCTATAAAAACCAGCATGTCCTAGGAAACTTCTTATCCCCTTAACCGAAGTAGGAGGAGGTAAGTTAGCAATTAAGTCAATTTTTGCCATGTCAACCTCCATACCCTTTTCTGACACAATATGACCCAAAAGCAATTCCATGACTAACCATAAAGTGACTCTTTTCCCAACTCAATGTGAGATTACTCTTAATGCATCTCTCAAGCACAAGGATCAATTTATTGAGGCAATCATCAAAAGAATTTCCAAATACAGAGAAATCATCCATAAATACTTCAATAAAATTACCTATCATGTCAGAAAACACTGACATCATGCATCTCTGGAAAGTCGCAGGTGCATTGCATAATCCAAAAGGCATTCGTCGGAAGGCAAAAGTTCCAAAGGGACAAGTGAACGTGGTCTTTGATTGGTCCTCCGGAGCTATGGGAACTTGGTAATAGCCTAAAAGACCGTCAAGAAAACAATAATAGGAGTGTCCTGCAAGTTTACCTAACATCTGGTCAATAAAGGGAAGAGGAAAATGATCTTTTCTAGTAACAGTGTTTAGCTTCCTATAATCTATGCACATCCGCCAGCCCGTAACTGTTCGAGTAGGAACCAACTCATTTTTCTCATTCTTAACAACTGTGATACCCGTTTTCTTAGGAACCACATGCACCGGGCTGACCCACTCACTATCTGCCACAGGGTAAATCACTCCCTCATCTAACAACTTAATCACCTCTTTTTTCACAATCTCACTTAAATTGGGATTTAATCTTCTTTGAGTCTCTCTTTTGGGTTTAGCTCCCTCCTCCAAAATTATTTTATGCATACACATAGAAGGGCTAATCCCCTTAATGTCACTCAAACCCCATCCTATTGCTTTCTTCAACCTATTCAATACATTCACCACTCTCTCTTCTTCATTCACACTCAACAAAGCTGAGATTATCACAGGTAAAGTGTCCCCCTCCCCTAAGAACACATACTTAAGGTGCTTTGGAAGCTCCTTAAGTTCTAAGCCAGATGTAAACTCTTGGCTTTTGTTTTGGATTAAAGGGAGTTCTACAACCTCTTCTTCACTTGCTTTTTCCTCATATTCTATCTCATCCAAACTCTCAAGATAGTTAACAACTTCAGGAACTAAAATTTCAGCCTCACTGTTAATGTTCAAAGTAATTTCCAATTTATCTTCTGAAAAAATCCTGTAAAAACACATCTTGCACACAAGCATCAATGCAATCAACAAAAGAACATTCCTCATAAAATGACATGGGCTGAACAGTTAAATTCTTAAAAATGGAAAATTCAACAGTTTGACCAAGCACCGTCATGGTAAGTTTTCCATTTTTAACATTTATCAATGTATCGGTCGTAGCCATAAAAGGTCTTCCCAACAAAATATGAAGATCAGACTCACTAATTGACTCTTTACCCATGTCCAAGACCACAAAATCAACAGGAACTATTAACCCTCCCACCTGTACTAGCACATCTTCAATTATACCCTTAGGATATCTCAAAGTTCTATCTGCTAATTGAAGACACATTTTGGTGGGTTTAAGTTCCCCCAAATTTAACAACAAAAATAGTGAATAAGGCATCAATCGACGATACCCGCAAGCAATCGGGGTAATCATAGTATACTGAAAGTTCCCAAGGTCGTCTCATAAGGAAGTGCAAAGGAAAAATTACTTACTTTTCTAATTTAGAAATATAAAAACAAATAGAGAATTGCAATAAAATAAGAGACTGTACTAGGAACTAAATATCTAAATTTTTCTTGAAAACTAAAGGAAAGAAAAAAATATGAGACCTTATGCAAAATGGATGTTTAGGATTTGAATGGAATTCACTAGTCCTTATATGCTCAGTAAATCTTAACCCAAAATGATAATTCTATTAATTACTTTTTTTTTATAAATAAATCTCTTAAACCTAATTCAATAGCTTTCACATTCATGAATTAAACTCAATAAATTTGTCTAAATCAAAAGTAATTTTTCTTCCTAGGGTTTATATTTCTAATTTGTCCTAGAAACTCAAGTGAATTAATTCTAATTTTAAATTTCATCCCTCGATCCATCATTTAAAACCTAAATTGAACAATTGGTGATCAAGCAATTATTCGTAAGAATTAAACCAATTCAATTTGAGAGAGTAAGACAATTATCATTTTGGGAAGAAGCAATCATAGCATATTCATAGTTAGTTGTCTTCAAATCCTAAACAAAGAAATATTTAGCTCATGATAAACAAGATAATCATCCCAATTTCATTACACACTAAAAAATCCATGAAAGTAATTTAGCAAATTAATTAACCAAAAGAAAGTGATGAAATACAAAGATCCAAACCTTGACACTAAGTGAAAGAGTTTTTTTTCTATCTCTAGAATAGTTTTTCCCCTTTTCCAGATCTGGTTCTTCCTTCTCTTGGTAGCTATCCCCCTTTCTTCTTGTGAGCTCGAGAAAAAAAAATTGGAATTCTCCTCCTTTTTTGCTGGAAAACTCTCTATATATCGTTTTTATAAAAAAATAACTGACTAATGTTTTAAAAATATTTAAAACTCAGATAAGATAATTCTGTTCCAAAAACACGAGGCTAGGTGCTGGAAATTATCGCCAGGCGCTGGGTAACAGAGGCTGTTGCTTACTGCGAGGCACTGGAAAATGCAGCGAGGCACTGGAAAATGCAGCGAGATGATGGGAAAGTGTAGCCAGGCGCTTTAAATCTCAGTCTTGGAAGGGCAGCGGGTCGCTGGGATTCACCGCGAGGCGCTGGAGTTGTTCTCTGCTGAACGCCATCGGCAGCTCGGTTATTCACGTGCACTTGTCATTTCCAAATTCCTCCCATTCCTCTCTACTTGTTTAGCATCTTCACATAATTTCTACAAACATAGATAAACCTTCCTCAAACCTTAAAAAGCACAAAATAAACATAAAAACAAATATCAATTTTACAAAATTAATCAATTAAACACCACAAAAATCCATATAAACATGCAACAAACAAGACCAGAAGGGAAGGCATAAGAACAAAGGTCATAAAGGACAACATGGAAATGGAGGAGAGAAAAAAAAGGAGTTTTCATCATCTGGACCACGAAATGGTCAAACTAAGCAAGAGATCCCTACATGCGGCAAATGTGGAAGGAAACATTCTGGAGTCTACCGGAAAGCGCTTGCCTTAGGTCTGGGCAAATGGGGCACTTCATAAAGGACTGCCCACATATGAGGAGTCAAGGGAATGGGACCATAGTGCGATCACAATCTAAGCCATTCCAAATACAAGGACAAAGAGTCAAGGACAAGGGGCTACTGGTTGGGAATGCACTGATGACAGAGAATAAGGGCAAGGGTCGAGTCTTCCCATTAAATCCACAAGAGGCTCGCGATTTGCACACCGCCATCACAGGTATCATCCCTATCCAAAGTTCTAACGCAAAATGTTTAATTGATTCTAGTGCTACCTATTCGTTTGTGTTGCCTTGTTTTGCTAAGTACTTGGGTATAGATAAGGAATTGATGAGTGAACCGTTAGTAATAGCAACTCCTTTAGAGGAAGTGATGGAAGTAAAGTATGAGTATAAAGGCTGTGATGTAGACATTAATGGAGAAACACTTTTGATAGTGTTGCTAGAATTGGACGTACTAGAATTCGATGTGATATTAGGGATGGACTGGTTGTATGAGCATAGAGCTCGTATCGACTGTAGGAAGAAACTTATTGAGTTTCAAACTAGAGATGGGAAGGAATTTATGTACCAAGGAGATAGGAATGAGAATCCTCTGAACTTGATATCGGCCTTAGGAGTGAGACGGATGTTAAGGAAAGGATGTTAAGCATATCTAGCCCACGTAATTGATACTGGCAAAGAAGCTACCATTTGAGACGAGAGCATTCCAGTAGTGGATGAGTTCATGGATGTCTTTCTAGAAGATTTACTCGGATTACCCCCTGATCATGAGATCGAGTTTAACATTGAACTGCTACCTGGTACGCAACCGATATCGATACCGCCATATCATATGGCACCAATGGAGCTGAAGGAGTTAAAGACGCAATTGCATGACCTGCTCGGTGAGGGCTTCATTTGACTAAGTAGTTCACCATGGGGCGCTCCAGTGTTGTTCATGAAAAAGAAAGATGGATCGTTCCAAATGTGCATCGACTATCGTCAACTTAACAAAGTCACTATAAAGAATAGATACCTGTTGCTGAGGATTGATGATCTTTTTTATCAACTACAAGGAGCTGGTCACTTCTCCAAGATTGACTTAAGGTCTGGCTATCATCAACTAAAGATCCGAGGAGAAGATATCTGCAAGACTGCCTTCTGTACTCGATATGGACACTACGAGTTCAAGGTTTTGCCATTCGGTTTGATGAATGCTCTTGCTGCTTTCATGGACTTGATGAACCAAGTATTCAAGCCATTCCTTGACAAGTTCATGATCGTGTTCATCGATGACATCCTGATCTACTCAAAGAATAAAGAGGAACATGAAGAACATCTGAGGATTGTGCTTCAAACATTACGTGATCACTAACTCTATGCTAAGTTATCAAAGTGTGAGTTTTGGATGGAGTCGGTCAACTTTCTTGGACATGTAGTAAGTAAGGAAGGAATTCAAATTGATCCTAAGAAAGTTGAAGTAGTAGCAAATTGGCCAAGGCCCATAACAGTTTCAAAAGTATGAAGTTTCTTGGGCATGGCGGGATATTACCGTAGCTTCGTATAGGACTTTTCTAAGATAGCAGGCCCATTGACCAAGTTGATAAGAAAATAAGTTAAGTTCGATTGGGAAGAGTCCCGTGAGAATAGTTTTTAGAAACTCAAGGAGTGTTTGGTACTGACACTAGTTTTGACATTACCAGAAGGAGAAGAAGGATTCACAGTCTATTGCAACACTTCGAGAGTAGGACTTGGGTGCGTTTTGATGCAAAATGGAAAAGTCATCGCCTATGCATCATGATAACTAAAGAGACATGAAATGAATTACCCTACTCACGATTTAGAATTAGCTGCGGTAGTGTTCGCTCTAAAGATATGGAGACATTACATGTATGGGACAAAGTGTGAGATCTACACGGATCATAAGAGTCTTCAATATATCTTGAGCCAAAGAGACCTCAATCTAAGACAAAGGAAATGGATTGAACTATTGAAGGATTATGACTGTCAAATTCTCTATCATCTCGGGAAGGCGAATGTAATGGGAGATGCCTTAAGTCGAAAGTCGATGGGAAGCCTAGCCCATATGGATGTGAGAAAAAGGCTGATTGTGAAAGAACTAAAGGAATTGTTTAATCAAGGATTGAGACTGAAGATTGGAGGATCAAGAGTTCTATTGGCTCATTTCCAAGTAAGATCTAAGTTAATGAAAGAAATAAGGAATTCGCAAGATAGGGACCCATACTTGATGAAGTTAAAGGATGACACAAGAGAAGGAAAGAATCCTGAGTTTGAGTTAGTAAATGGAATTTTAAAGTGTAAGAATAGAGTACACGTGCCTGATGTGGATGGACTAAAGGAAAGGATATTGAAGGAGGCACATCAGACACCTTACTGTGCTCATCCTGGAACTACCAAGATGTACCATGACGTGAAAGCTAATTATTGGTGGCCTGGATTGAAGAAAGATGTAGCTAAGTATGTAGCATCTTGCCTAACTTGCCAGCAAGTCAAGTATGAACATCAGCGACCCTCAAGATTGCTACAAGAGATTCGACTACCTGAATGGAAGTGGGAGCACATCACTATGGACTCCATTGTTGGCTTACTTAGAACCTCCAAAGGATATGATTCCATATGGGTCATAGTAGATAGATTGACAAAGTCTGCCCATTTTTTAGAAGTTAAGAAATAAAGAGATACCCATGATTAAGGTTTAGTGGCGAAATCATGGGATAGATGAGTGCACTTGGGAAGCGGAGGAGGAGATGCGACAGAAGCATCCTCAGCTTTTCAAGAGAAACTAGGTAAGGGTTTAAATTCGAGGACGAATTTCTTTAAGAGGGGAGAATGTAACAACCCACACCCACTCTAGGAATTTTTGTGATAAATTGGTTGATTCAGAACTAATAAGGTTAAGTGCGTGCTTGTGTGAAAATTTATGATCTAAGTGATTGATGAGTATGTGGCATATTAAATTAATTTTAATATGCATAATATGAGTTGCTATTGTGAAATAAATGATTTACATAAAATGCATTTGTATATGTGAGGGACCAAGCACCAGTCTGATCTGCCGAGGGATCGAAATGCTCTTCGGGAGAAACTCCACGATTAGAACTCACTGTGAGTTCAGAAAATTGATTTTTGTAATGTGACAGTTGTAAAGTGAGTCGCCACTTTAATTTACTTATTTTAATTGGGAAAATTAAAGAAAACCCAAATTGATTGACTTCAAAAATGTTTTGATTTTATCCCAATGGAAAATACACCAATCCACGAGTGACCAAGGAGGGCTTGGGGATCAGGTTTTGGTAATTACACAGTTAAGAAAATGTATTTTCTTTCGTTTGGCTAAAAATGCAAGATAACTCTTAAAATTGAATTTGTGTGTATGCATGAACAGGAATATCATAATGAATGAAACAAAAATATATATATATATATATATATATATATATATATATATATATATATATATATATATATATATATATGATGTGATGGAATGACAATAATAATTAGGCAAGATAAATCCAACTTAATTATTACACTTTCAAAACAAATGAAATAAAGAGGATCTTTCCTCTAGCCCTTATGGGTGCTAGGAAAAGCACACATTCCCCAAAATAAAATTACAAATAAAGGATTAATGCAAATAAATCAAAGGAAAAAGAAAAACAATATTGATAAAAAGATTTTAGAGTTGATGCCCTTCAGAATGGCAGCCTGCATATCCTATTGAATAGGAATCAAACCCCACGCAGTTCTCCCTTCTTGCGAATGAGGGGTTTTAAAAATGCGTTCGTTTGCTTATTAACTTAATTTTGATTCTTAAATTAATAAGTTTTTAGATCTTTTCAGTTTTAGACCTAAAGAGAATTCTAGATCTGAATTTAGAATTTTAAAATAGGAAAGGGATTATACCTTTGTTTTTCTTGGCTTTCAAACGAATAGAACTAGTTTTGCTCCGGATCTCAACTACCTTGAATTCAAAGGAAGCTTGGAATCTGGATCTAGAAGCAGCAAATGTGTGAGTATAAAATGAAAATATGCTTTGAAATATGCCTCAATTGCTTTGAAATGCTCTAGAATGCTTTAGAATTTGTTAGAAATTGTGCCAAATGAGGCTGGAGGAAGCTCTTATTTATAGAGCTGCCAGAGGAGAAGCTGGCGATACGGATGGCAGCGTCGGCAAGGCACCGGCGGCAGGGGCGGCACGACCGACACATGGTCCATCTGGGCGGCACACCAGACGTGCCGCCAGACTGGCAGCATGCTTTTGATGCTGCTCATGGCGGCACGGCCATATTCCGGTGGCACAAAAATCGTGCCTCCCAATGCCACTCGTATGACTCAATCCATTTCTATCCGTTTCGGGCCCGTTTCAGCTTTAATTCAAGCTCTGTTTGATTTTGTGGATTCATAACTGTAAAATGGTCCACTAGAGGTGCATTTTTTAGGGTTCACAGTTGCCCCCCTTATTTGATTTGGCCAGACAAAGGCTGAATCTGATAAGTGTGAACCGGAGGGCTAAGGATGTTATTTCTAGAATTCTGAACGTCCCTTTTAGTGTTGGGATTTATGGGAGAGCTTCGTGTCTGATTTCTGGCTATTCCGATTCGATTTAGATTATTTTCCAATTTTCAAGCTATTTTTGAATTTTCAGTTTTTCTGCAATTTCAGGAGATTCTGAACTCCGATCGAGACCCCGTCTGTTTTAGGAGATGGATAAAAATCCCATGGATTCACTGCTTCAGACGGCACTGAATTTTGATTTAAAATGAGCTTGTTATGATAAAACCACGTGACTTGGACCTGCGAATCAAAAAAGTGAAAAAGATGTTATGATGGGGGGCCCACCTCCACTTCTATATAAAGCTTAACTTCCTTCACTTTTTCTCATAACTTCATTTTCTCTCTCTCTCTCTTCTTTCCTCTCTCTCTCTCTAGCTTTTACTTTTTTTCTTTCAAATTTTACTCTCTCTCTTTTTACTTTCTCCTGATGGATATCTTCAATCAACCAGCAGCGGGTGCTAAAAATTCAGAGATATTGATAAAGGAGCCAGAGTAGCACATTAGCTTCACTGGAACTCTTCAGGTATGCTTTCCTTTTCCTGCACAGTCAGTAAAAATTCTGATAATAATATATATTTAATTTTTTTTTTTACAAAAATTACAGAGGACAAATTTAAGGCCCTGGGGTGGCCATAGTGTCATGGAGCTGGTCTGCATTTATTTAACTAATCAGGAGGCTGTTCATCTGTGAGTTGAGCCATCTGGACTGCTTGGGTGGCTGGAGCTAGATGTCAAGCAGCCAGTCAATACCATTATACTCCGGGCATTAGTAGAGCGTTGGTGGGATACTACAAACACATTCCACCTTGGCTATGGTGAGATGACAATCACTCCCTTCGAGTGGAGCATGCTTACTGGTATGCATTTCAAATCTCATCCTCTCGAGTTTTATTCTTCATGGATCGAGCGCTCTCCTATAGAGATGACCGCTCTGATTGGGGCTGATCCCCCTCGTGGGAGCCTGAATGTGCCATATTCTTGGCTTCATCAGACTTTGATGACTATGGGTCAAGCTCCTAGTCAGTATAGTGTTGATCAGGGTGTTAGACTTTGCGCCTTGATTATCTTGAGCTATACTTTTTTGCATAAAAATAAGGACTGCATAAATCTGAATATCCTGTGATCTTTGGAGAATCTGGATGAAATTAGGGAGTTTAACTGGGGAGGTGCTGGCCTTTGTGCCATGTATTATGAGCTGTGTAGCATATCCAGTGGCACACTTTGCGGTCATGGTGGTACCTCCATTGTACTTGAGGTGAGGATTACACTCTGGTATTTTGTTGGCTGATTTCTGCCCAATGATTTGACAAAATTCTGTTTCCTGCAGTACTAGGTTTATGAGCATTTTTCGACGCTGGCTCCATCACTGAAAGAGCCTAATGCCATTGATTCACCTTATGGACGCATTTGGAGGGCGTCCAACAAACCTAACTTCATATTGAGACAATTTGATTAGTGTAGACGGTTCTTTGCTACTGTGACTGCAGACCAGGTATGTCTCCATTGATCTTAACCTGAATTTTATTGTCTCATCTTTTACTACTGCATATTGCAATCTATTTGCAGGTGAGATGGTCACCATTTATCAGGTTCATGGAGTAGATCCCTGACCAGATCAGGCCTAGCATGGCCTTGGCCTCTTATCAACTCTTACTCTGCTGTGAGTCATTGAGGATGTTTTATTTGGGAGAGAGGGTAAGGGCACAAGTTACAGGAGAGAGAGTTATGCCACTGCCCCCTCCAACAGACATGAAGTTTGGGCTAGCTATCCTGGGAGAGGATGAGTGGGCTGCTGGAGTTTTTTGTCTGGATTTTCTATTGCCGGACATGAATTATGATGAGTTCTGTGAGACATCCTTGATGCAGGGGACACCACCCCTAGATAGATTGTGAGGACCGTCACATAGGAGATCTAGTTCAGCATCTTCCCGAGGTCCTCCCTCTAGAGTTGGGAGCTTCTCATGGGCTGGCAGTACTGTTCTGGTTGGCAGCATGGGTCCTAAGGTTGGACCTTCAGGTGTTATGGCTGGCCATTCAGGTTTTGCAGTTGATCCTTTAGGGGTTAGCCCTTCAGGGGCTAGCGGCTCTGCCCCAGCTCCAGATGTTTTAGTGGGAGGTCCGACTGATTCAGTTCCCTTGCCTGCTGGTCTTATCCGCCTGCCAGCTTATCTGGATTATTTCTCTGGCGACAATCAATTACGACGTTACCATCTTCCAAATGAGCGCCCAGCCTTCTTTCCTACTATCCCTGAGACCGTGATAGAGGGATTTGTCAAAGGATAGTCACAAATAGGATGTGCCCAAGCGAGGGCGCCGCAAACCCAGGCATGGTTGTTAGAGATCTGTTTTGTCAGTTTTTTGCTTTTTCATGTATACATGTACTGAGGATGATGGATGTATGCATGATATTTTGAATGTATGCACTTTTATGCTTTTGTGATATTTTGGAAATGTATGACATGTTATGACTTTATGTATGTTTTGAATGACATGGGTGCATGGTATGAATGCGGATATTTGGTTGAAATAAGAATTCCATTGCGCTATACCTTACGCTTTTCTCTCGTTTTCCACTTGATTTTGAGAAAAATGAACGATTTTAAACCCGAAATCATGTAAAAACTTATTTTGAGGGAAGGAGGCAAGGAGTGATTTGGGCAGCACAGTAGGCATGCCGCCGGTATGGGCGGCATGGTTGCTATGCCACCGCCTTAGGCGGCATGTCTGTCATGCAGTTGCCATAGTGGCACAGCCAGCGTGCCACCGTACAGGGTGGCACGTTTACTGTGCTATCGGTAGCAATAAAGGCAGGTCAGAATTCTATCTATTTAAATGGCTTTTTGTCCATTCTCAGTCTGTACCATCGATTCCTGTGCCTCAAAAAGTCACTTTCAATCACTTTTTTGATCTCCATCAAAAATTTGATTTTTTTTATTTCTCACAATGGAGCCTTATTTCAGCCATGCGATGTTCCTATGGTGCAAAAACCTCACAAAAGTGGAGAGAATTAATCTAGGAAAGTATGGGGTAAGTGCTATGCCCACCCTAAGAGGAATAAAGGTGGATTGGGAATTTTTGCGCGCCTGCTTGCGCTTTTGGGATCCAACTGCCCATGTCTTCAAGTTTGGGGCATCTATGGAAGAGATGTGTCCTACATTTGAGGAATTTTCTGTGCTGCTTGGATCTGATCCAGAGGCTATGCTGGCTACTCCTGTAGAGAAGGTAGGGTATTTCAACTCCTTCAAAGGACTTTTTGATTTAAGTACTGAGGCTGTTAGTCCCATGATGGTGGATGATTGGGTAGATCTAAATGCTATGATGGCAGAATTCCATGATCCTAAAGATTTTGAGGATGATGTGTGGTTCCATTTGAGGATGCAAGCTTTATCCTACTGTCTGACTGCCGGATACATCTTTGTGAGCCCTACTGGTTGGGGCGATGCTAGAGTTACTGAGCTGATTTTGCAAATGGAAGAGGGGAGATCTATTGCAGCCATAGTGTTGGCTGAGACCATTATGAGTTTGGACAGATCTTGCACTTCCGGTGGGCCGTGGTCAATTAGCCCTATTATTCTTCAGGTCAGTTGAATTTTGACTTCTGTATTTTAGTTCAACTACTTTCTATATTTATACTTATCTCTTCTGTACTTTTTTTCAGATTTGGCTAAGAGATCATCTCCAGATAGTCGGACCTCCTACCAAGGTGGATTATTTTGCTTCTTGGTATAGAACTCGAACCATTGTGATAAAATGGGATTTCGAGAAAGAATGGACAAAATGGTTGATGGAGCTGGACTCTGACAACTTGCTGTGAAGATGTGAATGGTATAAAATCAGAAGATTCATGACCATGAGTTTTGGCTACAAAATGGTCTATGTGAATGGTACAAAATCAGAAGATTCATGACCATGAGTTTTGGCTACAAAATGGTCTATCTGCTGGGGTTGAGGATGGTGACCTTTTACCAGGCTACTAGGGTTATGCATCAAATGGGACACAGTCAAGGCGTGCCCCCAGATGGGGCTCTGTTCGAGTCTGTTTTAATTACCGAGACTGTAGCTCGAGCTATGAGAAATGGATGGGTAAGGGGTTTTCATGTTGTTCGCCTTGCTGACCAAGGCGGTAAATCCACGCAGTATATTGATTGGTGGATAGCCAACTCCTGGAAATCAGAAAAGGCTAAAAGAGCTACTATTCTTGAGGAGATAGAAGAAGAGACATGATTATTGTTTTAGGATAAATTTTTTGACCATGTCTGTATTTTATTTCAATGTTCCAAAGTTTAAATGAGACAAAATAAGACATCATTATTTCATTTCATTTTATCTCTTTTGCAGCTCTAATTTTTTACTAAGCCGCCCTTTCGAGTTTTCAACTTAGCGAGCTTTTTATTTTTCATTTCATTTTTCAGTGATAGAATTAAAAGCCAAAAGATTGTGAAAATGAAAATGTTATTGATGAGTTGGACCGAACCCGCATGGGCTGCCTACGTATCTCCTTACAATGATTTATGATTTTTATTCCTTTTTTTCTCTTTATGGAGAATCAGGTCCACGTAGTTCTGACATTAAGGAAAAGAATGTGAATGTTGATCATGGTTTTATAATATTTGCAAAATGCTATGCATGAGTTACAAGGATGCTTTATGCAAAGTATCTTTTGAGTTGATCCAGGTTGCATGGGCTAGCAAATTCTATGCCATCCAAGTCTGTCAAGATTGCAGCTCCTCCGGATAAGATCTTCTTGATTAGAAATGGACCACTCCAGTTTGGTCTGAATTTTCCCCTTGGATCATGAACAGGTGCCCTTATTTCTTTCAAAATAAGGTGACCCTCTCGCAATCCTCTGTCCCTGACTCTCTTATCGAAATGCTGAGCCAGTTTCTGTTGATAACCTTGCATCTGATATAAGGCATCCATTCTCTTTTTTTTCGATGGCCAGAAGTTGGTTATGGTAACCTTTTGCCCATTCCACTTCGTCCAACTGGCTCTCCCTCAGAATGCGAGTTGACCTGATTTCTACCTCTATTGGTAGGACAGCTTCCATCCCATACACCAACGAGTAAGGTGTAGCTCTAGTTGGAGTACATACTGTTGTTCTGTATCCCCATAAGGCATATGGCAAATGTAGGTGCCAATCCTTATGGTTGTTAGCCATCTTTTGCAGTATACTTTTCAGAGTCTTATTTGCGGCTTCAACTGCGCCATTTGTCTGAGGTCTGTATAGAGAAGACTTATGGTGTTAAATTTTCTCCTTCTATAATAGCAGAGTAACCTCCTTTTGGAAGTGAGATCCATTATTAGTAATGATCTCAAAAGGGACTCTGTACCTACAAAGGATGTTGGTACGAATAAATTGGGCTACTCGTTTGGAGTCCAACACCTGGTAAGGTGCAGCTTCAACCCATTTAGAGAAATAGTCAATAGCCACCAGAATAAACTCGTGTTTGCTGGAAGACTTCGGGTTTATCTTGTCGATGACGTCTAGGCCCCAAGTTGCAAATGGCCAATGCGTGGTGATAGGAGATAGAGGTACAGGAGGCTTCTTCTGAAGTTTTGCGTAGATCTGGCACTTATGGCACCTCTAAACATATCTTGTGCAATCTTGATTCATGGTAAGCCAGAAGTAACCTTGAATCATGATCTTGTGGGCTAGAGTAATTCTGTTCATGTGTGGACCTTCATTGCCATCATGTATCTGCTCCATGATTTGTTGGGCTTCTGCTTCAGTTACACATCTCAAATGGATGTTATCCCAAGTCCGCTTGTAGAGTACTTCCCCATTTGGAATGAAACTCTTAGACAACTGTCTTAAAGTCCTCTTTTCTGTCTTAGAGGCTCCTTCAGGATAAAGTCCATTCTTGATATAGTTGAAGATATCCCAAAACCATGGTTTGCTATCAGCCACTTGGACATTCAAACAATAAGCTACACAGCCTGACTCATGCTTAACTTCAATTATAACTGGTCTGATTATGAAGCCGTCGCTTATATCAAGCATTGAGGCGAGTGTAGCCAAAGCATCAGCAAATCTGTTCTTCGCCCTTGGAAGATAATGGAAAGACAACTCATGAAAGCTAGTTGCTAGTTCATTTAGGCGTTTATGGTAAGGAGCCAAACGCTCTTCTCTAATCTTCCACTTTCCCAAGGCTTGGGAGACTATCATATTCGAATCCCCATAAATCGCAAGGCATTTGATTCTGAGCTTTATTACTGCCTCAAGACCACAGATGCATGCCTCATATTCTGCTTCATTATTTGTCACCTCGAAGTTCAACTTGATGGCAATGGGTAAGTTTTCCCCACTCAATGTAATGAATACAATACCGACACCATATCCTTTGTTGTTAAATGCCCCATCAAAGTAGAGCTTCCATACTTTAGCTTTAATTGCCAGGATGTCTTCATCGGGAAATTCGGGTTCAACCCAATGATCATCTATTGGAGTTGCAGCTAATTGATCAACCACTATGCTACCCTTTACTACTTTCCACTGCACATATTTCAGATCATATGCAGCTAATATAGCCATCCATCTTGCCATCTTACTGTCAAGAACCGGCTTCTCCATAAGGAATTTCAAAGGGCTCTTGTTAGCAAGAACATGAGTTGTAAAGGAACAAAGGTAGTGTTGCAGCTTGTGGTAGACCCATACCAAAGCAAGGCACAGCTTTTCTGTAAAATTGTACTTGAGTTCATGAGATAGCATCCTCTTGCTCAGGTAATAGATTGCATTCTCCTTACTGGAGTCTAGAGTATTTTGTGCAAGCATTGCCCCCATTGCTTCATTGGTTACTGACAGATAAAGCAACAAGGGTTTTCCAAACCTTGGTGGTTGTAAAATCGGTGGGTTTAGTAAGTACTATTTGATCTAGTCAAAGGCTCTTTGACAGTAGTCATTCCATTGCTTGGAGGCTCCTTTTCTGCGTAGCTTGAAAATGGGACCATATACATCAGCCAACTGATTGATAAATCGACTAATGTATTGCAGCCGTCCAAGGAAACCTCTGACCTCCTTTTCTGTTTTTGGAGGTGGCATTTCTAGAATTGCCTTCGACTTAGCAAGGTCTACTTCTATACCCTTCTTGCTGACCATATGACCTAGGAACACTCCAGATGAGGCTCCAAAGACACATTTTAAGGGATTGAGTTTGAGATTGTACTAGCGAAGTCTAAGGAAGAATCGCCTTAATGCCTCTGAAGGGTTTTCAACAGTGGTGCCTTTGATTACCATGTCATCCACATAAGCTTCAATTTCCTTATGCATCATGTCATGGAAAATGGTAGTTGCCATCCTCTGGTAGGTTGCTCCAGCATTTTTAAGCCCAAATGGCATGACCCGGTAGCAATAGGTGCCCCATTCAGTAATGAATATTGTCTTCTCTTTGTCTGGAGGATGAACCATGATCTGATTATACCCCATAGCCAGATCGGTTAAGGAAACCAATTCAGAACCTGCCATGCAGTCTACCAATAAATCAATGTGAGGCAAGGGAAAATCATCCTTGGGATAGGCTTTATTCATATCCCTGTTTCCATACACATTCTAACTTTGCCATCCTTCTTGGAAACTGGCACAATGTTAGCCAGCCAGGATGGATAACTGATGGGCTTAATGAAATTGTGATCTAGTAACTTGGCAATTTCTTCTTTGATTAGAATAGACCATTCTGTCTTGAGTCTTCTCAATTTCTGCTTGACAGGCTTAGCACCTGGATAAACTGGGATTTTATAAATTGCGATGCTTGGATCCAACCCTGTCATGTCTTTTGGTTGCCATGCAAAGCAGTCTTGAAATTCTCTGATCATCCTTTCAATGAGATCCCTGCCTATGCATGCAAATGCAATGTATGTAATTTTTTATGTGTCATGAGTGCCAGCATTAATGGGCTCTTTAATTGTGTCATCTTTTATTTCATTTATTTCATTTTTACTTGATATCTCATTTAAGTCAGATTTAAAAGTTGGAACATCAAAGAAAAATGGAGACACAGAGTTGTAAGAGAAAAGAGTTTGACTTTTATTGATTTCAAGTGGGGATATGTCCCAATTTACATCAAAACAAAAGGTGAGACCCTTAAGGTCAATTAAATCATCAATAAAAGAAATAGAAGAGATAGACTCAGATTCAAAAGATGAGTCTATCTCAGACTGAGACTCTGACTCAGGCATGGATTTTGGTTCAGACTCTAGTTTGGATAGATAGAAGGGACTCTCCTTAAAGGACCAATTTTGCAGCTCGGTCTCGGTGGGCTGGATTAAGGTGGAAGGGTCAGTTTTCTCCTCCTCAACAGTGAGCATGGATACTTCATCAAAGAGACTAGCCTTCTTGTTCTCTTCCCAATCTTGATTGAGCATGTAGATTGGTTCATAATCTTCTATCTCAAGCTTGACATCAGAAAAAATTTCAAATCCGGGAATCAGTTTTCCGGTAATAGGGCAGATCTAAGGCTCAGGAAAGTTACAGTAAGGAATTGTGTCACCTTCCTTTACAAAGTAGCCATTTAGAGTTTTGAAGTAAGGGCGCATGGGCCAGTTATAAACCTCACCTCTCTTAATTGCAGCTATTCTGTCTTTGGCCTGATTTTCCATTTCTTCCATATCCTCATCAATGGGCTTATACCCTAGCCCAAATGGTGGTGTTGCCACTGGATAATTTAGGAAAGACTTCAAGCCCTGTTGGCTTCTTTCCAAACCTAGACCAGGAAAGTAATTCATTTTACAGAGCATGTTAGCAACAGCAATATTCCCAAAGGGGTCAAAATCAAAGGGAACGAATTCTTTACCCTCTTCACCCTTAATGTATTGTATGAAGGAGAAGCCTGAAAGTGGATAGGAGGATAGCTCAGGCTAAATCTCGAGAATATGAACAGAGCTTAGAATGTCTGGTCTTCCATGCATGTCCCCTTTTACAGTCACGATCCCATTTTTGAAAGGGAACTTGACCTTCTGGTGTAGGGAAGAAGGGATAGCCTTTGCTTGGTGGATCTAGGGCCTCCCCAGTAATAGGTTAAAATAAGACGGTACATCAATCACTTGGAATGGTATGGTGAAAGATGTTGGCCCAATAGTTACATCAATGATGGCTACTCCAAGGACCTCCCTCTTAGTGTTATCATACGCCCTTACAATTTGATTTGAAGGGGTAAAATTAGTAACCTCTAATCCTCAGCAGCTTGCTACTTTTAGAGGGCACACATTCAAAGCTGAACCATTATCAATGAGAACCATTGGCACAGTCTTTCCCCGTGTAACCACTGTGATGTAGAGGGCATTGTTATGGTTAGGATCTCCTTCTGGAATGTCAGTTTCTCCAAAAGTGATAGATACCCCTTTAACGGCAGAGGTAATATAAGCCATAAGGTTTTCTGGTGTGATGTCAATTGGAGTTTGGCGTTGATTCAGCACCTTGCAAAGAGCTTGGTGGTGAGGATATGAAGATTGGATCAAACTCCAAATTGAGATGTTGGCTTGTGTCTTTTTGAGTTGTTTAAGAATGGGATCTTCGTCTGGTTCAAGAATCCCTTTTAATTTATTAGCAAGTGCAGAAATGGGTTGGGTAGGTTGTGTGTTTTGGGTTGGTTGGTTCTGGATAATTTTGCCACTTCTGGTAATGGCATTGATCTCCTCAACCAAGTTAGAGAGGTCCAGGACACAGTAATAACTAGGATTTGACTCTATCAAGGAGATGGGGTCAATTCTCTCATGATTATTTATGACATTGACTGTGTGGTTAGGCAAAGGGTTGGTGTTGATGTTGGGTTGGGCTTTTGGGGGAATCAGGTCATTGGAGTCAATGAGGTCCTGAATTCTGTGTCTAAGGGCCTTGCACGCATCTACTTTGTGCCTAGGTCCTTGATGATAATCGCACCTCTCATGTAGGTTATAATTTTTGGGAAGTGGATTGGGGACTAGTTTTGGCTCCAAAAGTTTTACCATGTTTCCCTCAAGCAACTTCTTTAGGATGATACTCATACGCACACCCCCAAGATCGGAAAACTGCCTCCTTTCAATCCGAATAGGCTTCTTGATTGTCATAGTATTAACTTCCCCCCCTTTTTGATTCATTGAGGAAGTGACATTACCCTGATGAGTGGGTCTCTTATACCTTAACCCCGATGCAGTGTCTTCTTTGATTTGACCACTCTGGATCAAATCTTTGATTTTTGAAGCATTGGCAATTAGGGCTTTGAAAGAAGGCAAGTACTGAGTCTGTAGCCTTTCTTGGTAAACTGGCAAGAGGTTCTTGACAATTATGTCAATTTGCTCATTTTCAGGAGGTCAGTTTACCATTTGAGAAGCCTTTTTCTTCCACCTTGTAAGGAACAAGGAGAAGGATTCCTTAGCATTTTGTTTGGTGGTCTCGAGGTCTCTTCTAGTTACATCGACCTCGATATTGTAGTGATACTGCTGAACAAAAATATTGCAGATGTCCTCCCAGGTCCGTTTCTTGGTGACATCCAAATCCACAAACCACTTCACAGCTGTTCCGGTCAGTAATTGTTGCAATAATTGGGCTATAAGTTGATTATCCACACCCAATGGCTGCATTGCTCCTACATAGACTTTGAGGTGGGTCTTGGGGTAGGTAGTCCCATCAAATTTGTCAAATTCAGGCATCGTGAATCTAGGAGGAACCCTTGCATCAGGGAACAAGCTTAAGGATTCTGTATCAATCAAATCCTCTTTCTTCTTCATCCCTAACAGCATCTTCTCCATACGCTCCATCTTTTCCATGCAGGCTTTAATCTCAGGGTTAACCTCCTTCCTTTGGAAAGGATCTGCGGGTTGGGAGGTGGAGGCAGAAGTGATCTTTATTGTTGGTGAGTTATTCTTGAGGAACTCTGGTGATGGGATTGGTAGTCGCGGGAAGGTATCAGTGTTTGCAGTTTCTTTGTCTTTGGATTCAACTCTGGAAGTAGATCCATAGACAGGATAATAGGTGGGTTTCGGGTCAAGTTTGTATGATTTTGGCTCAATGGGGTTTTGGGCCAGAGAGGTTTGTTCCAGCATGGTACGAACATCCTCCATGATAGCCCTCCTTTGGGCCCTTAGCATGTCTTGGAAAAGGGCTTCTTGCCTTTTCATGATGGTCTCTTGATGTTCAGAGAGTTTGGAAAGCAGCTCATCAAAGATCTCATCAGCCCTAGTGATAGAGGTCTCTTCTCCGGCAATAGACTTGTCAACCTTTGGAACAGAGAAATAAAGCTGGGTCAGTTTCTAGCTTAGGTATGGAACAAAGACCATGGAATATATCAGTATTCAGGACCATGGGTTGACATGGGTTTTAAGGATTAGCGGTGTTTGAGTGGAATTAAGACTCTCCAACTTTGTAAGGTTTTATGCATGCATGCATGTATGCATGAATGAAAAAGGTTTCATGATAATGTCATAGCAAGTTTCAATATTACGGTACATACAACCCTAAAGGAAGGTTCTATGAGTCATTACATGAAAGGGTTAAGGTGGTTTGAAGGGAACCCATCACACTAGAGATGTGATATACCTAACCACATGTGAGACAAGGAGCCTCGCGTGGGTCCCATGGTACGTGCATACTCGTTACACCTCTAAAAGGATTAGAGGATATGTCGTGGGCTGGATGATTTCACTATCGGCAAACAGACCTAAGGAAGGTTGCCCACTCGATGTTACTTTCTATCCTTTGTTTTCCTAGAAAACTAGGGTTTTTGGACAAGGAGTCCGATGTAGTGATGCATGAAAGAGTTATTTCGCGTTTTAAAGCCAAACTTGGTATTTTACCAAAAGTAATCCACTTTATCTTTTATTTGAAAAAGATTTCAACTCCCCAGTGGAGTCGCCAATTGTGAGGCCTCGCCAAAGCACCGGTCTGATCTACCAAGGGATCGAAATGCTCTTCAGGAGAAACTCCATGATTAGAACTCGCTGTGAGTTCAGAAAATTGATTTTTGTAATGTGATAGTTGTAAAGTGAGTCGCCAGTTTAATTTACTTATTTTAATTGGAAAAATTAAAGAAAACCCAAATTGATTGACTCCAAAAATATTTTGATTTTATCCCAATGGAAAATGCACCAATCCACGAGTGATCAAGGAGGGCTCAGGGATCAGGTTTTGGTAATTACACAGTTAAGAAAATGTATTTTCTTTAGTTGGCTAAAAATGTAAAATAACTCTTAAAATTGAATTTTTATGTATGCATGAACAGGAATATCATAATGAATGAAACAGATATATATATATATATATATATATATATATATATATGATGCATTGGAATGACAATAATAATTAGGCAAGATAAATCCTACTTAATTATTACACTTTCAAAAAAAATGAAATAAAAAGGATCTTTCCTCTAGCCCTTATGGGTACTAGGAAAAGCACACATTTCCCAAAATAAAATTACAAATAAAGGACTAATGCAAATAAATCAAAGGAAAAAGAAAAACAATATTGATAAAAAGATTTTGGAGTTGATGCCCTTCATAATGGCAGCCTACATATCCTATTGAATAGGAATCAAACCCCACGCAGTTCTCCCTTCTTGCGAAGAAGGGGTTTTAAAAATGTGTTGGTTTGCTTATTAACTTAATTCTGATTCTTAAATTAATAAGTTTTTAGATCTTTTCAGTTTTAGACCTAAAGAGAATTCTAGGTCTGAATTTAGAATTTTAAAATAGGAAAGGGATTATACCTTTGTTTTTCTTGGCTTTCGAACGAATGAAACTAGTTTTGCTCCGGATCTCAACTCCACCTTGAATTCAAAGGAAGCTTGGAATCTGGATCTAGAAGTAACAAATGTGTGAGTATAAGAACAAAAATATGCTTTGAAATATGCCCTAATTGCTTTGAAATGCTCTAGAATGCTTTAGAATTCATTGGAAATCATGCCAAATGAGGCTGGAGGAAGCTCCTATTTATAGAGTTGTCGGAGGAGAAGCCGGTGGTACGTACGATGGCGTCGGCACGGCGCCGGCGGCAAGGGCAGCATGACCGATGTGCCGTCCATCTGGGCAACACACCAGATGTGCCGCCAGACTGGTGGCATGCCTTTGATGCCGCTCATGGTGGCACGGCCATATTCCAGCGGCATAGAAATCGTGCCTCCCAACACCACTCGCACGGCTCAATCCGTTTCTGTCCGTTTCGGGCCCGTTTCAGCTTCGATTCAAGCTTTGCTTGATTCTGTGGATTTGTAACTGTAAAATGGTCCACTGGAGGTGTATTTTTGAGGGTTCACAGCATAAAATAATTTATTTTAAATAAAATGAATTTTCATGCATAAGAATATTTTTAAGCATAAAATAATTTTATGGGTATTTTAAAAATATTTTTAAATAAATATTTTTGAGGGAAATGTTCCAGAATTAATAAGAAAAATATTATTTTTATTTTAATTCTATTCAGCCAAAAATTTTAAAGGGAAAGCCCAAATACCGAAAAGCCCACTACACAAAAATCCTCCTAACCTATTTCATTAAGGGTATTAGTGGAAATTCCACTTCAACCCTAGTATTTATTCTAAATTTCAGCCAAACAAGGGTTTCCAGTAGCCATCCTCTTATTCTTTCTGTATTTTGGTTGGAAATCTTCTCAAAATATTTCTCTCTACTGAAATATTGAAAACACCTTACCGTTTTGCGATTTCGTGATCGTAATTATAAGTTTTTATCCTCTTTCAATTTATAAACTGATTTCTATGAAATAAATTATGGGAAAATTATTTTGAACTATTTGATTACTGATTTCTATAGATTCAATTCTATTTGAGTGAATTTTTAGGAGAGAAAATTTATTTTCTATCGAAAATACGATTCTTTCTGCAAGATTTTTCCAAAAGTGAATTCTATAACTTAAAATCACAATTTTATTGCATAAACATCATAAGGGAGAGGGGGGTGATTTGTGCATGATTTTATTTTAAACTAATTTTTGATTTTTTTTGATGAAAAATATTGGATTAAATAATATTTCTGCATATTTCTGCGATGACCGAAAAGTTTCAAAAAACAAAGGAATTCAAGGTTTTCGTGTTAGAACTTGGAAGTTAGAAAATTTTATTCTTTCATGAATATATGGCTGCAAATTTGTATGAATAGGTGTCTTAATATGATATTTTCTTTTTTTAGATGAAAAATAATGATTTGAATCATGTATCTGTTTATCGCTGAAATGAACGAAATGCACGGAAAGCGCAGAAACTCATGATTTTTCACCTAAGCCTTTGAACTTGAAATTTTTTGTATAAACCCTATCTATGGCTGCCAATTCATGATGGAATGTGTTCTAAATTGATATTTTCAATGATTGAATGAAAAATAATGGTTTAAACAACCTGTTTGCATATTTCTGAAATGACCAGAAAATACCGAAAATAAGAAAACTTATGGTTTTGTGCACTATAATGCAAAAGATTGAATTTTTATATATTAATGACACCAATAGTGGCTGATTCCTATGAATTTATATTCTAGAATGATTTTTGTTATGTTTGCATGAAAAATCTTAGTTCAAACCATGTTTTTACATATTTCTAAAATAGACAGAAAGCACGAAAAGAAGAAGAATTTGGTTTTTACCTTAATGATGCATTTGGCCTACATGAACAATTTTGTCCAAATGTTTATAAATTTTATGTGATGTGTCTTAGTGATTGTTGACATGTATATATGTATAATAAATGATAAAATTGCATGTTAGTTGAAGGTATGATCCTAGATAAGCTTAAATGCATTTTGGTATCCTTAGAGTATACTTAAGGTATTTTAACCTTATATTGTGATTAGAATGCAAATGTGGTTGAGAAATATGGAACTAGATGTTATGATAAATTGATGATGAATATATGGTTATGAGTTAATGAAGTGAAAGGGATCATAAGAGTTAAGCATGATGTTTGAAGGATTAATTGTTAAGTTGACATGTATGGAAGTGTAAAGTGAACTAAGATAATTGATAAGTGAATTGATATTGAGGTAATGATATTGTGATGACCTTAAAAAGGTATTGATATGATTGCAATGTGTTTTCATGTGAGCCTATAAGGCCTAAGTATGCAAGACTTTTAAGTCAACGTAATATGTGCAAGTGATGAGTACACCTATGAGTGAACTCTAATGTGTATGCTATATGGATATGGGTAGTTATGGGATAGGAGCATCATGAGTAAATAAATACTAAGTATTAAATCAAATACTATGTTAGAGTTTGAGGAGCTTTAGAAGTGCAAAGGGGACTACATGTACTAGGAGCAAAGGAACCCCAAGGTGAGTAAACATCATATTCACGTTATAAGTGTAAACAACATTTTGTTGTGTTGTAAGAATGTGATATATTGTTATGTGAACCTTTGTGATCTTTGAAACCTAAGTTCTTTCTATTTTAAATATTATTATATGATTTCCTTATTAAGCTTGGGTTGCTAAAGAACATTTGGTCCAAAACTATTTTGCTATCCAATGAGAAATTCTTGCGATTAACACCCTAACTTGTATTCTTTCTGGAACTACACTTTCATTGTATCATTGTTTGAAAGCCAAACTACTATTGATATTGAATTACATGTTATTGTTACCTTATGTGATATTGTTAATTGTGTTTACCAATAGCTCTAGCTATGGTACCTTTACCCTTTATGCAGAATCCTCGTGCCGATGCAGGTAATCATCGAAACCTGTGCACACGGTCTTAACTCGATGGATAGGGGTAATGTATCCACCTCAACTAGAAAGGGCGGTTCTAGCCATGGGGCCTAATCAGCTTCACACTTTCTACATGATAGGAGTTGGAATTTGGTATAAGGATATCTCTCCTCTATGTGTTTGAGTGATAGAGTAGTAGCCTTCACTCACTATATGTTATAAGTGTGATTTTTGCAAACTTGTCAAATTGAACCCTTGCTAAATTGCAACCTGATTCATCAGTTATAAACCATGAACTATATGTATAAGCTATGTGTTTCCTTTTAAAGGAATATGTGATAATGTATGTGCCTTTTCATTTACTCATTGAGATCATCTATCTCACCCCTTTTTCTTGTGTGGTTCCAGTTGAGCAAATGTGAGGAGGCAAGGTGATGGCTCAAGCATTCTACTTCACTTGGGGAATTCCTTGTCCGAGTTATCAATAATACTATGTTTATGAAGTTTTGTCTTTAGATGCTCCGGGAATGTTGATTGATACTTATCGAGATTTATATTATTTTCCTTATGGATTTTATATGTAATGATTTATTTTATGTCTTTCGCAATTTATGGTATTCATCTAAATATTTTAAATGAGTTAATGAAAGAGGTTCAGTAAGATCCTAGGCATGATTGTTATATGTTAATGGGCTCTACGGGCGTGGGTGACCTTATGTCTCCCTATGTTCTAGGACCGTCATATCTCTAAGGTTAGGATGTGACACTTTTATATTACTTGGCCAAACATATTTTGTTAAACTGAAAACCTAGTCTCTGAATCCTCTTTGGTTTCGAGGCTAGTGATCTTTTTCCTTTGGGTAATGATGGGAGTCGAATGGGTTTTTTCCTTATATTTTCCCAAAATAAAAATAAATTAAGATGGCGACTCTAAAATGATTTTCAAAATAAGCTCGAGGACTTCTTCGTGAGTTCTTTCCCAAATGAGCATTTCGATTCCTTTTAGTGGATTAGACCAGTGCTCGAGCGAGGCCTCACACCACTATGTTTGTCTCCACCATTCCTTCAAATTGTTCCTTACCATCACTTTCTATGATATTCTTATGGTTGTTGATATACTAGAAAGGCCTTGAATGGTATAATACATTGTCATTATAGTGTCACCCTTATTAACTCTAATAGGTTAGGGAAAACTTAGGTATTACACCCTCTATTTAATAATTAAAGTATCATGTAAAGTTCCTTTTTTTTTTTATTATATATTATGCATTGAAAAATCATCATGTTAAATAATTGTCATTAATAAAAGCCAAAAAGGGTCAACTAATCTTGAATTAAACTTAACCAGTGAGTGAAATCTAACCTCATAGCATAATATCCCATGTCATGTAGACTTCTTAATGATTATGTGTATGTGTTTAGTTGAATCCTATGTGCATGTGTGAATTATGCGTTAAATTATGGGTGTTAATGAGATCATTAGAGATGTGTTTAATGAATAGGTGGAGGGAAGAATTAAGTAATGCCCTTTATGACTTGGTAATGTTTGTTACCTTTATACTGAAGTATAGGAAAGGCTTTGATGATGAAGATGAGGGATAAGTGCAAGGACAAAGTTGAGGAAGTAACAATAGTTAATGTTTGTTACTAGTTTGTGAATGGAAGTTACTATTATAATGATGCTTGTTTGAACAAAGGTCACGTTAAAATGATGGAAATTTGGTAACTCAAATAGCAAATAGAGTAATGCCTATCACCATTTGTGTAACCTTATTATTAATATAACAGATCTAAGATATGGTAACTGATAGTGATGTATGCCCTAGAGCAAAGCAAACATAATGTAAATGTAAATACAATCCCAATTAGCAATAAAACATATATGTCCTTTAAATGAATTTGTTCCTTTGTAATGAATATATATATGTTCCTTAAAGTATACTATAAGAGGATCTATTCTCAAAGAGTTAAGAATATGAGAGACAGATCACTCTCACACAAACACTTTATATTTGTTCATGGTCATAGGATTGTTGATTGGGCACCTTTGATCTAGAAGACAAACACCTTTGTTTTCGTCCATGATAAGTATGTGATACTTATAGTAATAGAGGTAATGAGTCTCATGCTATAGATATATGATGTCGTGATAATATGTGAACTCTCATAGAGACGAGTGAGTTGAATAGTGACATTAGAGGATGATGAAAGCAGTATATGATATAGGAGCCATATAATAGTTATGTAATAATAGATATTAATTCCCATTGGCATAGTAAATATATTCATAATGTGAAAAAGGTCTCATATTATTGAATATAGTCCTTAAGTATTTGTAAAAGGATCTATTCTCAAATGTTGAGAATATGGGAGACAAATCGCTATTGTACAAATATTTTAAATATGTTCATGGTTGTAGGATTGATGACTATGCATCCTTAATTTTGGAAGACCATCACCTCTATTTGTTTTTTATAATCAGTATGTGATACAGATGATTATAGAGGCAGTGAGTCTCATGCTGCTTGACATGTGATGTTAATACAAACATGTGGATATTCATAGGATGAATACTCAAACTGTGATGCTAGATGATAATAATATGGGGTTTTACTACTTGTCAATTATTTATCATCTAGGTCATAATAGTGCATATAATCCTTTGACTTAAGGGATACTATATCTTATACATAGGTAGTTAGAATTTATTATTGCTTACATAGACGTACTATTTATGTACAAATATATGGCATGTGATTGTTCTAATTTGTTATGTATGGAGGTAAGTGATCACCAAGATTGAATTCATTACCTCGAGTAAATGAGGTTAAGATCCTATACTATCTAGTTATTCTTAATAATAGAAGCTCTTGGCTAGGATAGACAGATTCACTGGAAAGAGTTTCTAATAGGAATCTAATCTCACCAATAATTAGAACCGAGATAAGGACATGAAATCAAGGCACATTAGGGTTTGACATAAACCATTACCCTAGCCGAGATTGGGATCTTTAATAAAGGGATTTCAGTGCATGATAATTTATGATGATAGTCCATGTGATGTTTAAAGTTATCAACTATAAACATTCATTTCTAATTAGGTGGTCGTGACATGGAATGCTAGTTGTCACTCATAACTTATGGGATTAAGTGTGAAGTGAGGATTTCACATTAGTAGAGAAAAATATTTTCTCATTCTTATTATTAATTAGACATGAACCTAGAAAGTCACACACCCAATAGTGATCACCTTTTAAGTGTAAAAGTTTACCATAATAATTAACTAAAGTGTTTAATTAATTGATTAGTGGTAAAATGATTAAACATGTAATTAAATTTACAAGGACCTAACATGTCCTCTTGTTTAATCTATGAAGATTTCTATTCAATTAAATTTAATTTGTATATGATGCAAATGAGAAAGATTAAATTGAAAATTGATTTGGACTAAATTAAAGACTTAATTTTAAGCTTAGTGAAAGCCCTTAACACGTGAGATTTGACCTAAGCCCTTATGTGATGTGGAAAAGAGGGAATTTAGGTGTTAGAGAAAATTCACTTTTCATAGGCCTATGTGATGGGTTTAGGGGTTAGAGAATTTTCTACTAAGGTTAAAATTGTAATTACATCTTTTGGCTAGTGAAAATGTCCGTTTTACCCCTAAAGGATAAATGGTCATTTCACCATTTGAAGAAGCAAAGTTCAACTTTGTCCTTTCACTTAATGAAGAGCTAAAAAGGTGTAATGGTCTTTTGAAGCAAAGACTTAATGGTTAAGTATTCTAAAAGGGTGTGGTTCCAAAATGAAAGTAGGGTAAAGCAACAATTCACAAAGGTTCTTTATTAGGATCGAATAATCAAAAGAAATGGTTTTGGACTAATTGTTCTTTGGCAACCTAAGCTTAACAAAGAAATCATTTAATCATAATTAAAAAGTATAAAAGAACTTGGGTCTTAAGATATCAAGGATTCACATAATATAATAACTTGTACTTGTAACTTGAAACATAATATTTACTCACCTTATGGTTAGCACTCATAGCCCTTGAACCTTTAATACTCCTCAAGCTCTAACATAATAATTAGTTCACTACTTAGTATTTATTTAACATTATGCTATCCTTTCCCATACTATTCATGCATATATAACATTCATATACACTTGGAGTTACAAGTAGAAGTGTACTTATCACTTGCATATAACATGTTGATTTACAATCTTGCATCCTTTGCCTTTATAGGCCCACATGTAATCACATTATAAATTATACTATGACTTTTTTAAAGTCAGAAAAAATATGTCATGATCTCAAAATCAATATACTTAACACTTCCATTTATATCAACTTAACAATAGCCCTTCACGTGTCATGCCTATCTTTTATGATCAATTCATACAATCAATCCCTTCATTAATTCAAGATCATTTATTCATTATTAACTCATCATAAAATCTATTTCCACATTACTAAGTCACATTCATATATTAATCACAACATAGGGTTAAGATACCCTAAGTATACCAAATTGCCTCTAAGCTTGTCCAGGGTCATTCCTTCAATCAACATGCCATTTAATCATTTATCATTCATTTATACAAGTTAATAATCATTAAAATACATTATATAAAAATTATAGATGTTGGAATAAAAATTCCTAAGTAGGCCGAGTCACCCATTCAACAACAAATATGAATTTTCTCCCTTTTTGCACTTTCTGTTCATTACAGTAATATGCAAACGCATGATTTAAACCAAGATTTTTCATGTAATCAAAATAAAAATCATTTTAGAACATGAATCCCTATGAATCAGTAGCCATAGATGTCCATATGCATGAAATTTTCCAACTTTAGGTATTAGGGTGAAAATCATGAATCTTTCTTATTTTTGGTACTTTCCAGTCATTAGTGTAATATGTAAACACATGATTTAAACTATTATTTTTCATCCAATCATGACAAGAATCAATTTAGGATGCAAAACCACACAAATTGGTAACCCCTAGGGTTCATACACATAAAATTTTCTAACTTTTAAGTTCTAGAACAAAAACTATGAATTTTCTTGTTTTTCGAAACATTTCAATCATTATAGTAATATATAGAAATATGATTTAAATCAATATTTTTCATCCAAACACAACAAAAATCCATTTAAAACACAAATATGTACAAATTGCCCCCCTTGATGAGTTTATGCATGAAAATTTCAAATTTTGAGTTTTAAGATTCACTAAGATTCACCTTTGGAGAATTCGCACAGAGAGGTTTGTGTTTACGGTAGAAAAATCATTTTCTCTTCCAAAAACTCACCTAGGATGAATTTAATCAATAAAAATTAGTAAACATTCAATTCAAAATAATTTTCTCATAATTATTTTCATAGAAATCCAATAATAAATTGAGAGGAGAGAAAAACTTATGAATATGGTTAAGAAATCTCAAAGTTCGAAGGTATTTTGTGAATTTTAGTAAAAAGATTATTTTTGAGAGAATTTTTCTACCACAATAATGAAATAACATAATGGTAGCTGTTGGAAGCAAGGGCTAGCTAAAATTCAGTTAATATATGTAGGGTTTTGGGTAATTTGTATGATTACCCTTAATGAGCTAGGTTAGGAGTGTTTTGGTGTAGTAGGCTTTTGAAAATTTGGGCTTTTTATTTAATTTATGGGCTGATTATAGGTAATTAAAAATAAAATATTTTTCTTATTATTTTCATTAAAATTCCCCTCAAAATATTTATTTGAAAATATTTTTAAAATGATCATAAAATTATTTTATGCTTAAAAATCGCTTTGTGCATGAAAATTTAATTTATGTGAAATAAATATTTTTATGCTTATGCATTTTATATAAATCATTTATTTCACCATAATAATTCATATTATGCATATTAGAATTAATCTAACATGCCACATACTCATTAATCACATAATTCATAAATTTCATAAAAGCACTTACTTAGACATAACAGGTCTAAATTCAAGTAATTGGTTATGAAAACTCTTAGAGTAGGTGTGGGTTGTTACATCTTCTTTCAATGTAGATGTGTTTTACACACAAATTAATTGATTTTTTTAATGGATGTTCATACCAAAATTAGATGAAGCGAAATTTTTAAATATTTGAAATTTCACCCCACCACCTTGCTTCCGCTGTATTTGGCTCCACCATTCCTTTAATTGGTGTCAAAGCCACTTAATTTCTATGTAAAACCTTTGTATATGTTGTTTTAGAGGTTTTTGATTTGGTTAAATAGGAGTTGTTGCACAAACATAATGTTGTCAGACATAGAGTTCACGCCCGCGAATCAAATATCTTAACTGCAATTGGCAAATTGCGATCGGGAAAATTATGTTGTGCCCACGAATGAATGGATCATAACAAAAGTTGTTCATGTTGAATTTCTTTAATTATGATCATGGTTCAAGTTTTGCGCCCGCAAAATCCATAAGCGGCTACGAAGGTGGTCGCTGTTTGCCCTTATGCTCTAAGAAGAGGGATTGAATTGGTGGGAAATTAAAAATTAGATAGAAAGAGATAAGGAAAGAGAATGAACACAATTGATTTTATAGTGGTTTGGGTATTAACGAACCCTACGTCCACTCAAACCTATATAAGAGTTTTCTAATGGCTCACTCTCAACCTAATACTTTGTGTTTTCGAGGCTAACACTCAACCTTACTTGAGCAATTAATGCTCTTACAACAATCAAATAATGACAATACAGGATTAAGATATGAAATTTGAAATTGCAAAGATTTGGCTCTTAATAGATGTTATTCTTTTTTGTTAGGATGTTTGAATAAGGTATTTATATGATTTTCTTCTCCAAATTCCTATTAGAAATAGTATGAAATCAATGATTTCATGGTAGCTTTAAGATCTTACTTCAAATCTGCGTTTTGACCAAAGTCATAGTCGCTGCTATCATTTTACAATCATGACTATATTTTCGTGGTCACGATCTCTAAATTCCATAATGGCTAGTGACACATGTGGCTTTTATTAGCTAGCTCCTTTATATGTCCGTTACAGCATTTGAATTCAGTACGAAAGTCATAGTCACGACTACTATTTTATAGTCGCAAATTCAATATCATGCCCAAAGTTGCAGTCATGAAGGAGGTCACGATTTGCTCTATATGAATTTTGAATTAATTGCCTTCGGAAGATCTTGGTCATGAAAACATGGTCGCGGTCGTGATTTATTAGTCGTGGTCGCGATTATTGCATAATGGTCGCGACTCAGAAGCAAACTAATATACTTTAGGAGATTTTGAGTTTCTTTGAGATCCAATCTATCAAACATGTTCTAATCTACAAAATAGACACTTCAACTCACATTGGATAGCTTTCAATTTGATTGGCAATATCAAAATAGAGATTGACTAAGTTTTGAAATAACTTAGGTCAATAATCTTCCCCTTTTTGATTTTGATAATCAAATTGAATTTAACTATAAAATAACTTGGAATTAAATTGAATTGAGAGTCCTCCTGCTCAATTGATGCAAAGATAAACATATAAATATTTAAAAAAAATTTGAGTTCTTTAAACATAAACATATTATATATTTATTTCTCCATATTTGTCCCCCTTAATATATTCTCCCCTTTTACCTTTAACATAATTGTTTTATATTTAATTCTTATAAAATTTTCTCCCCCTTTGGCAATATCAAAAAGGATTGAAGAGAATGAAAAATAATAGATAAAAGCTAAACAAGAGTAAATTGAAATAAATATATAATTGCATTAATTTGAAGTTGGATAGTGCCACATTAGAATGCATAAAAACATAAGGAAAAATTTGAAACAAAGTAAGATAAACAAAAGAAAAAGAAGAATTTTTTTTTTTTTTAATTTAAGAAGCATCTCCTTCATCTTTGGGTTCTTCTTCTTCTTGATGAGGGGCCTCTTCTTCTTCATGAGGGGTCTCCTCATGTGTCTCCTCCTCTTTTTCACTAAATCCCCAATCTAGAGACCCATATGACCTTGCATATCAAATATGTCTTAGTGAATATGGTCTAAAAGGGAAAGTCTCCTTAAGACTTTATGAAGAAGTCCATTGGTTTCATCTTGAGGTTGAGATAGAGGGACAATGGGAGCAACTTGGGGTCCTTCTTCTTGAGTTTGACTAGGTTCACCGCTCATTATTCTTGATCTCTTCCTTGTTCTTTCTTAGATCTTAATATCTCCAAAAATACATTCATATTTCCCTTCTTTTTCTCTTAATGCCTTGGCATTGATCATATATTGGAAATCTATAAGGGATTTTTTAATTGGATTTTAGAGAATGACTTTGTTGGGTGGAGTAAGAGCCCAACATGCTTGGTTATTGTGGTGATATGAGAAGAGAGAAGAATTGCACCTTTTTTGGTGGAGGAGAGATGGAGAAAATGATTAACAAGGAATAAAGAAGTTTGAATGCTCTTTCATTTCACAAGGCCATAAAGGAAAAAAAGATCTCTTTGGGAGGCTTTCTCATTGCCATCTCCTCTAGCATTTAAGGTGAGGGTGACAATCCTATGGAGAACCCAAATGGAAAGTGTTTTGATATGTTCGGCAAGGGAAGATTTTGGATCAAATTTAGGTTCAATGGAAATTTTAGTCCAAAAAGAGTCAAATTCAAGGGAGAAATCATTTATGGTGTAAGCACCTTCAGTTTAAAGGCCAAAGATATTGGCAAGATCTTGCAATGTAAGCTCATAGAGTTTGCCAAAGAATTGAAAGTCGATGGCATAATGGCCATGGGTAGGATGAAGCTTTTTATGTACAACTATGGTGGCAAGAAATTCCATAGTTAATTCTTCATACCCCTCATCATCAATGAAAACAAATTTCCCCCATTCTAGATTTTTGAGATAGCCAATAATGCTATCCTCAATACCTAAGGCTTTAAGATAAAAAAGGCTTGGTAATTTGTTGGGTAGAATGGTTTTGTCTTGAATCCTAAGCAAATTTTACTTCTCCTTTTGAGTGATCCCCTTTATAAGTTCAAGAGGAGAGGGTGATTGGAAGGTTTGCACTTCTTTCCCTTTTCTAGATGGTCTTCTAGAAGCCATTGATGGAGAAGTATTTGAAAAGAGGAAGAATTATAAAGCTTGAAAGAGAGAAAAGTTAGAGGAGAGTTTAAGATAGTAGAATTTTAAGTAGCAAAGCTTTGGTGTGTTAGAAAAAATGTAAAACTACAATAATGGGGTATTTATAGGCAAAAAACAGGTGAAAACGACTATAAAATGGCTAGTCTTTTAATTAAATGCAAATTTGTCCATTGAAAAATGGCTAGTTTTGAATGCTGCTAGACACTGAGTTGTGACTGCAACTTCCTAGTCGCGACCATGATTTTTGAAAAATTTAAAACTCACATCTGCGATTCAGCAATTGTGAGCAAGACTTTGAAGACTAATCAGCAATAGCCATAAATTTAAATTTCACGACCGCAAATGTTGAAAAGCATAAATTTTTTAAAAAAATTGAGTGAAGTGATATGCAATGGATTTGGCATTATGACTCAAGATCAAAATAGATGCAATTATACATTTCATATACTAAGATATCAGCAAGTCGTTGAAAAGAAATTCAAGCAATTGTAGTCAAATATACCAAAAATCAACCATAAAGCAACCAACATGCAACCAAAATGCATAAGAAAAAAAATATAAATTTAATTGACTTAAGAGTCACCACAATTCAAGATTTTAACAAAGTAAATTGTGAAAGATAAATGTCATAACATGCATAAAATGTTGATGCATAAAAAAAAATGTTATGTAATTTTGAAAATCTAAGGTAATGAGCTCTCATCAAGTATGCCAATTTTCCTTTTTATAAAATTTAATCTTTCTTCATTTAGGGGTTTTGTGAAAATATCAACAAGTTGGTTAGTTGTATCAATAAATTCTAATACAACATCACCATTTTGCATATGATCTCTCAAGAAATGATGCCTAATGTCTATACGCTTAATCTTAGAATATTGGATGGGATTTTTGGAAAGATTTATGGCACTTGTGTTATCACATTTTATAGGAATGTGATCAATCACTTGAACATAGTCCTTGAGTTGTTGTTTCATTCAAAAAACTTGAGTATAACAGCAACTCGCCACCACATATTCTGCTTCGATGGAGGATAAGGCAACCAAAACTTGTTTCTTGCTAAACCATGAAACTAAACATTCAGCAAGAAAATGCCAAGTTTCAGAAGTGCTTTTTCTATCAAACAAACTACTGGTACAATCCACATTCGAAAATCCAATTATTTAAAAATGAATTTCTAGGATACTAAAGCCCTAAATGCAATATGCCATGTAAATACTTCAAAATTCTTTTAACAGTATGCAAATGAGATTCTTTAGGACAATATTAAAAATGTGCACACAAACAAACACTATACATTATATCGGGTCTAGATGCCGTAAGGAAGAGAAGAGAACTAATCATACCTCAATATTTCTTCTCATCTATAGGCTTACCCTTTTCATCTTTGTCAAGCTTAGTTGATGTGCTCATTGGAGTCTTGCTACTTTTGCAACAATCCATGCCAAACTTCTTGAGAAGCTCTTTTGTATATTTGGATTAGTTAATGAAGATACCATCTTTGCATTGCTTGATTTGTAGTCTTAGGAAGAACTTGAGCTCACCCATCATGCTCATCTCAAATTCCTTAGTCATTCACTTGGCAAATTGTCACATCCTAACCTTAGAGATATGACAGTCCTAGAACATGGGGAGACATAATGTCACCCACACCCGTAGAACCCACTTACATATAAACAATCATGCCTAAGACCTCTTACATTAACTCATTTAAAACATTTAGATGAATACCATAAATTGCGAAAGACTAAAATAAATCATTACATATAAAATCCATAAGGAAAATAATATATATCAATAAGTATCAATCAACATTTCCAGAGCATCTAATGACAAGACTTCATAAAAATAGTATTGTTGATAACTTGGACAAGGAATTCCCCAAGCGAAATAGAATGCTTAAGCCATCACCTTGCCTCCTCACATTTGCTCACCTGGAACCACGCAAGGAAAAAGGGGTGAGATAGATGATCTCAATGAGTAAACGAAAAGGCACATACATTATCACATATTCCTTTGAAAAGGAAACACATAGCTTATACACTTAGTTCATGACTTATAATTCATGAATCAAGTTGTAATTTAGCAAGGGTTTAATTTGGCAAGTTTGCGGAAATCACACTTATCACTTATAAAGAGTGAAGGCTATTGCTCTCTCACTCGAACACTTAAGGAAAGGTGGCCTTATAACAAATTCCAACTCCTATCACTTGTAAGGCATGAAGCTTATTAGGCTCCATGCCTAGAACCGCCCCTTCTAGCTGAGGTGGATACACTATCCCTATCCAACGGGTTAAGACCATGTGCACAGGTTTCGATGATTACCCGCATCGGCACGAGGATTATGCATAAAGGGTAAATGATACCATAGCTAGAGCTAATGGTAATCACAATTAACAATATCACATAAGGCAGTAATAACATGTATCTCAATAACAATAGTGGTTTAGCTTTCAAACAAAAGACACGATGATAGTGTAGTTCCAGAAAGAATATAAGTTGGGTGTTAATCACAAGAAGTTCTCATTGGATAAACAAACTAATTTTGGACCAAATGTCCTTTGGCAATCCAAGCTTGACAAAGAAATCATATAATAATATTTAGAATAGGAAGAACTTGGATTTCAATGATCACAAGGGCTCACATAATAATATATCACATTCTTATAACACAACATGATGTTGTTCACACTTATAACATGAATATGGCATTTGCCCACACTTGAAGAATGAATACGATGTTTACTCACCTTGGGGTTCCTTTGCTCCTAGTATACGTAGTCCCTTTGCACTTCTAAAGCTCCTCAAACTCTAACATAATATTTGATTTAATACTTAGTATTTATTTACTCATGATGCTCCTATGCTATAACTATCCCATGCACATATAGCATACACATACACTTAGAGTCCACACATAGGTGTACTTGTCACTTGCATATAACACGTTGACTTTAAAAGTCTTGCATACTTAGGCCTTATAAGCTCTCTTGATATCACATTAAAATCACATTAATACGTTTTTAAGGTCATTACAATATTATTACCTCAATATCAATTCACTTTAACAATTATCTTATTTCACTTTACACTTCCATACATGTCATCTTAACAATTTACCTTTCAAGCGTCATGCTTAACTCTTATGATCCTTTTCACTTCATCAACTCATAACCATAAGTTCATCATTAAGTCATCATAACATCTAGTTGCATATTTCTCAAACACATTTGCATTCTAAATACAATATAATGTTAAGATACCTTAAGTATACCATAATGCATTTAAGCTTAGCTAGGATCATACCTTCAACTAACATGCAATTTTGCCATTGATTATACATACATACATGTCAACAATCATCAAAACACATCACATAAAATTTATAAATATTGGGACAAAAATGTTTATATAGGCCGAATGCATTACCAAGGTAGAGACTAAATTCTTCTTCTTTTCACACTTTCCGTCTATTTCAGAAATATGTAAAAACATGGTTTGAACCAAGATTTTTCATGTAAACACAACAAAAATCATTTTTAAATTTAAATTCATAAGAATCAGCCACACATAGTGTTGCTTATACATAAAAATTCAACTTTTGAATCATAGAGCACAAAACCATGAGTTTTCTTGTTTTCGGTATTTTTCGGTCATTTCAGAAATATGTAAACAGGTTGTTTAAACTATTATTTTTCATTCAATCATAGACAATATTAGTTTAGAACACATCCCTACATGATTCAGCAGCCATAGATAGGATTTATACAAAAAAATTCCAAGTTTAAAGGCTTAGGTGAAAAATCATGAGTTTTCGCGCTTTCCGCGCATTTCGTTCATTTTAGCAATAAACTGACACATGATTCAAATCATTATTAAATAGACACATAATTTAAATCATTATTTTTCATCTAAACAAAAAAAATATCATATTAGAGCACTTATTCATACAAATTGGCAGCCATATGTCCATTCAAGAATAATATTTTCCAACTTCCAAGTTCTAACACAAAAACCTTGAACTCCTTTGTTTTTTGAAACTTTCCGGTCATCACAGAAATATGAAAAAATATTATTTAATCAAATATTTTCCATCAAAACAAATCAAAAATCAGTTTAGAACACAACCATACACAAATCACCCCCCGTTTATGTTGTTTATGCATAAAAATTGTGATTTTAAGTTATAGAATTCACCTTTGGAGAAATCTCGCGGAAAGAATCGTGTTTTCAGTAGAAAATAGATTTTCTCTCCCAAAAACACACCCAAACAGAATTAAATCTGTAAAAATTAGTAATCATCTAGCTCAAAATAATTTTCCCATAATTTGTTTCATAGAAATCAATTTAGAAATCGAAAGACAAGAAAAACTTATGATTACGGTCAAGAAATCGCGAAACGGAAAGGTGTTTTCTTAATTTCGGTAGAGAGAAATATTTTGAGAGGATTTTTCTGCCAAGATACAGAAAGAATAAGAGAATGGCTGCTGGAACCTTGGTCTAGCCGAAATTTAAAATATATATTAGGGTTGGAGTGAAATTTCCACTAATATCCTTAATGAACTAGGTTAGGAGGATTTTGGTGTAGTGGGCTTTTGGGTATTTGGGCTTTTTATTTAAATTTTCGGGCTGAATAGAATTAAAATAAAAAGAATATTTTTCTTATTAATTCTATAACATTTTCCCCAAAAATATTTATTTTAAAATATTTTAAAAATACTCATAAAATTATTTTATGCTTAAAAATTGTCTTATGCATGAAAAATTCATTTTATTAAAAATAAATTCTTTTATGTAAATGCACTTCATGTAAATCATTTATTTCACAATAGCAGCACCTATTATGCATATTAAAATTAATTTAATATGCCACATACTCATCAATCACTTAGATCATCAATTTTCACGCAAGCACACACTTAACCTTAATAGTTCTAAATCAAGCAATTTATCATGAATATTTCTAGGGTGGGTGTGGGTTGTTACACAAATTCTTCACAAAGATGTTCATTAGTAGCTGATAACTCTATATTTTTAGAGTTATTTTAATTGTTTAAACTTAAATTTTAGCTCAATTCTCAAGAATGCAATAATATTATTACTTATTTTTAAAAATAAATAATTCTACAATTTATAAATAAATTATAACATATTTAAAGTATTTTTATTTTATTTTTGCAGATCAAAATGATGCAATAAAAATAATGATGCAAGCAATGATTCAAGTTTTCAATCCATGAGAAATAAATTCAATGGTTGGTGGCCAAAATTCAATGGTTGGTAGCCAACCTAACCATTTTTGAATATTGATGAAGGAATTCAATGGTTGGTGGCCAACCTAACCATCAATGTTGAATTTTTGATGTAAGAATTTTAATGGAACTTGAATTCTTCCACCAAACATGTCTATAAATACCATGCTTGGCAAAGGGAAAGAGCATCAAAGAAAATCCATAAAAAAAATATGTAGAGAGATTTTCATATGTTTTCTTAGAGTAGATTAGTTTTATTTTTTATTTTGATCAAGAGAAGGAGTTTTTGGAAGCTTGAGTTCATCAAAGATTATATCCCAAAACAAGTTCTCTCTAAACTCTATTCTTGAATTTAATTTTAAGTTGTTATTATATTTATTGTTAATTTAATTATTTCTTTCTTTTCAATTATGAATAGCTAATTTTATTTTCTAGGATTTAGATGTAATCTTTTGATTTGCATATGATTATTTATATTTAATTGATTGGGTTGATTATTGGAATTAATCTTTTATCTTAGAACTAAATGCTTGTAATTAACTGGCCATTAATTGCATGATTTAAGATATTGTGTGAAGTAGCGAGAGTGGAAGCACAATATTAGTTCATTAGGATAACTGACCTAAGGAATGTATTGCTTAGAGATAAGAATACTCCTTTGTGATTTTTAAAAGGATTTCCATAAAACTTAATGGGTTTGTGTTAATTGCTTATGATCACGAGAGTAGACGTAAGGTTAATATGAACACACATGTTGTATCTTGAGAAAGAACATCATATAATTTAGGAAAATCTAATCATTAATTCCAGCAAAAATAATCCAATCTAAAAAATAAAAAGTAATCATATGTGATCAATTGATGAATTCTAAATTCTAGACCTTTAATCTTATTTTCATATTTATCATTATTTATTTACTTCAATTTCATTTTAGGTTAAAATATAAAATCTCATAATTGATTTTCTAAATAATAGAGTAATATTAAAAATTAGTACTTGACAAACCCTTTCTCGTGGGAACGATACTCACTCATCACTTTATTACTTGTAAACGATCTGTGCACTTGCAGTAATCGCGCAACAAGTTTTTGGTGTCGTTGCCGGGGAAGGCGACTTTTGACAATATCAATAGGTTGATATACTCTATTACTTTAGATTTTTTTTTAAAATTTTGTAGATTTTTTTTAACTTTTATATTAAAATAAAAAAACCAAGGAACAAAAAAAAAAAAAAAAGGATGGCTTTCCACAACTAGTAATGGTGTGATGGAGGAATGATACTAAATAGAGCAGCAAACATGTATGGTGAGGATGGTTTTAGTAAGTTAAATGCTAAAATCGATACATTGGTTAACTTGATTGATAAACTTGATGCAAATAGTTTATTTAATTCATGTTTGAGTTGTGATCTGTGTGAAGGTAATCATTTGAATTCTGAGTGCCAATATACAGAGCAGGTACAATTTTTTCCAAATTATAATAGGCATGAGAATTATCCATATTCTAACATAAACAACTCAGGATGGAGTGACTATTCAAGCTTTTCATGGGGAAACCAATATGATCAAGGTAACAATTCATGGTATCCTTATCAATATGATTTTCAAGATCATACACCATTTGAGGAGCACAAACCATCTTATGAAGCAGCATTGGAAAGATTCATAAATGCTACTCATGAACGATGTGAAAGATTGGAAGATAGGATGAGTCAATGGACTAGCCACAATATAAATTTTGATGCACAAATGGAACAATTTGCTAGTCCATTAGATGCTCAAGGCCATGGTAACCTAACAAGTCAAATTGAAGAATATTCTAGAGAGCAATGCTTGGCAATTTCTTTGAGTGATGATGACGAAGAGATGATTGATCAAGGAGATACTTCAAGCAAGCAAGAAAAAAAGGAAGAAGTTGAGCCTAATTTGCCCAAGAAATATTATTCTCTTATGGATAATATCTGTGGAGTGGTTGAAATTGATGGGGAAATTGAAAAAGGATTTGAACAAGAGCACTCAAAGGAAACTTTTTCAGTTTGTTTAGTGAATACAACATCATATATGTCAGACCATAAAGAATATCAATTTGATGACTTGGAAGAAAAGAAGAAGCATTCACCACCATTAACTGAGCACTCACCAACTCTTGATTCAACACCACTGCCTTCCTATCTCAATTTCTTGAGAAAATTCAGAGCAAGAAAAAGAGTTCGTTTGAAAGCTTTTGAAAATTATGAGCCTAATTGTGAAATATTAAATAATTCTTGTCTTAACCTTTTTCCATGCAGGCTCAAATCAAGCTGGCTGGACTCATTAAAATTGGCAAAAGTCTATCTTTCCACAATTATCGAGATGATATACTTTGTGTATTATCCTCCATGATGAAGATCTAGCTATAGTCAAGCTAAAGACTATAAATAAAGCGCTTTTGGGAGGCAACCCAAACTTCTAACTTGTTTACTTCTTTTTAATTTCTTTTGTTCCTTTGTTTGTTTCATTTTATTTTAATTTTGCTTTAGTGTTGTTTGTGAGTTATTAAATAGCTTATTAGGAGGAAACCCAAGTTTTCTCTTTATTAGGTTTCTTTTATTTCTGTTTAGTTGTTTCGTTGTAAATTTTCTTTTTCATTTTCTTAACAAAGTTAATTAGACATGGAAGCATCTCTTGTAGCACTAAAAAACAGATTTCCAACTCTTCCCCAAGATGTGCTCAGGAAAATTGATGAACGCAGACTGGAAATAATGAAGGCATTTAGGCATCTGAATCTTCCTGAGGATATTCGCTGGATCATAGAAGCCAAAGTACGATTGGCAGGTGAGATTGATGACTCATTTATTAAATGTTTGCCAGGTATGGGGAGAAGTTCTTACTCAAAGAAGAGGAGAGCTAAAAGAATGGGGGTCTGCTACAAGTGTGCAAGATGGAATTGCAACACACGCTGTAGGAGCTTTAGAAGTACAAAGGGACTACGTATACTAGGAGCAAAGGAACCCTAAGGTGAGTAAATGCCATGTTCATGTTATAAGTGTGAACAACATTATGTTGTGTTATAAGAATGTGATATAGTGTTATTTAAGCCCTTGTGATCTTTGAAACCCAAGTTCTTTCTATTCTAAAATATTATTATATAAATTCTTTGACAAGCTTGGGTTGCCAAGGGACATTTGGTCCAAAACTATTTTGTTTATCCAATGAGAATTTCTTATGGTTAACACCCTAACTTATATTCTTTCTAGAACTACACTATCATTGTATCTTTTGTTTGAAAGCTAAACCACTATTGTTATTGGAATACATGTTATTATTGCCTTATGTGATATTGTTAATTATGATTACCATTACCTCTAGCTGTGGTACCTTTTACCCTTTATGCAGAATCCTCATGCCGATGCGAGTAATCATTGAAACTTATGCACATGGTCTTAACTCGATGGATAAGGGTAGTGTATCCACCTCAGCTAGAAAGGGGTGGTTCTAGCTATGGAGCCTGATCAGCTTCATGCCTTTTAAGTGATAGGAGTTGGAATTTGGTATAAGGCCACCTCTCCTTTAAGTGTTCGAGTGATAGAGCAATAGCCTTCACTCTCTATAAGTGATAAGTGTGATTTTTGCAAATTTTCCAAATTGAACCCTTCCTAAATTGCAACCTGATTCATGAATTATAAATTATGAACTATGTGTGTAAGTTATGTGTTTCCTTTCCAAAGGAATATGTGATATGTATTTGCCTTATCGTTTACTCATTGAGATCATCTATCTCACCCCCTTTTTCTTTCCTTGTGTGGTTCTAGGTGAGCAATTGTGAGGAGGCAAGGTGATGGCTCAAGCATTCTACTTTGCTTGGAGAATTCCTTGTCCTAGTTATCAATAATACTAATTTATGGAATCTTGTCATTAGATGCTCCGGGAATGTTGGTTGATACTTATTGATATATTATTTTCCTCATGGATTTATATGTAATAATTTATTTTAGACTTTTGCAATTTAAGGTATTCATCTAAATGTTTGAACGAGTTATAGTAAGAGGTTTTGGTAAGATCCTAGGCATGATTTGTTTATATGTAAGTGGGTTCTATGGGCGTGGCTGACCTTATGTCTCCCCATGTTCTAGGACCATCATATCTCTAAGGTTGGGATGTGACACCTTTAATCTTGCTACCAAAGCAAAAATCTCATCATAATCAATGCCTTCCTCTTAGTTGTATCCTTTGGCAACCAATCTAGCCTTATTTCTACTAATGAAGTCTTACTCATCTAACTTGTTTCTATAAAACCAGTTACATCCAATAATGGGATGATTTTTGGGTTTACGAACAAGTTCCCAAACTTTGTTTCTCTCAAATTGGTTGAGTTCCTTTTGCATAGCAATCACCTAACTTTCATCATTAAGAGCTTCATCAATAGTCTTTGGCTTAATTTGAGAAATAAATGCAAGATTATTATCCAAGGCTTTAAATTAAGATCTAGTACTTACACCTTCTTGGGGTGATTCTTGGGGTATCTCCACTCCTCAGGTAGTTCTTGAACATCTTCTTCTTGTGAATTTGATTGATCCTCATGATCTTATTGGTTTTCCACTTAGTCTTCAACTTCCTTTGGAGTCTTATCTTTGTCCAATCTAAGCTTTTCAAATTCACCTAAAAGATCATTAAGAACACTACCTTTCCCAAGATCAAGTTTGCTAGATTTGTCAAATACAAAATTCATAGACTCTTCCATTACCATAGTCTTTTGTTAAAGACTCTAAAAACTTTACTAGTGGTGAAATATCCTAGGAAAATGCCTTCATCAATTTTAGAAGCAAATTTTCCAAGGTTATCCTTAGTATTTAATATGTAGCACTTGCAACCAAAAACTCTTAGATATGATATCTTGGGTTTTCTTTCATTCCATAACTCATAAGAGGTTTTATTCAAAATGGGTCTCTTAAAACTCTATTTGAAATGTAATATGAAGTATTAACGGCTTTCGCCTAAAAATAAGTTAGTAAACCATATTCATTAAGCATGTTTCTAGCCATTTCAATCAAGATTCTATTTTTCCTTTCTATAACACCATTTTGTTGAGGCGTTATAGGAGAGGAAAAATTATTTAAAATTCCATGTTCAATGCAAAAATTTTCAAAAAGTTCATTTTCAATTTCTTTTCGATAATCACTTCTAATTTTGGAAATGAAATAGCCTTTCTCATTTTGAACTCTTTTTGCAAAACTTTTAAATGCATCAAAAGCACCACTCTTATGAGTCAAGAAACTAACCCAAGTAAATCTAAAGTAGTCATCAGCAAGCACATAGGCATACATTTTTCCACCTAAACTAGCAACTCTACTAGGTCCAAATAAATCCATATGAATAAGTTGAAGGGGTCTAGAAGTACTTACAATATTTTTTTATTTATAGGATGATTTGTGTTGCTTTCCCATTTGATAAGGTCCACATGTCTTGTCCTTTAAGAATTTGGTCTTTGAAAGTCCTTCAATAAGCTCATTCTTACAAAGATTATGAAGAAGCTCCATGCTTGCATGTCCAAGCCTTCTATGCCAAAGCCAAGATTCATTGCTAATAGACATGAAACACTTGACATCTTGGTTAGCCAAATCATCAAAGTCAATCATATAGGTATTGCTTTCCCTTTCACCATTAAACACTATATTGTCATTAGCTAAAGTGGTGATGATGCATGCTTTAGAGTCAAAGATGACCTTATTACCTTTGTCACATAATTGGCTTACACTTAGCAAGTTGAATTTTAAACCATCAACTAAAAGAACATTTTCAATAAGAGAATGATTGTCCTTACCGATGGTATCAATGCCAACTATCTTACCTTTGGCATTGTTACCAAATGTGATGTTCCCACTTCTCTTTTCTTCCAAATTTGTGAAGAGATTTGAATTTCTAGTCATATGTCTTGAACATCCACTATCTACATGCCATTTGTTTTCCTTGATAGTGGATTTGAGACATGCCTCATTTGATGAGTCCTCTAAGGCTATGAAACATAAGTTTGCAACATCCTCTTCCTCTTCATCACTTGAGGAGTCGTCATCCCATATTGTTTTGAAACCCTTTTTCTTCTTCTCCTTGTCCCAATTCTTTTTCTTCTTGATGTTGGGACACTCTGTTTTTATATGACCTTGCTTACCACATTCATAGCAAGTAATGTCATTCTTCTTTTCTTTGCTTGAGTTGGAGTTGTAATTTGATGATGATCTCTTAAAGGGCCTCTTTTCTTTCTTTCTTCTCTTGATGATGTCTTTGACCCTTTTTAAGAGCATAGCAAGTTCTTCATCATCATCATCTTCACTTTCCTCTGATTCACTTGAGCTCTCACATTCTTTTTTACTTTTGAGGGAGGATTTGAGAGCTAAGGATTTCTTTTTCTCCTTCTCTTGATTCTCTTCCTTCTCTATCAATGAAGATATTTCTTCGATAAGGAGTTTTCTAATGAGGACATCAGTAGGAATCTTTCCAAGATCCTTATTAGCTTCTCTATGCCAGCAAGTATAGCTCTATAGTCTTTCTTTGGGAGAGTTTTGAGAATCTTATAGTTTATATTATTCAATCTGTATATTTTTCCCAATTTCTTCATATTGGTGACAAGGGCTAGAAGCCTATTTGTCATGTCAATGACACTTCCATTAGGTTTCATCTCGAAGAGCTCATATTCAGTTGTGTACAACTAAATCTTTTTAGCCTTGACTTGTTAGTTGCTTCATGGTAGTTTTCTAAAGATTTCCAAATGCTAGATGAAATTGAACAATGTTGAACTCTACCATATTCTTCTCTTGAGAGTGTACTATGAAAAATTGCCATGGCTCTCTTATTTTTCCCATTAGCTTTTCTTTGTGTATTCACCCATTCTTCTCTAGGAACCAATTTTTCAACATCATCAACTATTTTTTATGGAAGTTTCCACTCTTTGATTATGCAATCCCATAAATCAATGAGATCACTATCAAAATATACCTCCATTCTATATTTCCAATGTGCATAATCTGTACCATCGAAGTGTGGCTTGAGGTGATGTATCCCTTCATTGGCCATTTTTGATCTTTTCTCATGCAATTAAGTTTAAGCAATAAGACTAATGCTCTGATACCACTTGTTTGCCCTTATGCACTAAGAAAGGGCATTGAATTAGTGGAAAATTAAAAATTAGATAGAACGAGATAGGGAAAGAGAATGAACACAGTCGATTTTATAGTGGTTCAGGTATTAACAAACCTTACGTCCACTTGCCAATCTCAATTGGGTATTCTACTACTAATTAATACTTACAAGGAGTTTCAAGCTCACTCCAAACTTACAATATGTGTCACATCCCAACCTTAAAGATATGATAGTCCTAGATCATGGAGAGACATAAGGTCACCCACACCCGTAAAACCCACTTACATATAATAAAATCATACCTAGGATCTTACCAAACCTCTTACATTAGCTCATTTAAAACAATTAGATGACTACCATAAATTTGCGGAAGACAAAAATAAATCATTACATATAAAATCCATAAGGAAAAATAATATGTATCAATAAGTATCAATCAACATTCCCGAAGCATCTAATGACAAGACTTCATAAAAATTGTATTATTGATAACTTGGACAAGGAATTCCCTAAGTGAAGTAGAATACTTGAGCCATTACCTTGCCTCCTCACATTGCTCACCTGGAACCACACAAGGAAAAAGGGGTGAGATAGATGATCTCAATGAGTAAACGAAAAGGCACGTACATTATCACATATTCCTTTGAAAAGGAAACACATAGCTTATACACATAGTTCATGATTTATAATTCATGAATTAGGTTGCAATTTAGCGAGAGTTCAATTTGGCAAATTTGCAGAAATCACACTTATAACATATAGTGAATGAAGGCTATTGCTCTATCACCCGAACACATTAGGGAAAGGTGGCCTTATACCAAATTCCAACTCCTATCACTTATAAGACATGAAGCTGATTAGGCTCCACGGCTAGAACCGCCCCTTCTAGCTGAGGTGGATACATTACCCCTATCCATCGGGTTAAGACCATGTGCCCAGGTTCTAATGATTACCCGCATCGACATGAGGATTCTGCATAAAGGATAAAAGGTACCATAGCTAGAGCTAATGGTAATCACAATTAACAATATCACATAAGGCAAAAAATAACATGTATTCCAATAACAATAGTGGTTTAGCTTTCAAACAAAAGATATAATGATAGTGTAGTTCCAGAAAGAATATAAGTTAGGGTGTTAATCATAAGGAATTCTCATTGGGGAAAAAAAATAGTTTTGGACCAAATGTCCCTTGGCAACCTAAGCTTGTTAAAGAATTCATATGATAATATTTTAGAATAAAAAGAACTTAGGTTTCAAAGATCACAAAGGCTCACATAACAATATATCACATTCTTATAACACAACATGACGTTGTTCACACTTATAACATGAATGTGGCATTGCCCACACTTGAAGAATGACGATGTTTACTCACCTTGGGGTTCCTTTGCTCCTAGTATACGTCGTCCCTTTGTACTTCTAAGCTCCTCAAACTCTAACATAATATTTGATTTAATACTTAGTATTTATTTACTCATGATGCTCCTATCCCATAACTACCCCATGTACATATAGCAAACACATACACTTAGAGTCCACACATAGGTGTACTCGTCAATTGCACATAACATGTTGACTTTGAAAGTCTTGCATACTTAAGCCTTATAGGCTCTCTTGATATCACATTACAATCACATTATTACCTTTTTAAGGTCATTACAATATTATTACCTCAATATCAATTCACTTTAACAATTATCTTAATTCACTTTACACTTCCACACATGTCATCTTAACAATTTATCTTTCAAGCGTCATGCTTAACTCTTATGATCCCTTTCACTTCATCAACTCATCACCATATGTTCATCATCAATTCATCATAACATCTAGTTCCATATTTCTCAACCACATTTGCATTCTAAACACAATATAATGTTAAGATACCTTAAGTATACCTTAATTATACCATAATGCATTTAAGCTTATCTAGGATCATACCTTCAACTAACATGCAATTTTATCATTTATTAGACATACATATATGTCAACAATCATCAAAACATATCACATAAAATTTGTAACCATTGGGACAAAAAGATTCATGTAGGTCGAATGCATCACCAAGATAACAACTAAATTCTTCTTCCTTTCGCACTTTCCGTCCATTTTAGAAATATGTAAAAACATGGTTTGAATCAAGATTTTTCATGTAAATGCAACAAAAACCATTTTAGAATTTAAATTCATTAGAATCAGCCACACGTAGTGTTGTTTATATATAAAAATTCAACTTTTGAATTATAGAGTATAAAACCATGAGTTTTCTTGTTTTTGGTATTTTCTGGTCATTTAAGAAATATGCAAACAAGTTATTTAAACCATTATTTTTCATTAAATCATAGAAAATATTAGTTTAAAACACATCCACACATGATTCGGCAGCCATAGATAGGATTTATACAAAAATTTCCAAGTTTAAAGGCTTAGGTGAAAAATCATGAGTTTTTGCACTTTGTGTGCATTTTGTTCATTTCAGCGATAAATAGACACATGATTCAAATCATTATTTTTCATCTAAACAAAGCAATTATCATATAAGAATACTTCCTCATACAAATTGGCAGCCATATGTCCATTCAAGAATAAAATTTTCCAACTTCCAAGTTCCAACACGAAAACCTTGAATTCTTTTATTTTTTGAAACTTTCTGGTCATCATAGAAATATGCAAAAATATTATTCAATCCGATATTTTCCCTCAAAACAAATCAAAAATCAGTTTAGAATACAACCTTACACAAATTGGCCGCCCCCCTCCTCCCCCCCCCCCCCCCCACACATGATGTTTATGCATAAAAATTGTGATTTTAAGTTATAGAATTCACCTTTGAAGGAATCTCACGGAAAGAATCATATTTTCGGTAGAAAATAAATTTTATTTTCCAAAAACTCACCCAAACATAATTAAATCAATAAAAATCAGTAATCAACCAGTTCAAAATAATTTTTCCATAATTTATTTCATAGAAATTAGTTTAGAAATCGAAAGAGAAGACAAACTTACGATTACGGTCAAGAAATCGCCAAACGGAAATGTGTTTTCTTAATTTTGGTAGAAAGAAATATTTTGAGAGAATTTTCTGCCAAGATACAAAAAGAATAAGAGAATGGCTGCTGGAACCTTGGTTTGACCGAAATTTAGGTTATATTTTAGGGTTTGGGTAAAATTTCCACTAATACCCTTAATGAACTAGGGTAGGAGGATTTTTGTATAATGGGCTTTTGGGTATTTAGGCTTTTATTTAAATTTTGAGTTGAATAAAAATTAAAATAAAAAGAATATTTTTCTTATTGTTTCTATAACATTTCCCCCAAAAATATTGATTTTAAAATATTTTAAAAATACTTATAAAATTATTTTATGCTTAAAAATTGTCTTATGCATGAAAATTCATTTTATTTAAAATAAATTCTTTTATGCAAATGCACTTTATGTAAATCATTTATTTCACAATAGCAACTCATATTATGCACATTAAAATTAATTTAATATGCCACACACTCATCAATCACTTAGATCACAAATTTCCACACAAGCACACACTTAACCTTAATGGTTCTCAATCAAGCAATTTATCACGAAAATTCCTAGGGTGGGTGTGGGTTGTTACAATATGTTTCAATGGCTCACACACAACCCTTTCAAGTGTTTCCCTTAGGCTCACACTTAAACTTATACAAGAGTTTTCTAATGGCTCACTCTCAACCTAATACTTTGTGTTTTCAAGGCTAACACTCAACCTTACTTAAGTAGTCAATGTTTTTCTAGCAATCAAATAATGACAATTGTGAACCCTTAATTTTGCACTCTCCATAGTGCATTTGAAACCTTAAAGGTGCTTAGGTATGGTTAATAGACCTTCAAAAGCCAAAATTGAGAAAATGAGAAACAGAGAGCCAAAACCTATTACTTTATGCTTTGAACTACCTTTAGATCATCTAGGATTGAATAACAAACACAATGCAATTGGAATCATGAAAAACGGATGAGAAACGAGTGAAAACGGGCAAAAATCACAAAGCAGGCGAAGTTCAGCCTAGCAGCTGCATAAGGCCCTGTAGCTGCTACCAAAACCCCTGCAGCTGCCACATCATGACCTGCGGCTACTACAGAAGCCTTGAGGCTACCCTAGGGCTTGTGGAGGTAGTAGTCATGTTTTCCATTTTTTCTTCATTTTGTGCACTTTTCCCACATCGAAAGTGCATGAAACCTTCCCCCAACATCTTCCCTATATATAAAAGTCCTTCCACTCTATTTTCTAGACCTCTAAATCTCTTGGTTTGCTTGATTAGCCTTTGCATTAAGTGAACCATCTCCACAAGTTTGGTCTAAAAGGAATGAACTTTTTAGTTTAAATTTTTATTTGAGTGATCATTTCAAGGACCTCTCCTCAAATCAGTCTGAGGAGGTCTCGAATACACCATCTGCATCACCATTGGAAGGTTGTTGTTTCGCTAAGTTGAGAAGGTGGAATTATGATATGGTCATCCACTTCATCCACCCTATGTCCCCAATCCTCGTCCTCATAAGGTATTTATTTTCTTCTTTTATTATTTTGTTTTATTTTCTTAGGATTTCTTAGTTTATTCTTTTCATTTATTATTTCTTTGCTTGGCATGTTTTATCATTTTATTTCATTATTTTTGAGGCATGTTGATTAGAGTATGATATAGTTAATTTGGTAAATGATTTGAATTGATGCATCGATTTGTTAATTAAAACCTGACCTAATTAACAACTTGGTAATCAATAATTTTGCTTGTTTAATCAATCAACCCACCTCTTAATTAATGAACTGAAACATGATAAAAGGTTAAGCCTAAACTAACCCCTTCACAAAAAGGGTGAACTACATGGATTTTGATTCCCATTCAAAAGGATACGTAAGCTTGCTTGTTTAAAGCATCAAATCCAATTTAAATAAAATGTGATCATTCTCGTGCATGTTATTTTATTAATTAGCTCTTTTCTTTGCGATATTTGCCTTTAGTTTATTTTTCTTTATTATAATTATTGATTTTGTCTTTCTTTTGTAGTGTTTTTCTTTAATAATTGCTTTAGAATAATTTTGGGGAATGTGTGACTTCCCTATAACCCATAAGGGTTGGAGGAAGTATCCCTTATTTTGGTTTTGAATTGTAAAGTTAATTCCTTTACTTTATTGCTTTACTTTTATAGCTTTGAATGAATGTTTATTTATTTCTTTGTTCATGCATTATGTAAATTATTCATGAAATTCATTTTAAGTCATCTTGTATTAAATTTGTCAAACTAATCATTTTTCTAAATAAACAGAAAACCTAGTCCCTGAATCCTCTTTAGTTTTGAGGATAGTGATCTTTTCCTTTGGGATATTAATTAGAGTCAATTTGGGTTTTTCCCTTAATCTTTCCCAAATAAAATAAAAATAATTTGGTGACTCTTTTCAAAAATCAACTAATCTGAACCTAAGAGTTCCATCATGAGTTTGAACCCCAATGAACATTTTGATCCCACTTAGCAGATCGGACCGGTGCTTGGGCGAGACCTTACATCAATACAAGATTAAGATATGAAATTTGAAATTGCAAAGATTTGGCTCTTAATAGATGTTATTCTTTTTTGTTAGGATGTTTGAAGAAGGTATTTATATGATTTTCTTTTTCAAATTCCCGTTAGAAATAGTATGAAATCAATTATTTCATGACAGCTTTAAGATCTTGCTTTAAATCTGCATTTTGACCAAAGTCGTAATCGCTACCATCATTTTGCAGTCACAGCTATATTTTTGTGATCGCGCCAAATTTCACAATGGCTAGTGATACATGGCTTTTATTAGTTGCCTCCTTTATATGTCCATTGCAGCATTTGAATTCAGTATGAAAGTCGAGGTCGCGACTAATATTTCATGGTCGCAAATTCAATATCGTGCCCAGAGTCACGGTCATGAAGGAGGTCACTATTCACTCTATATGAATTTTGAATTAATTGCCTTTTAAAAATCTTGGTTTATTGGTCGCAATCGCGATTATTGCATAATGGTCGCGACTCAGAAGCAAACTAATATACTTTGGGAGATTTTGAGTTTCTTTGAAATCCAATCTATCAAATATGTTCTAATCTACAAAATAGACACTTAAACACACATTAGATAGCTTTCAATTTGATTAGCAATATCAAAATAGAGATTGACTAAGTTTTGAAATAACTTAGGTCAATAGTCATAATTTTCACTATGTCTGTACCTAACTTTAATTTTTTTCAAAATTATTTTGGATTCCTTTTTCAATCAAATAAATTTCTATGACTTAAAAAATGATTTTAAGTTATGTGATATTCAAAATGGAATTTTGGAAATGTTCCAAAATTTGGAAATGTTCCAATGATGAACAATATATCTATAAATGCAATTATTGTATATATATATGTTTTGTTATTGTTTCAGAGGCATGAATGGTCGATCATGGATTTGGAAACCATAATGTATGATTTCTAATGTGGATATGTAATAATTAATTTTATTATTCGATAGTATGTAATTAAATATTAATTACTCATTTAGGTTATAAATCAATTCCATTGACCATATAAGCTCTTTTGTTTTTGTAATCGTACCTTGGAATGCCAAGGTTACTAATGTACATATGGAGATGAGGAGATGCAAGAATAAGAATGTAATAACCCACATCTACCCTAGAAGTTTTCATGACAAATTGCTTGAATTTGGAGTTATTGTGACAAAATATTTGATTTTATGAAAATTCATGTATGATGTGATTTATGAGTGTGGGGCATGTTAAATTAATTTTAATATGCCTAATATAAATTATTATTGTGAAATAAATGATTTGAATAAAATGCATTAGCATGAAATAATTTATTTTTTGTAAAATGAATTTTCATGTAAAAAGGTGATTTTTAAGCATAAAATAATTTTATGAGTATTTTAAAATAATTTTTAAAATAAATATTTTTGGGAAAAATATTGCAGAAATAATAAGAAAAATATTCTTTTTATTTTTAATTATAATCAGCCCAAAATTTAAATAAAAAGCCCAAACACCCAAAAGCCCACTACACTAAAATCCTCCTAACCTAGTTCATTAAGGGTATTAGTGGAAATTGCACCCAAACCCTAATATATATTCTAAAATTTGGCTAGACTAGAGTTCCAACAGCCATCATTTTATTTTTTTCTGTATCTTGGCAGAAAAATCCTCTCAAAATATTTCTTTCTACCGAAATTAAGAAAACACCTTTCCATTTTGCAATTCCTTAACTGCAATTGTATGTTTTTCTTCTCTTTCGATTTCTAAACTGATTTCTATAAAAAAAAATTATGGAAAAATTTTTTTGAACTAGTTGATTACTGATTATTATTGATTAAATTCTGTTTGGGTGAGTTTTTGGGAGAGAAAATATATTTTCTACTGAAAACACAAATCTTTCCGTGAGATTTCTCCAAAGGTGAATTCTATAACTTAAAATCATAATTTTTATGCATAAACATCAGTAGGGGGGGGGGGATTTGTGCATTATTGTTTTATAAATTGATTTTTTATTTGTTTTGATGAAAAATATTGGATTAAGTAATATTTCTACATATTTCTGTGATGACCGGAAAATTTCAAAAAACAAAGGAGTTCAAGGTTTTTGTGTTAGAACTTAGAAGTTGAAAAATTCTATTATTAAATTGATATGTGGCTGCTGATTTGTGTGAGGAAGTACTCTAATATGATATTTGTTTTATTTAGATGAAAAATAATGATTTGAATCATGTGTCTGTATATTGCTATAATGAATGAAAAGCGCGGAAAGCGTGAAAACTCATGATTTTTCACCTAAGCTTTAAAACTTGGATTTTTTTTTTGTATAAATACTATCTATGGCTGCCGAATCATGTATGGATGTATTCTAAACTGATATTTGCTATGATTGAATGAAAAATAATAGTTTAAACAACTTGTTTGCATATTTCTGAAATGACCGAAAAATACCAAAAACAGAAAAACTCATGGTTTTGTGCTTTATAATTCAAAAGTTTAATTTTTATGTATAAACAACAGTAAGTATGGCCGATTCATAGGAATTAAAATTTTAAAATGATTTTTGTTGTATTTACATAAAAAATCTTGGTTCAAACTATGTTTTTACATATTTCTGAAATAGACGGAAAGCGTGAAAAGCAAAAGAATTTAGTTTTTACTTTGGTGATGCATTCGGCCTACATGAATATTTTTGTCCCAATGTTTATAATTTTTATGTGATGTGTTTTGATGATTATTGACATGTATGTATGTATAATAAATGATAAAATTACATGTTAGCTGAAGGTATGATCCTAGATAAGCTTAAATGCATTTTGGTATACTTAAGGTATACTTAAGGTATCTTAACCTTGTATTGTGATTAGAATACAAATATGATTGGGAAATATGGAACTAGATGTTATGATGACTTGATAATAAATACATGGGTTTGAGTTGATGAAGTGACAATTGAATAAAAAGGATCATAAGAGTTAAGCATGACACTTGAAAGGTTAATTGTTAAGTTGACATGTATGGAAGGGTAAAACGTATTAAGATGATTGTTAAAGTAAATTGATATTGAGGTAATAATATTGTAATGACCTTAGAAAGGTATTAATGTAATTGCAATGTGTTTTCATATGAGCCTATAAGGCCTAAGTATGCAAGATTTTTTAAGTTAATGTATTATGTGCAAGTGACAAGTACACCTTTAGGTGGACTCTAAGTGTATGTGTATGCTAGATATGCATGGGTAGTTATGGGATAGGAGCATCATGAGTGAATAAATACTAAGTATCAAATCAAATATTATGTTAGAGTTTGAGGAGCTTTCAAAGGGCAAAGGGACTACGTATACTAGGAGCAAAGGAACCCCAAGGTGAGTAAACATTGTATTCATTCTTCAAGTGTGAGTAAATGCCATGTTCATGTTATAAGTGTGAACAACATTATGTTATGTTATAAGAATGTGATATATTATTATGTAGGCCCTTATGATCTTTCAAACCCAAGTTCTTTCTATTCTAAAATATTATTATATGAATTCTTTAACAAGCTTGGGTTGCCAAGGGACATTTGGTCCAAAACTATTTTGGTTATCCAATGAAATTCCTATGATTAACACCCCAACTTATATTCTTTATGGAACTACACTATCATTGTATCTTTTGTTCGAAAGCTAAACCACTATTGTTATTGAAATACATATTATTGTTGCCTTATGTGATATTATTAATTGTGATTATCATTAGCTCTAGCTATGGTACCTTTTACCCTTTATGTAGAATCCTCGTACCGATGCGGCTAATCATTGAAACCTGTGAACATGGTCTTAACCCGATAGATAGGGATAGTGTATCCACCTCAGCTAGACAGGGGTGGTTCTAGCCGTGGAGCCTGATCAGCTTCATGCCTTTTAAGTGATAGGAGTTGGAATTTGGTATAAGGCCACCTCTCCTTTATAAGTTCGAGTGATAGAGCAATAGCCTTCACTCTTTATAAGTTATAATTTTGATTTTTGCAAACTTGCCAAATTGAACCCTTGCTAAATTGCAACTTGATTCATGAATTATAAATCATTAACTATATGTATAAGCTATGTGTTTCCAAAGGAATATGTGATATGTATGTGCCTTATCATTTACTCATTAAGATAATTTATCTCACCCCTTTTTCCTTGTGTGGTTCCAAGTGAGCAAATGTGAGGAGGCAAGGTGATGGCTCAAGCATTCTACTTTGCTTGGGAGATTCCTTATCTAAGTTATCAATAATACTATTTTATAGAGTCTTATCATTACATGCTCCAAGAATATTGATTGACCTTCATTTGAGATATATTATTTTCTTTATGGATTTTATGTGTAATGTTTAATTATAGACTTCCACAATTAAAGATATTCATCTAAATGTTTTAAATGAGTTATTGTAAGGGATTTGGTAAGATCCTAGGCATGATTTGTTTATGTGTAAATGGATTTTATGGGCGTGGGTGACCTTATGTCTTCCTATGTTCTAGGACTGTCATATCTCTAAGGTTGGGATGTGACAAAGAAAAGGTTCAACCCATGAAGATGCCTAATGGGAGCATGAAGATATAAGTGTTGCAATTTCATATTTGTAATTTGTATAACCTAAATCTCATATCCATTCCTTGTGGCTAGGAAGTGGATCCATAGAATCAATGATCAGAATCAATGATCATACCTATGTGAATGTTGTCCATTTTATGAAATATATATTTGATATATATGAATGCATATGCTGTATGTTTAAAATGGATAATATTCAAAGTGAGATTAATCTATAAAGCCCAAAAATCTTCCAAAGAAAATATTGAGTCATGGTTCTCCATTGGAGTAATAATTCAAGAAAAATTTAAACACTTATGTCATCAGTTATGGATATATAGGGGTGATATATTTTGTTGGAATGTTTTCTTGAAGTTATGATAAAGCATGTGATGTTATGAGTATAGGATACAATGTATGTCAATAACAATAATGAGTACATGAGACATATAATGTTCAAATCATTATACTTGTTGATCCAATGGGTTTGACTTAACTATTGTGAAAAGCCAATAATGACAATGTGTATCTGAGGTTAGAAACACTAGGAACCAGATTGATTAAGCCTCATAAAGAGTTGTGATGAACAAGTGTTGTTCATTTGTTAGATATCAAAATTCCAATAACAATGTGTATCTGAGAACTTTATGGTAATCTAGTAAGAATTCAATGATCTACTAGAAATCCATCCTAATGGGATTTCCATTTCCTATTTGAAAGTATAGGATTCACCAAATTAGTAGGATTACCATTTTGATTGAAGACCAAATCATTATGGTAGCTACATAATTACATAAGTTATTAATCTTATTATTTTCTACATTTGACAATATGAAATTGACAAACCCACTTGCAAATATATTTAATTCTTTTAGGCTCACAAGGCCTAAATATCACATTCCGACTTCTGAGACATGATGATCCTAGAATATGGGGAGACATAAGGTCACTCACACCCATAGAACCAACTCATGAACATATAAACATTGCCTAGGATCGTACTAAACCTTATGCATTAACTTAATAAAACCTTTTTGTAAAGGAAAAGCCTTAAGTTGCAGAAGTTTAAAATACACTTTAATGCAATTCATAAGAAAATACTAATAATAATAATAAGACTCTAAGTAAAATCTTCAACATGATATACTAAAACAAAGTTCCCATAATAACTCCTAAAGCATCTAAAGACTCATCATAGTATAGTATTATTATAACTTTGATAAGGAATTCCCCGAGTGAAGTAGAATGCTTGATCCATCACCTTGCCTCCTTATATTGCTCACTTAGAACCACACAAGGGAAAAATGGTGAGATAGATGATCTCAATGAGTAAATAATAAGGCTTATACAATAACACATATCCCTTAGAAAGAGCTCATAGTTCATAACTTATAGTTCATGATTCATAGTTTGCAATTTAGAAAGGTTCACATAAATCACACTTATAACACATAACACATAGAGTGAAGGCTATTGCTATAATCACTCGAACACATAGAGTGAAAGCTATTGCTATAATTACTCGAACACATAGAGTGAAGGCTATTGCCATAATCACTCAAACACATAGAGTGAAGGCTATTGCCATAAAAAATCAAACACATAGCTTATGATTAGTAGCATCAATATGAGGATCACATAGCCAAAGATTACTTGCATCGGTATGAGGACTTCTGCATAAAAAGGGTTATGGGTACCATAGCTAGGGCTAATAGTAATCACTTATAATAATAGCACTTAATGAAAGCAATAGCATGTAGCATGTTGGCAATAGTAATTTAACTTATTAAATAAGAGATAAAAGAATATTTTGATTCCAAAAAGAAAAGAAGGTAAGGCAATAATTATGAAGGATCTTTCATATCATTGAATAAACAATAATGGCTTTAGAACAATTGTTCTTTAGCAACCCAAGTTTAACAAAGAAATCATATAATCAAATTTAAAATGAAGTGAACTTGGGTTTCAAGAAGTCTCAAAGGTTCCCATAACACGCTCATGATAGCTTGTACTTATAATAATAGCATAATGTTTACTCACACTTGTAACATGAATATAGTGTTTACTCACCTTATGGTTCATTTGCTCTTAATACATGTAGCCATTTTGAACCTCTAAAGCTCCTCAAGCTCTAACATAATATTTAATTCAATAGTTAGTATTTATTTAATCATGATGCTATCCTATCCTATAACTACCCTATGCACATATAACATTCACATACACTTAGGGTTGCACATATAAGTGCACCTCATCGCTTGCACATACATGTTGACTTTAAAAGTCATGTACACTTAGCCCTTATTGGCCCATATGAAAATACATTATAATTCATTCTAAGTTCAACACAATATCATTATCTTAATGTCAATTCACTTTACCAATCATTTTAGTACACTTAACACTTCCATATGGAAACTTAACAAATAACTTTTCAAGTGCCATGCTTATCTCTTATGATCAATTTATTCAATCAATATCTTCATTAATTCAAGATCATTAATTCATCATCAAGTTATCATACAAACTACTTCCATATTATCCAATCACATTCACTTATTAATCACAACATAAGGTTAAGATATCTTAAGTATTCCAAATCGTCTCTAGCCTTGTCCGGAGTCATTCCTCCATCCAATAAGAAATTTAAGCATTTATCATCCATTCATACATGTCAATAATCATTAGAATGCATTGCATAAAAATTATAGACATTGGAATAAAAATCCCAATAATGGCTGAATACCCCATTGAAGGGAAAATCTAAATTTTCTTACTTTTTGCACTTTCCGTCTATTACAATAATATGTAGAAACATGGTTTGAACTAAGATTTTTCATGTAATCAAAACAAAAATCATTTTAGAACATAAACATGTAGGAATTGGCACATATATAAATCCATATGCATGAAAAATTTCTAACTTTAGGTGTTAGGGTAAAGACCATAAACCTTTCTTGTTTCTGATACTTTTTGGTCATTACAGTAATATATAAACAGGTATTTTAAACCATTATTTTTCATTCAATCACAATAAATATCTATTATGAACATCAATATGTGCAAATCGTCTGCCATTGACATGTCTTATGCATGAAAATTCCAAGTTTAGGATTTTAGAGTGAAAATTATGAGTTTTCTAGCTTTCTGCAATTTTTGTTCATTATAGAAATTTGTAAACACCTAATTTAAATCATTATTTTTCATCCCAACAAAACAAAATATTAGTTTAGAATTCCATCATATACAAATCAATAGCCACATACATCTAACATCATGGAATTTTTCAACTTTCAAGTTCTAAGATGAAAACCTTGAATTTTCTTGTTTTTCGAAACTTTTCGGTCATTACAATAATATGTAGAAATATGATTTAATTCGATATTTTTCATATAAAAACATCAAAAATCCCTTTATAATACAAATATATAGAAATTGGCCCCCCTTGTGATGTTTATATATATATATATATATATATATATATATAAATTTGAATTTTGGGTTGTAGGATTCACATTTGGAGAAATCGCACAGGGAGGTTGGTGTTTTCGGTAGAAAAATATATTTCTCTCTCAAGAATTCACCTAGGCTGAATTTAATTAATAAAAATCAGTAAATATTTAGTTCAAAATAATTTTCCATGATTAGTTTCATGACAATCAAATAGCAAATTGAAGGGAAGAGAAAAACTTACGAAACGGTTACGAAATTGCAAAGTTTGAAGGTATTTTATAATTTTCAGTAGAGAGAATAATTTTCAGAGAATTTTTCTACTAAAATAATGAAATAACATAATGGTGGCTGCTGGAATGAAGGACTGGCTGAAATTTTCATTAATATATGTAGGATTTTGGGCAATTTCCAAGATTACTCTTAATGAGCTAGGTTAGAAGTGTTTTGGTGTAGTGGGCTTTTGGGTATCTGGGCTTTTTATTTAATTTTGGGGCTGATTATAGGTAATTTAAAATAAAATATTTTTCTTATTATTTTCATTAAAATTTCTCCCAAAACATTTATTTAAAAAAAATTTTAAAAATGCTCATAAAAATTATTTTATGCTTGAAAATCGCCTTTTTGCTTGAAAATTCATTTTATGTAAAATAAATTATTTTATGCTAATGCACTTTATATAAATCATTTATTTCATAATAATAACTCATATTAGGCATATTAAAATTAATTTAACCTGCCATATACTCATAAATCACATCATACATGAATTTCTATAAAATCACATATTTTGTCGCAACAACTCTAAGTTCATGTAATTTGTCACGAAAACTCCTAGGGTAGATGTAGGTTGTTACATTCTTCTGTTAGAGGGTATGCCCTAGAGTAATGTATATATTATGTAAATGTAAAACATTATCCTTAATGGCAATAAAATATATGTTTATAAATGAAATTATTCCATTGTATTAAATATATATTTGTAGTCCATAAGCATTTTTCAAAAGAGGAACTATTCTTAAGTGTTAAGAATATGGATGGGAGATAGCTCTTCAACAAATACTTTAAAATGTTCATAGTCATAGGATTAATGACTGGGCATCATTAATTCCAGAAGACCATTACCTCTGTTTATAATCTATAATCAGTATGTGATACTTATGATTATAGAGACAGTGAGCATCATACTATTTGACAAATGTTGTTGATATAAACATGTGGATATTCATAGGATGAATGATTGAACTGTGATGTTAGATGATGATGACATGGAGTATTATTGCTAGTCAATAAATCATCATCTAGGTCATAATTGTACATATAGTCCTTTGACTTGAAGGACACTATATCTCATTCATTGGTAGTTGGAATTTATTACTACTTACATACTAATGATATTTAAGTTTTCGTATATGGTATGTGATAGTTCTAACTAGTTATCTGATTATTCTTGATAATCAAATCCTTGGCCAAGGTAGTAAAGATTCACTAGAAAGGGTTTCTAGTTGGAATCGATTTTATCAAGAATTAGAATTGAGATATAGACATATAATCAAAGCATATAGGGTTTGACAAATCCATGACCCTAGCTAAGATTTGGATTTCGTAATGAAGGGATTTTAATGTATGTTAATTATGATCAATTGTCCATGATATGAATAAGTAATAAAACACTAATATTCATTCTAATTAGGTAGTCATGATATGTAATGCTAGGCATCACTCATGACTTATGGGACTAAGGGTGAAATAGGGATTTCGCATTAGTAAAGAAAAGTGTTTTCTTGATCCCATTGCTAATTAGACATGACCTAGAAAGTCACACACCCAAAAGTATTCACCTTTCAAGGATAAAAGGTTTACCATAATAATTAATTAAAGTGTTTAATTAATTGACTAATGGTAAAAGGATTGAACTTGTAATTGAATTTACAATGACCCTAACATGTCTTGAAGTTTAAATCTAAAATGATTTCTTATTGATTAAATCCTAATTTATATATGATATAAATGACAAGGATTAAATTAATTAAAGCTATGGATGAGTTAAAAGAATTGATTTTGAGCCTAAGACTAAACCCAAAAGTACCTAAGCCCATTTGAGAAATGGAAAGACGCAATTTAGGGGTTAAAGATTATTCATAACCCTAAAGCCCATATGATGGGTTTAGGGGTTAGAGATTTTCTCCAACCCTAAAGCCCATGTAATGGATTTAGGGGTTAGAGAAAGGTAACTAAGGTCAAAATAGTCTTTTAACTACTTAAGGCTTAATGGAAGTTATCATAAACCATAAAGGGTAAATTGGTCTTTTCTATTTAAGCTTAAAGTAAAAAGCAAATTAAATATCTTATTTGTCCCCTATTATTCAACATTGTTGTTGGATATAAAAAGAAAATGATGTTGTTTAATTTGCCAAGTTTTTATGCACATCTTAATCAAGAGAGAAACCTTAGGAACTAAGTATTGAGAGGAAAAAAAGAGAAGAATTGTTCTTAAATTTTCTTGTTCTTCATTTCTTGTTCTTTGTTCTTTGTGAAAGAACAAAGGTTTCCTTTGTTGAAAAGAAACATCTATAGCAATTAGAAGAAATCAAATCACTAAGGATTTATTTTAGAAGATCTTGTATTCATTTGGGCTACCAAGAGAGAGAATCAATAACATCTAAACAAATCTAAGTGAGCCTTGGAGGTGGAGCTTCGCATGGACAATCTAGAGGCTCTACATTTGGGAAGCTTTTGGAGAGGAAAGAAGAATTGTATTTCATATGCTTCAAGAGATAATATGATTACCACTTTAACTTCTTTCTTTCTTATGTGTTTTACATATTAATTAGATGATTGCATGAATGTTTATTGGACCCATTTGGGTGTAAGTGAAATTTTAAATTGTTTGAAATTTCACCCACCATGTTGTTTTTGCTTAATTTGCACCCAATCTTCCTTCATCTCCCCCCTTAAAAACAATTTGTCCTTGAATTTTCAAATCTAATAGCATGACATACTCTCCTTAACTTCTCTGCCATACTTCTGTTGTGCCACTTAAACTCAATATCTAACTACAATTGTCATATCGAATACAGCAAGGCACATACTCACAATCTATCAAAATCACATTGATAAACCTCTAGCTTAAGCTATAATTATGTTAATCTCTTGTTCAAACAAAATCCTTAATTTTGTATCCTTTAACCTTGAACAAAAGTAATAGAACCTTTAATTTCTCCTTCAATCAACTATAATCCCAAGCATTTCTTTTCCTTACATCTCTAATAATGTTAACATATATAATAACTCCTTACTTACCACTTCGATTCATTATTTATCACATTAGTCATATAAAAATCCAATAGATAATTCCAAAATAATAACTCCAATTGATATTAGATAATTCTCTTTCGATATTAATAATTATTACTTAATCTATTATAACCTCACTTAATCTATTATAACCTCAATAATTATTTTTGGGTTTAATACCTTGTTAACATTACCATTTCTACACTCCCATCATTTATCAATTGAAACATATTTAAACTTAACAAACATTCCTATATATATATACCATATCCCAAAAGAACTTGCATTCTATTAATTTATAATCCCAAATAAACTTCTCATAACTATTTTAGACTTACTCTCTTTTCGTATAATATATAAATCATTATCATAACTTAATTACCTAATGCCTTGTAATTTTTATACCTTTAGCTTGTAATATCATCTCACTTTAGGTTTTCCACTTACATCCTACTATACTTCACATTACTAATCATTTAACTTCTCCATATTAAAATAATAAACCTTTTAATACCATTACTATTTAATGAAATCTCTATGTAACTCTTATATCTTCCCAAATCTATGTCATTATAGGTTATCTGATAAGTGTTGAAAACACTATATTTTAGCCCTTGTTCTTAATGTATTTTATGCCTCCAATTGAGTTTGATCTATTTATTTTAGTGCTTTCACAGTTCTTGTAGTTAATCTAGTGTCAAAGGATGCCATGATTCAAATGTGACCTAGGATGGTGAAGATCCAAGCCAAAATGCTAATTTTTTGGAAGAATATAGGTTGCCACGGGTTGAGTCATGGCTAGGATTCCAGTCATGTGATAAGAGAAAAATGGCAAATTATCCAAAAGCCTCCCACAGGTGGAGGCACGACTGAGGTCTCACTTGTGGGAAGTTATATATTTTTTTTATCCTTCCGTTGCCACGGTTGGAACCCTAACCATGGGTTTTGGTGGTGTGCATTAAAAATTTCAAAAATATAAAACTAGATCTGATAGCATTTTTTAAGGGGAGTCACCTAGGGATTAGAGAGAGGATAGTAAGGGAAAGAAAATATTAAAGATCGCATATCAAAGAACAGGATTTCTCTACACTTTATTCATGAATTGTTTAGGATTTCTTACTTCTTTAATTCTTTCTTTGGTTTCAATGTGTGATATGAACTAATTCTTTCCAATTTGGGTATTGATGAACCCTAGAACTTTTGTATAGATTGAATTACTTCTTATTCAATTAAATCATTCTTTGAGTTGTTTTATCTTTATGATTATTATTGCTTAAATACCAATTGATAATTGCATACTTATTAATTGGGGATTGTTTCTGTATAATTGACTAGAGATAGCTTTATGTGAATTGATCACTCATAGAGATTGAGGGTTGATTAGGGCACTAGAGATAGGCTTATAATACTTCTTTGGTAGATAGTTTCTTGAATCTAAACATGCCCTAATTGAGTTTGCTTGAGAAGAGATTCCTTGCATTCCTTTTAGGTAATAAGGATTTAATTACTCGAGAGAGATTTTTATCTAATTTAGTGAAACGCCAATTCAACTTATGGAATGAATTTGATTGATGTGTAGTTCATGATATACAATTAGGGGCTAGGGGGATTCAATACCTGAATAGGCCTTTATCCTTGATTTCATCTCCTTTTTCCTTCTTGTTATTTTACTTACATTAGATTTTAGTTTAGTTTGAATATAATTATAATCATTCTCATCAACACCAATTTGATTAACTAGACAATAGCAAACATTTGAGCTAGTACTTACCTAAAGTTTCCAGTGGAATGATAACTCACTCACTATTGTATTGCTTGTGCGATCTGTAACTTATAGAATATGCATCAAGTTTTTGGGGCTGTTGTTGGGGACTTTTAAAGTAATAATAACAATAGAGTTGAAGCTAGTGATTTAGTTTTTATTTTTATTTTTATTTATTATTTAATTTTTGTTTTATTTTTCTTTGCGAAATTCTCTTTTCAGGAACCCTTTTGTGTTTATGACCAGAGCTAGTTCCTTTAATCTACTCGAATTTGATCCAGAGCTAAAGAGAACATTGAGACAAAAGTGAAAGGAGGAATGAAAACTAGCTTTGGTAGGAGAGGTAACAGACGTGGAAGACATTGATTCAAAAGAAGAGGTTGAATTAATAGCAGAAAACCAGCCAAGAACCATGCAAGGCCCACTCTTAATGGGGCCGACTCAAGTATATGGAGGCCGATAATCACTGCAAACAATTTTGAAATTAAGCCGAATGTGATACAGATGGTGCAGCAGACTTGCCAATTTAATGGTTTCCCAGATGAAGATCCTAATGCTCATCTTGAGAATTTTTTGGAGATTTGTGACACATTTAAGATCAATAATGTTTCAGATGATGTGATTAGGCTTTGTTTGTTTCCTTTTTTACTCTGGGACAAACTAAAAAAATGCCTCAAGTCTTTCTCGGCTGGCACTTTCACTACATGGACTCAATTGGCATAAAAATTCTTAGAGAAATACTTCCCACCATCCAAGACGGCTAAGTTGAGGAATGACATAACTTCTTTTCTTCAGTAAGATGGTGAGACTCTTTATGATGTGTGGGAAAGATTTAAAGACTTGTTGAGGAGGTGTCCACATCATGGCCTTCCACTATGGCACCAGATTCAAACCTTTTACAATGGTTTAAACTATACAAGCAAGCAGTCTATCAATGCGGCAGCCGGTGGTTCCATCAACAACAAGACATGGCTCTCACAAACTATCAGTGCCAAGTCCCTAGAGATAAAGAAGAATTGGAAGGGGTGGTTCACATTAGGTGGACCTAATTGTTGGATTGACCGCCTAGCTTGAAGCCATGAATAGAAAAATGGATTCCTTAACTACATCTTCATTTGGAAGACAAGCTTAGGTTATGTTTTGTGATTGGTGTGGGGGAGGACACCATAGTCAAGATTGCCAAAGTGGCAACAATTTTGCCAAGTTAGAGCAAGTAGATTATATGGGAAATGTTTCGAGACAGCATAACAACCCTTACAGCAACACATATAATCCAGGTTAGAGGAATCATCCTAATTTCTCATGGGGTAATCAGTCTAACCTAAGACCTCCACTTGGGTTTCAGCAGCAGCCTCAATACTAGCAAGCTCCACCTAAGAAGACTTCTTTAGAGGAGATGATGGAGAAATTTATTGAGTCTTTTGACCAGAGGCATAAGGCAGTTGAGACAGCACTTAGGAATCAATAGGCCTCCATTCATAATTTAGAGAATCAGATAGGCTAGATTGCTAAAATGCTTAGTGACCGACCATAAGGAAGTTTGCCTAGGAACACTGAGGCAAACACAAAAGAATAGCTGAAAGCAATCACTCTAAGGAGTGGCAAGCAAGTTAAGAAGGCTATTAAGAAAAACCAAGAAGAAGTGGTTGGGGAAGAGGCACAGGGTGCCATTGACAAAGAAGCTAAAAAGAAAGTTGTAGAGAGGGAGAAGGCAGCAATGGAGAAAGAGAGAAAAGAAGCAACATAAAAGCCTACCCCGATTGTAAAGGAGTATCACCTCGAGTGCCATATCTGGCTCGTTTGCATAAGGATAAAATGGATGTTCAGTTCGGTAAGTTTTGTGAATTATTTAAGCAACTTCATATTAACATACCATTTGCTGAGGCTTTATCACAAATCCCCAAATATGCTAAGTTTTTAAAAGAGCTACTTTCTAACAAAAGAAAGCTCGAAGAGGTATCATTTGTGCATTTGTCGAAAAAGAGCTCGGCAATTTTGCAAAAAATGTTACCTAAGAAGTTGAAAGACCCTGGTAGTTTTAATATTCCATGTTTCATAGGTAGCCTTTCAATTGAAAATGCCTTAGCTGACTTGGAGGCTAGCATTAGTGTTATGACCTACAAGATGTTTAAAGAATTAGGTATTGGTGAACCCAAACCAACACATATGACTATTCAGCTAGCTGATAACTCTATGGTACATCCTCGAGGGATTTTGGAAGATGTGTTGGTAAAAGTCGGGGAATTTATTTTCCCCAATGACTTTGTCATCATTGATATGGATGAGGATACAAATGTTTCACTTATCCTTGGTAGGCCATTCTTAAATACAGTTCGTGCCCATACTGACGTCCATGATGGCACATTGACTTTGAGAGTGGGGAGCAAAAAAATTGTCTTTCATATTGCTAATGCCATAAAGTACTCACTTGAACTTGATGAGACAGATTCATGCGATGATGTTGTTGAGCATGAAATCATCAATTTTATTACTAACATTGTTTCCAATAATCCCCTTGAGTTATGTTTGGTGCAGGAAAATGTTGAGGATCAGGAAGCAAAAGAGCAGCCAGCTTATTTGGAGGCAAACAAGTCATTTAAAAGTCAAGCATTTGAACCAATTGAAATGCCTAAGAAAGAAAAGATGAGGCTTTCCATAGTAGACCCACATGCTCTGGAACTTAAACCCCTCCCAGAGCACCTTGAGTATGGATTTTTGGAAGATGGAAAGAAGTTACCCATAATTTTGAATGCTAGCCTATCTTTCTAGCAAAAAGCTAGATTGATTGAAATGCTAAAAAAGTATAAGAAAGTAATAGCTTAGAACATAGTAGACATTGAGGGTATTAGTCCATCATTCTACACTCATTAAATACTTATAGAGGATGAATTTAAAGCAATCATGCAACCACAAAGGAGACTAAACTCGAAGATGAAGGAGGTAGTGAAGGCTGAGGTGATTAAATTACTTGATGCAGGAATCATCTATCTAAGTAGTACCAAAAAAAGGAGGAATGACCATAGTGCCTAATGAGAATAATGAACTCATCCCTATAAGAGTGGTCACTGGATAAAGGGTCTACATTGACTACCAGAAGCTAAATGATACAATCAGAAAAGATCATTTTCCATTACCCTTCATCGACCAAATGTTAGAAAGGTTGTCTAGACATGAACACTACTATTTTTTGGATGCTTTTTTAGGTTGCTTTCAGATTCCTATTACTCCAGAAGACCAAGAAAAGACAACCTTTACTTGTCCCTATGGTACTTTTGTGTATAGAAAGATGCCATTTGGTTTATGTAATGCACCACCCACCTTCCAACAGTGCATGATGGCAATTTTTGATGAGCCGATTGAAGATATCATAGATGTTTTCATGGATGACTTTTTAGTCCATGGGGACTCCTTTGATGAATGTCTACTGAATTTGGAGAGAGTTTTAATTCGGTGTGAAGAGACCCATCTTGTGCTCAATTGGGAGAAGTGTCACTTTATGGTTAGTGAAGGCATAGTTTTGGGGCATAAGATTTTGAGCAAAGGTATTAAGGTGGATCGAGCAAAAATTGAAACCATTGAAAAGTTTCCACCTCCTAACCGTGAAGGTGATTAGAAGCTTTTTGGGGCATGCGTTGGGTTTTATCCAAGGTTTATCAAAGATTTCTCAAAAATTGCTCACCCTTTGACAAGGTTTCTTAAGAAGGACACTGAATTTATCTTTGATGGAGAGTTTCTAAAAGCCTTTAATGTTTTAAAAGAGAAGTTGATACATGCTCCGATCATGGTGGCCCCTGATTGGAATCTTTCCTTTGAGTTGATGTGTGATGCGAGCGACTTCATAGTCGAGGCGATTTTATGCCAAAGGAAGGAGAAACATTTTTAGGCTATCTATTATGCCAGCAAAACATTGAATGAGGCCAAAGCTAACTACACCACCATAGAAAAAGAGCTGCTGGCTGTTGTTTTTGCTTTTGACAAGTTTCGTTCATATTTGATCTTGTCAAAATTAGTGGTTTACATGGATCACTCGGCTTTGAGATACTTATTCTCAAAAATTGATGCAAAGCCAAGATTGATCCGATGGGTGTTATTGCTACAAGAATTTGATTTGGAGATATAAGACAAGAAAGGAGCAAAAAACCTTGCAGCAGATCATTTGTCCATATTAGAGAACCCAAACTTGGATTAGTTAAAAGAAGAGGATATTGATGACAACTTCCCTAATGAGCAGCTCTATGCTATGGTAAGTTTGGTAAGTGGTTCTAATCTGAATCATGAATTTCCTTGGTTTGCAGATTTTACAAATTTTCTTATTGCAAAGAAGAAATTCTTTTCTAACCTGAATATTACTTTTGGGAGGATCCCTTTCTTTTTAGAATTTGTGCTGGTAGGATAATCAAGCGATGTGTGGGATGGCCCAAGAATATGGGCATTTTAGAGCAATGTCACAGTGGGCCAGTTGAAGGACATTATGGATCTAGCAGGACCACTTAGAAAGTTCTGGAGTCGAGATTCTATTGGCCAACTCTTTTCAAGGATAGCTACAACTTTATGCAATAATGTGATCGTTGCCAAAGAATAGGTAACATCTCATCTCGTGATGAGATGCCCCAAAATGGTATTCTTGAGTGTGAGGTTTTTGATGCATGGGGCATCGACTTCATGGGACCTTTCCCAAGTTCTTTTGGTAATAAATATATTTTAGTAGCTATTGATTATGTGTCCAAATGGGTAGAGGCTCAAGCTTTACCCACAAATGATCCTAGGGTGGTAGTGAAGTTCCTTAAGAAACTCTTCTCTAGGTTTAGCACTCCAAAAGCCATTATAAGCAATAGAAGGACTCACTTTTGTAACAACTAATTAGAAAAAATGTTGAAAAGATTAGGTGTTACACATAAGCTTGCCACCCCCTATCATTCGCAAATGAGTGGTCAGGTAGAAAACTCAAATAGAGAACTCAAGAGAATTCTTAAGAAGTCAATAGAGCACTCTAGGAAGGATTGGTCAGAAAAGCTTGATAGCGCTCTATGGGCTTATAGGACTGCCTATAAAACCCCTTTAGGTACCACACCATATAGATTGGTCTATGGAAACGCTTGTCATTTGCCAGTTAAGATTAAGCATAAGGCCTATTAGACTGTAAAGCAAGTTAACCTTGATTTAGATGTTGCAGGTACCAAAAGAAAATTGCAGGTTAATAAGCTTGATGGATGGTGATTGGCAGCTTATGACAATGCAAGGATGTATAAGGAGAGAACCAAAAGATGGCATGATTCTCAAATTAAGCAAGGGAGAGACTTCAAAGTAGGAGATCGGGTATTGCTCTATAACTCTAGGTTGAGGCTTTTCCCTAGGAAATTAAAGTCTTGGTGGTCAGGTCCATTTGTTGTTAAAAATATCTTCCTCTATGGAATAGTTGAATTAAGTCATCTTGAGAAGGGTGATTTTAAAGTAAATGGTCAAAGGCTTAAACTCTATTTTTGGGGGAGAATTGAATCAAGTGACGGAGATTGAGTATCTCTAGGATTCGGGGTGAGCAATCACCCTAAACGTCCAGCTAAGATGACGTTAAAGAAGTACTAGGTAAGAGGCAACCCACTGTTTTAATTAAGCTTTATTTCTTTGTCTTGAGTTGTTTATATATATATATATATATATATATATATATATATATATATATATATATATATATATATATATATATATATATATATATATATAATCTTAAGTTCTTCAATTTTATTTTAATCTTTTTATCTTTGTTTTAATTTTTGCTGCTCATTGGTTGTATTAGATTTGTCATGTAGTTTTTAGGGGGGAGGAAAAGATTAATTGAGAAATACATAACCTACCTACCCCCTCATGAAATTGTCATTCATTGTGGGCTTTTAATTAGAGAACTACACAGATAGACTATGCACTGAACTAAATTTATTCCCCTCACCTAGTTGAAAGTAGGATTAATAGCATGAGTTCTAAGAATCCTAAAGGCCATAGCTCCAAAAACAAAAGGGATTCCTCTCCTCCATCCATGACCCTTGAACAAGTAACAGCTTTTTATGCTTACAGCAGGGCATACCCAGCTATGAATGAGTGCACTTTTTCCCTAGACGAGATAGTGGCAATGGAAAATGAGGTGAAAAAGGTTGATAATGTGCAAATTGAGGCTGCAGAAAGCAATTTCACATAGCAAGAACCACCAAAAGGGGAGAGCAGTGAACCTCTAAAGGTGAAAATGGGAAGAAGAAGGCCTAGGAAGGAGAAGTAAGGAGCCGGCTTAACCTAGTTTAAATTACACTAGAATGAACTTTACTAAATAATTGAAATTCTAGGCTAGGCATTCCATCTATCTTTCCTATATGAGCAATTAGCTATCTTTCATGTTTCTTATTTCTTTTTTTTTATTATGTTCTATCTTAATGTAGTTTTTATGTTTCATGAGTAACTCCCATGTCTCCACTTTTGTCTTTGTATCTGAGCAAGCACCACATGCAATCACACATCTTTTTAGGTATTTCTATTTAGGGTAGTACAACATTTCTCCTATTTGTGCTTAGTTTAAAACAAAAAAAAAAGTGAAAAATCAGGTGACAGGTGCCTTCAGCCATGTGATAAGGATAACTAAAAATTTTTTGGCAGTAGCATCACACGGCTGAAACCTCAACCGTGCCTTTAGCCGTGTGATAAGGAAATTAATTTTTTTTTCTAGCAGTAGCATCACACGGCTAGGACCACGGCTGAGTCTCCACCCTTGTGATAAGGAAATTCAATTTTAGTTTGGCAGAAGCATCACACGGCTGAGATCACAGCTAAAGCCCAGGCCATGTGATGCACCTAAAGAGGCAACATCATGGCCATGGGTGGAATCCTAACCGTGGGGTCACCCGTGGGCACGACAAATAAAAGAAAAAAGAGAAATGCAACACCCCACACACTGTACATTTTCAATTTTCTTTCTTTCCCCATCTCTTCCCTCACCTCTCCTGTAATTGAAATCACACACACCACCCCTTCCAAGCCAATTTTTGCACTCAAGGAAGCAATTTTCCAGTAATCTCAAACACACACACACTCTCTCTCTCTTCAAATTCTTCACCACAAGTATGGAACTCTAATTTTCCTTTGATTTTTGCTCATTTTCTTGTTTTAAATCTGCTTCTTCTTGTACTTTGTAGAGATTCACATGATTCAGGGTAGAATTTTTTATTTTAGGGATTTGGGTTGAGCAAAAACACATTGCATCTGATTTTTAGTGTGTCTTGGGTTATTTTTGGATGGCCAATCATACAATGGTGACTATCTATTGCTTGAGTTGTTTGGGTTTGTTTTTTTTTTTTTAATTATTTAAAGTATCATTTGTTTGAATTTGAGTAACAAATGTTCAAAATTGGTTTGTACTTTCTATTTTTAGGAGTGAGATGTTTATGGGGTCGTAATGCCAAAATTCTAACAATAATTTTTCCCTATTGTTCTTGTTGTTTGGGTTGGCTTGTGTTGTTTTACAACTATGGGGCCTGAGAAATCATCCACCAAGGTGATCAAATTGCCAACTAAATAGGTTAAAGGGGAAGGTAGTTCCCCCAACCCTCTACCACCACCAACCCCCATGGTTTCTTTCATTCCAAACAATGTATGTGTCCAGTTTGCTGACCCGGAGTCTCGTGCTCACTTTGAGCAATTGGCCAACAAAGACTTCGAACCTACACAAGGATCGGCATAGACAAGGATCGATTAGGGCTTTATGCAACAGATTGACATAGACAAGGATCTTCGGGGATGGACATCATAGCTAGGCTAGAAGGGATTTTTTGCGATTGGTAAGCCGGCTTATAGAGAGTTGACGCTGGAATTTTATTATTCCCTTCAAGTTGATTTGAAGGTGGTATCAGTCTGAAAGAAGATGTTGTAGTTCAGGTTGGGCACTAAGCAGTTTGAGATGAGCATCAATGATTTAGCAGTGGCGATGGGTTTATATACGGAGGAGGAGCTGCATACTAATGTCTATCATGAGACCTATTGGCTTTCTGGATGATAATGTCCCTAATCAGGTGTGGGATAAATTTGTTCCAGTGGGTAAGAGATTTGATGCCTCAGTCTCTAAGGCATCCCAGTTTACTTCCTTCAGTCTATGAGTTCTTCATTTTCTCCTGATGAAGACCATTTCTGGCAGATAAGACAGTGGAGGGGCTATGACTGGACATGAGTTATTTTATTTGATGTGCATGCAAGAGGATAAGAGGTGCAATGTGGCTTATTCTCTCATGCGGTTCTTTGATGATCAGTGTAAGAAAGGCAAGTCTGGAGCATTGTTTGGTGGGATGTATATCACCAAGCTCGCTAAGAGCTTAGGTGTTTTTGATGGCTTGCCCCCGATGACATTAGATGGCATGCCTAAGCTAATCAGTTATGCCACATTGCTGTGGATGGATAAGACAAAAAACTTCATGCCAACCTTTGGCCCTCCACCAGATCAAGTAGCTCCTAAGCCAACTTCAGTTCCTACTACTGACCCCACTACTCAGCTTCCTACTGCTGCCGGTACTTTTGTTGCTGACAGTACTTTTGCTGATGCTGGTACTTCTACAGCTGCTGGTACTTTCGCTACTATAAAACCTTCTTCTTCATCAGTCGTACCTCCTTTCTCTAGCCCAACCCCATTTCAAGATTAGATGTCATATATGAAAGTAGATGATGTGGACAATAAGAAGCCCACCGAGTTTGGGAGATAAATATACCAGTTGGAGAGGACTATGACAGGTCTTCAAGTCAAGCATAATAGACTCTTTACCAACCAGCATTAGATCTTGACTATGTTGCAATGCCAACAAGAGACACTTGAGTTTAAGGCGTAGAATCGAGCATGGCTTTAGCAGTCCATGCTAGATTATTGGGGAACTCAAGGGTATGTGCCTCTTACCCTTGCACCGCAGCCACAGCAGAGATAGCCTGCAGTTTTGGTCGAGTTAGATGATGGCGAGGGGAGTGATGACTCCAATGATGCCATGGATGATTGATCCTTCCTTTTTTTCTTTTTCTTTTATTCTTTTTTATATAATTTTACACTTTGGATTACTGTACTTATACTATTTAGGCTTATTTTTTTATTATTATTTTTCTTTTTTATGTTTTCTTTTTATTTTGTTTTTCTTTTTCTTTCTTAGCCTAATTTGGGTCTGTAAAATAGATAATGACATGACATGGACTATGAAGCAGACTGATATGGGAATTTGATAACATGGTAATTTCTCTATATCTTTCTTCTTCCCCTTATATGTTTTTCTTTATATTTATTTTCAAACACATTAGGGACAATGTGTTATTTAAGTGTGGGGGAGGGATATTTATTTGTTTATTTGTTTATTTATTTATTCTTTCTATCCTGTTTTGACTTAAGTGAGCTAAATTATGATAATAGTATGAATTAGAGTGATTCCCTTTTTAGCACATAATTAATGATTATTTTTCTTTATATATGACAATCTCTCATTGATTTTTGGCTTGGTTGAATTGATCATTTGCTAAGGATTAAGTATGGTAGTCGTAATTAGGGAATTAAATTGATGAAATCTACATTACTGGAGTTTGAAACCTTAGTTACATTTTTTAGCATATGTTGATTCCTTTGTGACTTGAGTTAAGATTAGTAAGATACACTTAATATCTTAGGTTCCTTGACTATTTTTCTCGATAAAAAAAAAATTTGCATATGGAGCTTTGAAAATTTTTCCCTATTCTGCTAATTTTGACTTTTCTAACCTAAGGAGTTGAAATTATGAATAGTGCTAATAGCCATTTGGATTTGTGATTCTAGTTAAGTAACCGGGGGTCACCATCACAAATGTTTACCTTCGTGTCAAAAGGCTAGTATGACGATTCAAAAAAGTCGGGCACCTTAAAAAAAAAAAAAAGCGCAATAAAGTTGTAATTGAATGTTAAAGTCAACAAAAAATTGAGAGAGTAGTAAGGTGCCTGAGAGAAAGTCTTTCATTTCTTACTTTTGTTTGGCTATTGTTTCTCTGGGATTGTATGATCAATCTTTTAACTCTGGAATTTAGATTTCAGGATTGTTAGTTTTGTCTTTAAGTTTGAGGTTCTTTGATTTGTAGATCCTTTAATTTGACTGCTACATTTGAGAATTAGTTTTTGATTATGAGATTCAAGCCTTACTGATTTAAGTATTGTCAATCTTGGTGTTTTCTTTTAGCTTTAAAGGGGTTGTCCATTTTCTAAACTATTATTGTAATTTAGTTTACTTGAGGACAAGCAAAAACTGAAGTGTGGGGGAATTTGATAAGTGTTGAAAACACTATATTTTGGCCCTTGTTTTTGCTAAACACCTCATCCTAGCTATTATCTTAAACCTAACCACCTTAACCATATACCTTAAACACCTCACCTTAGCCTTATCCTTAAACACTTGAACCTCACACCTCAAGTGTAAACCTAGACCTCCTTAAACCTAGACCTTAAGCAATAAACCAACAACCCTAAAACCTATATCCAACCCTAAAAAACATGCTACCTGACTATAAGCCTAACCCATAGCCTCTATCTTTATCCCAAAAAAAAAAAAATACCTAAACACCTTAGGTTCTCCATACTGAAACCATTATCTTGATCTTACCCCTGGTCCAAAATCAAACCCACTATCCTTAAGACCAACACCCATGACCCAATACCTTTAAAACTAGTATGTTACCCTTAAGCTCAACCACTTTGGTCCAACACACTATCTTAAACCCGATAGCTTTGATCCTACCCTTAACCTAAAACATTTACCCTTTCCCACCTTAAGCCCAAAAAATGGTTGGCCCATGACACAATAAGAAAGCCTTTTCTCTTAGGATTTATATGCATATACCTTCATCACCTTTTCTATTCCATACCTATCACTTACCTTATTGCTTTGATTTGAAGGAACTAATGGCCAACCCATTTGACAAGGCTTCCTTGACCACATTTGTGACTAAACTCCTTAAAAAGTGAAAAAAGCATTTCCAAGTTATCCTAGCTGCTCAACAAGCCCAATTCAAGGAACAAAGACAATTTATCATTGAGGAAGATCGGGCTATGATTAACTAGGCCAACCTTAACCATCTAACCTAAACCTTATCTTGAACCAGACCAATCCTAGCCCAAATTTGAGCCAAACCAACTTATATCTAAACCAAGGAGGGAAAGTTTTCTCTTATCCAAACACTAGATTGATCATGGAGAAACTTAAAGCCATAGAAAGAACCAACTAATTCCTAAAGCACCGCAATGATTAAATTGATGTGAATAATTTGACCTTATTCTCTAATGCTAAACTTCCTCCTAAATTCAAAATGCCTAAACTAGAAAGATTTGATGGAACCACTTACCCTAAGATTCATCTAAAGATATATGTGGGGGTAATGAAACCTTTGGGAGTTAGTAATAAGCTGCTTGCTCAACTCTTCCAACAATCACTAACCGGTGCCACCAAGAGATGGTCCCTTTAACTAGATAAGAGCCAAAAAAGGATGTGGGATGATATTTGTCATGCCTTTGTCAAGTAGTATCATTACAACCATGAAATGGATGTCATTAGGCATGACTTAGAAACCACCCAGCAGCTTCCAGAGGAATACTTCTCTATGTTCCTTACAAGATGGAGGGCTAAAGTTGCTCAAATGGTAACTAGACCAACAGAGCAAGAACAAATGGACATTCTTGTTAAAAACCTACTTCTAACCTACCGGGTCCACTTGTTAATCCAATACCTACCCATTTTCAAAGCTTTAGTTGCAATTGCATCAAAGGTTGAAAATTACATACAAAGTGCAACATTTTAACTTGAATTTCTCACCATCAACCCGAACAGTGATAAAGAACCCGAATCCAATTTGACCCCACCTTACCTCAGCCCAAGTGGCATGACATGGAAGAGCTTGAGTTCAGCTAATCTAACCTATCTAAGATTGAAATCAAAGTCTGAGTTTGAGTTTGTGTCCAAATCTCAAAGTCTAAATCTAAATTAAAGTCTAGCTTTGTCACCTTATTTTCTTTTTCATGTATTTTTCATCAATCATATCTTGTAATAAAATTTTCCATTGTAATAAAACATCTATATTTTTTTTAGTTATTTATGCACTTGTTTTTCTTACTTCAAACATGGATGAGCTTTGAGGAAAAAATGAGAGAGAGAAAAAGAAAGAAAAGAAAAAAAAAAAGAGAAAAGAAAGAAAGAGAAAAAAAAGGAGAGAGGAAAAGAAAGAATGAAAAAAAAAAGAGAGAGAGAGAGAAAGAGAAAAAGAGAAATGAATAGTCAATTAAATCTACCACAGCTAGCACATGTTGGAATTGAGATGCCATCAACAATTTTTTTACCAGCTCCTAACCAAAGAAAGTCAAGAAATAGACCTTTCATCAAATAGTTAATGCACAAAAAAATAGTTCAATGAAATTTTCCATTGCACTTTGGGTAATCAAATAATACACCTCAATAAGGAGCAATAAGTCCATCAAATCCAAAATTCAAAGGTTAGAGCCCCTCAAAGTGAAAAAAAAAAAAAAAAAAAGCCTAGCAAATCATGGTGGAATGTCTTTTTCCAAATTTTATTAATCCAAGTTCGCTAAGTTGAAAACCCAAAAGGGCAACTTAGGCAAAAGTTAAAGCTAAAAAAGAAAGAAAAATAAAAAAAAAGAGAGAGAGGGAGAGAGAAAGCTCATCCTAGTCATCTTCTTTCATATCCAAAGTTGTCTTCAATCAATTTGTCTTGTCTCATGTATTCCAAAATTTTCCTTTTATAAGCTCATTCTCTAAAGTGATATTGTCTTCTATGCCTTTATCTCACAATGGGTGCATATCCTTTTAGGTCATCATCATCACTTGTCAATCCATTATGTCAGTTAGTTCAAAGAGCTAATGCATAATCTCTCGCATCGATTACTTGTCTGTCATCTTCTTATCTATCATTAGGAGCATATCCCCAAGTTTTCTTTTCTCACTAGTCCTTCAAACACTCTTTAGGGAACTTCCTTTTAACAAGTATGTCATATATAATGAAGCCAATAAAATGTCACCCTAAATTTCTCTTTAATATCAAAACGAGAAGATTAGCTTGATTTGTTCTTTTCCACGAATTATGCTACAAATAGCAAAATCATACAACCTCCCTAATCCTTTTTAGAATTTCCAACCCACCTTTGAAGCATTCCCAAACTTCATAATGTACCATCCTAAGCCTCATTAGAAAAATTATACCATTCTTTCAAGCTTAAACTTCATAACTCAAGCCTTGTACCACCCTTTCCTTAGCAAAGTCTTATATTTTCTAAGGGCCAAGCCTATGTGTAGAACTAAAAATCCTAAAAGCTAGCTTTCTTTGGCAAAACCAAAATCAAGTCTTGTCTCAAAAAAGAAGGGCTTGAACTAGTGAAAGCTTATACTATGCCTCTTTAGTAAACATCTAGTTATCCTTAAAAGGTCAATCCTCCTTAGCAAAACACATGATCCCTCATATCATGGTCTTTTAAGGCCTACAAACCTTTCTTAGCTTAATCCTCTTAGATTGATGCAACCATGTCAAAGGGTAAACCCCTATCCATTAGCCTACAAAATCTTTGCAAAACCTTTACCACCATACTTGAGCTACAGCCAACCATCCAAAGCACCCTTGTAGAAAAACCCAAGCTGACAAACTATCCTCAAAGCCTAAAAGCCTTTTAACTAAAAACCTTTAAGCCTTCACCATAAAGCCTTCACTATGAAGCCCACTCCCAAAAACCTTCATTACGAAGCCCAAGCCCAAAAAGCCTTCATAATGAAGCCCAAACTAAGAAGCCTTCACCATGAAGACCAAATAAAAAAGCCTTCATAACGAAACCCAAACCAAGAAGCCTTCACAATAAAGCCCAAACAAAGAAGTCTTCACCATAAAGCCAAAATCAAAAAGCCTTCACAATGAAACCCAAACTAAGAAGCCTTCACCTTGAACCCTAAGCCCAAAAGCTTTCACCTTCACCATGAAGCCCAAGCCAAAAAGTTTTTGTTAGAGGGTATGTCTTAGAGCAATTTATGAGTTATGTAAATGTAATACATTATCCCTAAATGGTAATAAAATATGTGTTTATAAATGAAATTGTTCCATTATATTAAATATATATTTGAAGTCTGTAAGTATTTTTCAAAAGAGAATCTATTCTCAAGTATTGAGAATATGGATGGCAGATAGCTCTTAAACAAATACTTTAAAATGTTCATGGTCATAGGATTAATAACTAGGCATCATTAATTCCGGAAGTCCATCACCTCTATTTATAATCTATAATTAGTATGTGATACTTTTGATTATAGAGACAGTGAGCATCGTACTGCTTGACAAATGCTGTCTATATAAATATGTGGATATTCATATGATAAATGATCGAACTGTGATGTTAGATAATGATGACATGGAGTTTTATTGCTAGTCAATAAATCATTGTCTAGGTCATAACTGTACAAATAGTCCTTTGACTTGAGGGACACTGTATCTCATTCATCGATAATTGGAATTTTTACTACTTACATACTAATGCTATTCAAGTATTGGTATATGGTATATGATAGTTCTAACTAGTTATGAATAGAGGTAAGTATCGCCAAGAGAGAATTTATTAACTTGAATAAACAAGGAAGAAATCTTATGCTATCTAATTATTCTTGATAATCAAATCCTTGGCCAAGGTAGTAAAGATTCACTAGAAAGTGTTTCTAGTAGGAATCAATTTTATCAAGAATTAGAATCAAGATATAGACATATGATTAAAGCATATTAGGGTTTGACAAATCCATGACACTAGCTAAGATTGGGATTTCATAATGAAGGGATTTTAGTATACTTTAATTATGATCAATGGCCCATGAAATGAATAAGCGATTAAACACTCATATTCATTCTAATTAGGTAGTCATGATATGCTATGCTAGGCATCACTCGTGACTAATAGGACTAAGGGTGATATAGGGATTTCACATTAGTAGAGAAGAGTGTTTTCTCAATCCCATTGCTAATTAGATATGAACCTAAAAAGTCACACACCTAAATGTATTCACTTTCCAAGGGTAAAAGGTTTATCATAATAATTAACTAAAGTGTTTAATCAATTGATTAATGGTAAAAGGATTGAACTTTTAATTAAATTTATAAAGACCCTAGCATGTCTTGAAGTTTAAATCTAAAATGGTTTCTTATTAATTAAATCCTAATTTATATATGATATAAATGACAAGGATTAAATTAATTAAATCTATAGATGAGTTAAAAGAATTGATTTTGAGCTTTGGACAAAACTGTAAATAGCCCAAGTCCATTTGAGAAATGGAGAGAGGCAATTTAGGAGTTAGAGATTTTCTATAACCCTAAAGCCCATATGATGAGTTTAGGGGTTAGAGATTTTCTGTAATCCTAAAGCCTATATGATGGATTTAGGGGTTAGAGAAAGTGTACCAAGGTCAAAATAGTCTTTCAACTAATTAAGGCTTAATGGAAATTATCATAAAACATAAAGGGTAAGATGGTCTTTTCCATTTAAGCTTAAAGTAAAAAAGCAAAATAAATATCTTATTTGTTCCCTAATTAACAACATAGTGGTTAACTACTTAAAATGCAAATAATGTTGTTAATAAAAGAATGCTTTTATGAACATCTTTTATGTTGAAGCTAAAGTAACTAAGTTTTCAGAGAAGAAAAAGAAAAGAAGAGTTTTCAATTTTCTTGTTCTTTGTTCTTTGTGAAAGAACAAAGGTTTCTTTTGTTGAAAAGATACATCCATAACAATTAGAAGAAATCAAATCACTAAGGATTTGTCTTAGAAGATCTTGTATTCAATTGGGCTACCAAGAGAGAGAATCAAGAACATCTAAACAAATAAAAATGAGCCTTGAAGGTGGAGCTTGGTGTGGACAATCTAGAGGCTCAACATTTAGCGAGCTTTTGGGGACGAAAGAAGAATTGAAGTTCATACACTTCAAGAGGTAATATGATTACCACTTGATCTTCTTTCTTTCTTATGTGTTTTACACGTTAATTAAATGATTAGATGAATGTTTAGTGGACCCATTTGGGGGTAAGTAAAATTTTAAATTGTTTGAAATTTCACCCACCATATTGCTTCCTCTTAATTTGTGCCTAATATTCGTTCAGTTTTCATCATGAAGCCTACTTCCAAAAGCCTTCATTTTTAGGACCATAATCTCCTCCTAGGCCAAATCTGATCGAGCCTTCCCAAGTTGATTTTCTAGCCTGACCTTTCCTCTAAGCTAGACTTAGCCTTCTAGTTTAACTTCCTACAAGGTCTAGCATCCTAGCCTAATCCTAAAGAAAAACCTAACCAAGTCTTCTAAACATGATCGAGCCTAAGGCAGAACTTGACTGAGCCTTCCAAATGAATTCCCTAAAGTTTATAACCTGACCAAGCTGAAGTGCCAGACCTAACCAAGCATTCTATGTAAACTTCTCTGAGGATAAGCCCCATAAGTTGACCTTCCCCAAACCTTCCAACATAATCATCTCCAATGACATGAGCCTCCTGATTAAGCTTTACAATCTAGCCTCAAACCAAATCTTCTCCAAAGTCAGACCTATCTAAGTCTTTCAAACTGAATAGCCCGATCTTTTCCAAGATGACACCTTGTTTGACTTCCCATAATGACTTCTTCCTATGCCAAACTGATATCCATTAACCAACTAGTCTCATACCTAATATGCCCATTTCACCTCTGAGCTAGCCAATCAATTAAAAACCAAATTACCAAACTACTTTCCATTATCATTCTAAAGTGGGGGCACCTCCCTTCCAAATATTCACCTTTTTGAAATGGGGGCATCTTTCTCCCAAAGATCAACATTTTTATATCAAGTTGACCATTTCACAGGTTCAAGGTATCTAATCATTACATAATTATATAGCATTTTTGCATCAAACAAGCTTATGAATCAAGACAAATCATCAAAATTTTGAAGTAAGATAGATCATCAACCTTGATCAATCTAAATTAATCTCTTTTTAAAAAATCAATCTCAATCTTAGGATCACTACTTTTATTGTTCCTACCAGACAGGACAATTATCTTTACCATTCCTACCAGATAGGATGGTCATCTTTTTTATCCTACCAAATAGGATCATCACTTTTCATTCCTACCAGAAAGGACCATTATTTTTACTATTCCTACCAAATAAGACAGTCATCTTTACCATTCCTACTAGACAAGATGGTCATCTTTTTTATCCTACTAGATAGGATCATCAATTTTCATTACTATTAAAAAGGACCACTACTTTTACTGTTTCTATCACATAGGACAATTATTTTTACCATTTCTACCATATAGGATGGTCACCTTCTTTTATCCTACTAGATAGGATCCTCACTTTTCATTCCAACTAGAAAGGTCCATTACTTTTACTATTCTTACCAGATAGGACAGTTACCTTTACCATTCCTACCAGATAGGATGGTAATCTTTTTTATCCTACTAGACAAGATCCTCACTTTTTAATATTATAAGAAATAACTATTACTTTTACTGTTCCTACCAAATAGGCTAGCTATCTTTACCATTCCTGCCAAACAAGATGGTCATCTTTTTTATCCTAACATACAGGATCACCACTTTATCAATTCCTACCAAACAGGGTTGCCTTCTTTCCTACCAGATAGGATCATCGATTCCTACCAGACAAGATCATCTCTTTACCAATTCCTACCAGATAAGATCACCATTTTGTCGATTCCTACCTAACAGCATTGCTTTCATTTATAACATATAGGATCACCACTTTTCAATTCCTACTAGATAGGGTCACCTTCTTTCCTAATAGGATCATCATTCCTACCAGATAGGATCAATGTTTTGTCAATTCCTACTAGATAGCTTGCCTTCTTTCCTAGATTATCATTCCTATTAGATAAGAACATTGCTTTTAGCTCCTACCATAAAGGACAATAACAAAATGCTATCAGCTAATAGATCTGCCAAATATACCGAGAGCATCTTCCTTAAAATTTAACCACACCTTTCACGCAAATGTCTAAACTCTGACCTAGAGATTAATTTGGTTCCTTTTATCATCTCTCATCCTCAGTTCACTATCATCAGAATCGTCTTTCAGACAAAGATAATTCTAATGAGGGGGCTGCTGTGAACCCTTAATTTTATACCCTCTAGTATGCGTTTGAACCTTAGAAGCACTTAGGCTTGGTAAACAAAGCTCCAGAAGCTGAAAACTCTCAAAATGGGAAAATCAAAAAAATCAAAACATGTCTTTTTAACATTTGAACCCTTTCAAATCAACTGGGACTGAGTAACAAATACAATGTAACTAGAATTATGAAAAATAGATGAGAAAGGAGTAAGAACGGGTGAAAATGGGTGGAATAGGTGTATACATACCCGTTGCCATAGAGCTTTGCAGTCTCTATAGTGCTACAAAGCCCTCTACAAAAACCTCATTGAAATGTCTTATTTTATGCAATTCCACATCAGGACTTTAGCATTTTCCTCCTCCAATCTTCTCCTTATATATAAAGGACCTCTCCACACTTCAAAGGACCAAATTTTAGAGCTTGAAAAGCATTAATTACAAGCAAACCACTTTGCATTTGCTCCTTGCTTCCCAAGGCAAGTTAGGGGTTTTCTCCTTAATTCCTACTCAACTAGTTAAAGGCTTTTTGCATGCCTATTCGAGGCAAGTTTATTGCCCAAGGCTCATGTCCACTGTTTAAGGCTAGCTACCGCCCACCATCCAAGGTGAGCCACCATCTAAGGCTAGCCATTGCCCTCCATCCAAGGTGAGTTGTTATGCCATCTGAGGCTAGTCATTACCCATCATCCGAGGCTAGCTATTGCTCATCATCCAAGGTAAGCTGCAGCACTGTCCAAGGCCAATCGTCGCCCTCCATCCGAGGTAAGTTTCTTTCCCTTTTCTTTAGTTTATTTATTGTTTCTCTCCTTGGGATTTGTGTTCTAAGATTCCTTACCTAATTATTGATTCGTTAAGGTAGTTAATTAGAATCTGACTTAATTAACTCTATTTGGTAATCAATTGGTTAAATTAGTCAACTCAACTCTTTTTTAATCAGTCAATCAAAACATGATAAAATGGCTAGGCTAAACTAACCCTTTTGCTAGAAGGGAGAACTGCGTGGGTTTTGATTCCCATTCAAAGAGATACATAGGCATGCTTGGTTCAAGCATCGAATCTAATTAAAACTAACCAACTTTCTCCCTTATCATCTTCTTCACTTACTTTTATTTTATTTTATTTTCTTTTCTGATTTGTTATTAGACTTAGTTTGGGGAATGTGTGACTTCGTTAAAACCTATAAGGGCTAGAGGAGGTATTACCTAAGTTTGGGATTTATTATAATGTTAACTTTCTTTTGAACCTTACTTTTTTATTTACTTTATTATTAAATGTATGGATTGAATGATCATGCATATTATAAACTGTTCATGCATTTTAAACTTTTCATGAAATATATTTTAAGTTATGTTTATATTATTTGGCCAAACATATTTTGTTAAACTAAAAACCTAGTCCTCGAATCCTCTTTAGTTTTAAGGCTAGTGATCCTTTTTCTTTTGGGTAGCAGTTGGAGTCAAATGGGTTTTTCCTTATATTTTCCCAAATAAAAATAAATTAAGGTGGCAACTCTAAAAAAATTTTCAAATCTATCAAAGATAAGCCCGAGGGCTTTCCCTTGAGTTCTTTCTCAAATGAGCATTTCAATTCCCTTTAGCGGATTAAACTGGTACTCAAGCGAGGCCTCACAATGTCATCTACCAAGTGATATCGAGCTGAGTCAAGAAACTAAAGATGGTCATCTCCATCCAAAAGATAATCACACTCCATCTAATGGACCACGTTATGAGTTTGCATAGCATAATCCAAGAAAATTGCAGGAGAAAGAAAAAATTATTTTTTTAAAGATTATTTTCAAAAGTAAAATCATGTCCCATCAGGGGGCATCACCTTCATTTTTCACTAAGGATTTCCAAAGGTTAAAAGGAAATATCTCATAAAGGGCTTACACTCTAAGCCATCATTTCCTTTACTCCTTATGAGAGGCATCACCTTCAAAATCTTCAAGTCATCTACAAAGTTATCTTCCTATCTAAATTAGCTAAATAACCCTTATCTCTCATCAGTGACATATAAGTCAGATGCTCATTGCGTCGAGTCAAACAAACCCTTCTCCACTTCTAAAGACCTAATAAGTCAAATGGCAATTGTACAAAATCTAAATGATGAAGTGTGACTTCTAAAGTCCCTTTAATCCCAGCAATATTTTTTTAGGCCTTTCGAAAGGCCCAACCAAAATTATTCGAGCCAACTCGCGATAGGCTGATGCTTGCCTCTTACCAAAATCATTTCAAAATCTCTTGAATGACTCATAATAGGCCAAGGTTTTCCTCTTACCAACATCTATTTAGAATCTTTTGAACTGACTCGCCATAGGTCGAGGCTCTCCTCTTACCAAAATCTTCTCAAAATTTCTCAAGCTGACTCACTATAAGCCGAGACTCTCCTCTTACCAAAATCATTTCAAAATCTCTCAAGCTGACTCCCCATAGGCTAAGGCTCTCCTCTTACAAATATCTTTTTAGAATCTCTTGAGTAGACTCATCATAGGCCAAAGCTCTCCTCTTACTTAAATCATTTCAAAATTTCTTGAGTTGACTTGCCATAAGCTAAGACACTCCTCTTACCAAAATCTTTTCAAAATCACATAAGCCAACTCGCCATAGGTCAAGACTCTCCTTTCACTAAATTATCTTATCAAAATCCAGTAATTCCACCCTTGAAATGTCTACAAACAATCACTTAAACATCCCTATAATTCCTTTCTCCACCTCTTTTTATCGAAATCCGTCAATTCTACCCATAAGTGTCTAGAAATGATCACCTAGACATCTTTGTGGTTCTTTTCTCATCCCATTATTTTGAATCAATCATGTCCTCCACCCAAAAATATCTAAATCATTGCTTAGACATCAATTTGGTACATTTTGTTATCCTCAATCATTTTAAAGTCAACCATATCCTTCACCTAGAAATTTCAAAACTACGATATCTCCCTGATTTCTTTTTTCCATCCATTTTGTCCAAAATTCATCCAATTTCTTCATCCCAAAATGTCTAATCTAGATGTACCTCTAGTTTTTTTTTCCTACCTTTTCATCAGACTCAGCCATATTGTAACAACCCACACCCACCCTAGGAGTTTCATGACAATTTACTTGAATTTATAACTATTAAGACTAAGTGTGTGCTTTTATGAAAATTCATATGTTATGTCATTGATGAGTATGTGGCATGTTAGATTAGCTCTAATATGCATATATGAATTATTTGATTTATATGAAGTGCATGAGCATAAAATAATTTATTGCATATAAATTGAATTTTCATGTACAAAGCGATTTTTAAGCATAAAATAATTTTTATGAGCATTTTTAAAATATTTCTAAATAAATATTTTAGGGGAAATTTTAATGAAAATAATAAGAAAAATATTTTATTTTTAATTACCTATAATCAGCCTTAAATTAAATAAAAGGTCCAATTTTCTAAAACTCCACTACACTAAAACACTCATAACCTAGCTCATTAATGTCAAACTTGGAATTTTGCCAAAACCCTACATATATATAGCTAAATTTCTGCTAGCCCTAGAGTAGTAGCCACCATTCTATTATTCTTCATAATTTTTATAGAAAAATTCTGTTAAAAAACTATTCTCTTAATCAAAATTCACAAGGTGCCTTCAAACCTTACGATTTCATGACCATTTCCATAAGTTTTTCTCTCCTTTCAATTTACTATTTGATTTTTATGAAAGTAATCATGAGAAAATTATTTTAGGCTGTCAATTTACTATTTTTATTTTAATTAAATTCAACTTAGGTGATTGTTTTGAAGGAGAAACTGATTTTCCACTAAAAACACAACTCCTTCTTCGCACATCCACCATAAGTGAACCCTAAAACTCAAAGTTGGAATTTTCATGCATAAATATATGGGGGGTGTGAACCCTCCAATTTGCACCTCCAAATGACCAAAATTTGATTAAAAACCCACAAAATCAAATTGGGCCCAAATCATATCAAAGAGAACGAGCCGAAAAATGAGCTGCAGCAACCTGCGAGCTGGTTACGGCAACTCTCACCGCAGCCTCCACTGTTGTTGCCACAAGAGTCCTTGCAGTAGTCAATTGGCTATAACAGCAAGCCCTAGATTGCTACAAAGCCCTTTGCAGTCACCATAGGCTACGATTAGTTACCGCAAAGTGTTTCTAATAGAATCCCATACCAAAAATTCATTGTTTTAAGCCTCTAGACTCCCCCTATAAATACCTTACACCTCATAACAACTTCCACACACAATTACACACTTCTATACTCTCCCTAAAGCTTTCAAAACCCTATTTCTAAGCTTTCCAATCATTATAACCCTCCTTCTAAACCTCCAAATCTCTAAAACCCCATTCTAAAACTTCTTCCATCACCTCAAACCTTATTTATAAGTTTCTTAATCACCTCAAACCTTATTTATAAGCTTCCTAATCACCTCAAACCCTATTCATAAGCCTCCTAATCACCTAAAACCCTATTACCAAGCTTCCTAATCAAGAAAAGGTGCAACTCAAGTTATTTCTTTCAAAGGGAATTTGTGGTAATCAAGCAAAGGTGTGATCCAAGTCCCTCTAAGAAGAGTTCGCACTATTCAAGAGTTCTTCTTCCAAAAGAAGTGCTCGTGCTATCCCTAAGCCAAGGTGGAACTTAAATCGGGTGCTAAGCTCTCTCCCTATGTTCCTCGCCACTAAAAGCCAAAGGTAAAAGTTCTTTCCTTTCCTTTTCAATTCCAATTTCAAGATCTAAATCTAAAAAGATCTAATTTCTGCTAATTAAAATATGACCCAATTAGCAAAACCTTAAGACCTTAAAATCAATCAAAACATGATAATAAAGGCAATGACTTAAAAACCCCTCCTTCGCAAGACAGAAGAATTGTGTGGGGTTTGATTCCCATTTAAAAGGATGCACAGGCCGCATTATCGCAACATATTTTTTGTCTCCATTTTGAAAATTCAAGACTACCAGAAGACTTCTCAGCTTTAAAAAAAAAAAGTAAAAGAAATGTCAAAGAGTGAGAATGGAAGTTTGAAGCCCTATTTCAGTTACATTTAGGAATCGCATTCATACATACTACACATACATTATTAGGGGTAAAAGTGCATCTTATAAAAAGTAAAATAGTTCATAACATCACATTTAGGAAAAATATCCATACATGCCATAACATCACATTTGGGAAGAACATCGGTATATATCATCCATAAAAACCAACAACTCAAAGGAGAGATAACATAGCATCTAACGGTGTCTGTGCCTCTCCTTCCTCTGCTTGCATGGAGACTCATCTCCCTTATCGCCACCAACACCTCTACCTCTACCAACATCTTTATAGCCTCCTAGCTCCACTCGGGTCAAAGTGGATGACAAAGAAGCAGTCAGATGACCCATCACCCTTTGAGCCTTATGAGCCCAATCCACAGGCACCTACAAGATCATGAAAATCAAGCAACTGAATAAGAATCTAAAGTCATGATGGAATTAGAACAACCTACCTTAGAAGTATCTACTAGAACCTCAGGCCATCTAAATAGTGTCACTACAGAAGAATCATACTCAACCAGTTGCCCCTGCTTAACAGAAAAGCACTGACAATGTGTCGAGGGCAACAAATTCTGATGCCAAATATCACCAACAAATGACCCTGAAGCTATTCCAGGGTTAAGTGTAGTAGTAGGAGGAGTAAGAGTAACCCTGGAAGGCCTTGCTTTATTCAAAGTGTCCCTAACTGAAGGGGTCTGGGTAAAACTAGCAGTCGATCTCCTAGGATCAAAACCAGAATCTAGCCTAGGGACAAGGCTGGTCATGAAGGGAGCCTGGCAGAAGTAGTCATAATCTGCATCGTAATCTAAGAAGTGGTCGTAAGGGAGGCCTGCCAGCAATGCCTCATCATCTACATACTTGACCCATGTCTCATGTCAGCCAGAGGAGGTAAAGGCACAACCCTATCAGCAGTAATTTACCCCCTCACTCTTTCCCTAAGGTAATACCTTTTGTCATCCCTGAAGATGAGGAGTAGTCTACATGATGAAAGCACATAGTTGGAACCCATCCACTCCATCATTGATGGTGGCAAGTGATCCTGATAGGAATTCCATCGAACCTACAAAACAGAAAATAAGTTCAAAAAAATTAAAAGCAACAAAAATCAAACTAGGAAGACAAATACCTGGTGCATACCCAATTGGCTAAATTGGGTCTGATAACCAATAAAACCCATCCTATCAAAGTGGCTACGGTTACCATAATTCTATAAGTACCCTCAGGGCACTCTATTAGGAACCAAATTTCTTAAGGGGGAGATACTCTAGGATTATATTCATAAGCCCAGTACTGCAAAACAAATAGCAGTTAGTCAAGTTAATACAAAGTGCCAAACAGAAAGTAAAAAATGAGAAAAGAACCCATGCTTACCTCCCAAATAATATAGGTACCACATAGGCTAGAGAAAGTGTTTCAGGAGAGATCAGACATCTCCCTATACATTACACACAAAGTGGCACCTCCCCAATCATGCTCAGAGATTTGGGTCAAGTCCTCCCATGAAGCCAAGATTCTAAAGTCAATAGTGTCTCTCCTCGTGCGAGAGATGGAGCAACCCAAAATCATCATAAGGCACAAATGAGTTGCCTGCTCAGTGATATAGCTCCTATACTAATCTAAATCTCCAATCCAATTTTGAAACTAGACTCTCGATACATGAACATCAGTGCGTGGAGGGTCAAAACCCAATAGCTTGATCATCCTCTAACTATCTAGTGCGGTCCAGGAACCATAAAAGTCCAAGGACTGACATAGAAAAGGCAAACCAATAAGCAAACAGAGATCCATAGGTGTCATTGTCAACTCCCCACATGAGAAATGGAAAGTATGGGACACCACCTCTTTGCCAAAGCCCTTAATAAGGTACAATCTCCCTCGTAAGAATAGTCCAAGTCTAGTAGACCAAGCAAACTAGAAGGCTCAATCATAGCTCATACATCAGGATGGTGATTCAGATAAGTAGCAACCCTCACCAGGTTACCTTTACCTCCCCTTAGTCTCAAGTCACATGCCTTTGCATAAAATACATAGCAAATAAATTTTTACATAAGCAACTAGGATTTTCTTTACTTTTTTATTTTATTTTATTTTATTTTTTTATTTTCTTTCTTTTTAATTATCATTAAGTGTCATAAAAAAAAAATCATACTGCAACATAAACTAGACTGCATAATAAACCAAGCTGCATCATATTCTTTCTATTGCTTGTATAAAACTAACCCAAGTGTAGTAAAAAGAATAAATACCTCCATGCTGCTAGTAAAGCTTGTGTGATCTCTAGGCTTCAATAGTAGAACCTCGGGATTCGCATTCCCTTAGGGCACTAAATAGCTTCTCACATACCTTGAAGTTGAAAAAGCCATCTTAATGAAAGAGTTTTAAAGAGAAAGAGTTTTAGAGAGAAATAGTGAAAGGAGAGAGAGAGAGAGGAAGTTGAAAATGATGAGAATGAATAAAAAAGAGAGGGGTATTTATAAAAAAAACTGTGGGCTCCACCTCATCATTTTCTTTTAGTTCGTATAGCTAAGTCGCCATATTTCACCATTACAAATCCATTTCAAGTAAGAATTCAATTTTATCCAAACTGATAGGTCCATAGGATTTTTATCTATTATTCAAAATAGACAGCATCTCAATCAAAATCTAGAATCTTCCAAAATTACAGAAAGTTTAAAAATTCAAAATGTCTAAAGAAATTGGAAAATAGTTCTAATGAATTCAGAAAAGCCCAAGAACAAACATGGCACCTCAACATAAATTTGAAAGCTGACCTGGATCTTTAGTCATCTGAAAAACTTCAAAATTTCCCCTATTCACACTTATCGGACTCGGCCAAGTCTGATAAGGGGGGCAGCCATGAACCCTCCAATTTCAACTTCAAATGATCGACATTCAATTACAAACCCATAGAATTAAATTGGGCCCAAATCGAATAAAAAACGGATGAGAACAGGCCGAAAAATGAGATATAACAACCCGCAAGCCGATTGTGGCAACTCTCAGCCTACTACGATAACTCTGATAAGTTGCCACAGGAGTCCCTACGATAGCCAATTTGGCTACCACAGCGGGCCCTGTGGTTGCTGCAAAGCCCTTTGTGGTTACCGCAGGCTACGATAAGTTGCCGCAGCGTGTTTCTGACAAAATCCCACACCAAAAATTCATTTTTTTAAGCCTCCAGACCCCCTATAGATACCTTGCACCTCATAATAACTTCCACACACAATTACATACTTCTATACTCTCCCTAAATCTTTCAAAACCCTATTTCTAAGCTTTCAATCATCAAAACCCTCTTTCTAAACCTCCAAATCTCCAAAATCCCATTCTAAAACTTCTTTCGTCACCTTAAACCTTATTCATAAGTTTCCTAATCACCTCAAAGCTTATTCATAATCTTCTTAATCACCTCAAACCCTATTCATAAGCCTCCTAATCACCTAAAACCCTATTACCAAGCTTCCTAATCAAGAAAAGGTGCAACTCAAGTTATTTCTTTCAAAGGGAATTCATGATAATCAAGCAAAGATGGGATCTAAGTTCCTCCAAGAAGAGTTCACGCTATTCAATAGTTCTTCTTCTAAAAGGAGTGCTCGTGCTATCCCTAAGTCAAGGTGGAACTTAGATCCAATGCCAAACTCGCTCCCTACGTTCCTCGCCGCTAAAAGCTAAAGGTAAAAGTTCTTTCCTTTCCTTTTCAATTCCAGTTTCATGATCTAAATCTGAAAAGATCTAATTTTGCTAATTAAAATCTGACCTAAATAACAAATCCCTAAGCTCTTAAAATCAAACAAAACATGATAACAAAGGCAATAACTTAAAAATCCCTCCTTCACAAAAAGATGCGTAGGGTTTGATTCCCATTCAAAGGGATACGCAGGCTTGCCATCTTTAAGGCATTCAACTCTGCTAAAATTAACAATTTCTTCTCTTTATCACCTTCTTTACCTAGTTTTATGATTACAATTGCTTTTCTTAAATAAAAGTCAAAATTTTAATACTTTTTATTATAATTGTTTTATTACTTTTCCATACTTTAATTATTTAAATTATATTTAGGGAATATGTACTTTTCCTAGAACCCATAAGTGCTAGAGAAAAGATTCCCTGATTTTAATATTTTAACTTGTAATAGTATTAAATAGTTTTCCTTTATTTTTCGCATTTTGTAATTGTCATTATCTCATATTTGCCATGCATTGCATGATAAAATATTTGTTTCACACATCATATTATATCTATTCATGCATACATAAAAACTTCTTTTTTAAAAAAAAAAAAAAAAAGGCTATTTTGCATTTAAGCCAAACTAATTTTTTTGTATTCTTTTAACCAAAACCTAGTCCCCGATTCATCTTCAGTCATTTGAGGACTAATGCTTTTCTTTGGGATAAATAGTATAATTTTGGAGTCGATCAAATTGGGTTTTTCCTTTAATTTTCCCAACTAATATAAACAAAATTAAAGTGATGACTCCTTTTACAAATTACAATTTACAAAATATAATTTTCTAAACTCATAGCGAGTTCCAATTGTGATATTTCTCCCAATGAGCATTTCGATTCCATTTAGTGAATCGAAACAATACTCGGGTGAGACCTCACAGGGGGCCTACTGATTTGTATATGTTTGTGCTCTAAATTGATTTTTATTGTGTTTAGATGAAAAATACTAATTTAAATCATATTTCTATATATTACTATAATGATCAAAAAAGTATAGAAAATAAGAAAATTCATGATTTTGATCCTAGAACACAAAAGTTGGAATTTTTATGTATAAAAACTAGAAATGGGTGCCGATTGGTGCAATAATGAATTCTAAAATGATTTTTGACATGTTTACATGAAAAATATTAGTTTAAATTATGTGTTTCCATATTACTGTAATGAACAAAAAGTAAGAAAGTTCATGTTTTCCATGATTATATGGTAATCGGCCTACATTGGGATTTTAATCTCAATGTCTATAATTTTTGTATGATATATCTTAATGATTTTTGATATGTATATATGAATGATAAATAATTTAATTGCATGTTGGTTGAAGGATTAACTCTAGACAAGTCTAGAGACAATTCGACTTACCTAGGGTTTATTAACCCTATTACCATGTTATGATTAATATGTGTATATGATTAAGTGACAAGTGAAATAGGTCTTATGATATGTTAATAGTGAATTACTGATTTTAAATTGACTATGAGATGGATGGTATGATTTGTTCAAAAGAGATAAGCATGACTCTTCAAGGTTACTTGTTAAGTTGATATATATGTAAAGTTTTAAGTGTACTATGTTGAATGTTAAATGGAATTGATATTAGGATCATGATATATTATGTTTGACTTTAGAAAATTCATAGTATGAGTTATAGTGTGATTTTGTGTGAGCCTATAAAGACTAAATGTGCAAAACTTTAAAAGTCAACATGTTATGCGTAAGTGATGAGTGCACTTCTAAGTGCAACTCCAAGTTTATGTGAATGTTATATGTGCATGGTGTAGTTATGGGATAGGATAGCATGATGATTAAGCAAATGCTCAATATTGAATTAAATATTATATTAGAGCTTGAGGAGTAGTAGAAGTTTAAAGGGCTACAAGTACTAGGAGCAAAGGAACCACAAGGTGAGTAAACATTATATTCATGTTTCAAGAATAAGTTATCATCATATTGACGTATTCTTGAAACCCAAGTTCCTTTTATTTATCCATTTTATTTAAATTATTTCTTTATTAAGCTTGGGTTGCCAAAGAACAATTGGTCTAAAACTATAAATGTTTATTCAATGATAAAAAAGAACCTTGTAATTTTTGTCTTACCTTACTTTCTTTCTGAAACTACACTATTATCTATCTTTTGTTTAATAATCTAAATTGCTATTGCTATTATGTTACATGTGATTGCATGCTTCAATGCTATTGTTATAAGTGATTGCCATTAGCTATAGCTATGGTATCTATGAACCCTTTATGTCAAAATCCTCATGCCGATGTGGATAATTATCGGTACCTGTGCACATGGTCTTAACTCGATGGATAGGAGTAGTGTATCTACCTCAGCTAGAAGGGGGGATTCTACCCGTAGAGCCTGATCAATTTCATAACTCTTTACAAGTTATAAGTTGGGAGTTGGAATCTGGTATGATGCCACCTCTCCCTCAAGTGAATGAGCTAATAAGCCATCAACTTTTTAAGTTATAAGTTTATAAGTTGATTTCTGCAAACCTTGCTAAATTGCAAACCATGAATTTATGAATTATGAACCCTTAAAGGGATATCTATTATTATTCAAGTTGTATTGTTTACTTATTGAGATCATCTATCTCACTCATTTTCCTTGTGTGGTTCCAAGTGAGCACTTTGAGGAGGCAAGATGTTAGCTCAAGTAACCTACTTTGCTTGGGAGATGTCCTTGTCCGAGTCTTTTATTATACTATGATATGGAGAGTCTTTTAGTTGCTCTAGGATTCTTATTTTGGAACATTATGTTTGATGATTTATTTTGGAGCCTTTAAAATGTTCTTTTTATTTTGAATTGTGTTTAAAGTATATATTAACTATTCTTCCACAACTTAAGATTTTTTTTATGAATGGTTTAATTAAGTTAATGCATGACATTCCCATCATAGCTCTAAAAATTAGGATGTGACACATTTCCATCAATTTGTCCAAAAAGTATCTAGCCACCAACCTAGATATCCCCTTGGTTCCTTTTCTTGCTTCCATTTATCAACCACAGTTTTCACCCATGAATGTTTAGGAACGATTACTTAAACATCCATGTGGTTCTTTTCTCCATTTTTCTTTTTGACCATGTCTCTCACCCTAACATATCTAAATACTGATCTAGACATCCCTTAGGAAAAAATAATTTTGATAAGGAGGCAGCTGTGAACCCTCAATTTTGCATCCTCATCATCTAGCCACAGTCTAACACTTGCTAAGCTTAATATGCTATGCAAAGCTGGTATGGTAGTCTCACTAGCTGGTCAGCATATGGGGGTTTGGGGGTAGCATCCCAAAAAAAAAAAAAAAATTTAGCCTTCAAATACATTGCTACCCGGACACTCAATTTTCCAACACAAACCAATAACTAATCTTTTAAAAAAAAAATGCCACATCAACAGCTGCAAGACTGACCTATGGTGTCTACTATGGTGTTGGACCGCTTTGCCATAACAGTCCCCACTTGTCCCTGCCGAATTCCCAAAATAACCCTCCAATCCAATTTCCAGCCCTACCCATCCTTATCTCTTCACATTTCACTTTTCTAAACTACCTCTCACCCTATTTGCCTATAAATAGGCCATCTTTTTCACTATTTTTCTTCATCCCTCAATTTGGTATTTATAGCTATCAACTAAATTTCTCTCTTCTTCTCCCTCCAATCACTCAAAATTAATTAATTAATCTTTTTAATTAATTAATTGCTCCACCTTAATCTAAGTTAATTAATCCTTTTAATTAACTAAATCCTTTTTTAAAAAACTAATCATTTAACTAATTAATTAATTAATTAATCAATCCATCCTAATTAATCCTTTTAATTAATTAATCCACTCATCACACTAATTAGTTTATCAATCATTTTAATGACTTAATTAATCTATCTATCAATCCAATCCTCTAGTATCAATAAAACAGAACTTTGGTTCAACAAAACCCTCTGCCCAACTCGAGCAAAGCCTTTTCCTCACTAATCAAATCCCAAGCCAAAATTAATATGATCAATCCGTAAACCTTTCCACTTAATTGTGCAATGAATTATGTGGGTTTTAATTCCCATTCAATGGGATGCATAAACAAGTTTGAAATTTAAATTCATACTGCAAATCCAAATCCAATTTAGTCCCCTTTCTCCTTTTATTTTCGAAATGTAATTATTTATTTTCAATGCTATTTGTAAGGAAATTTGTGGTCTTCCTAAAATCCCATAAGGGTTAGAAGAGATATCCAATTTTTAATTCATTAGTTTAAATTAAGCGATGATCATGTGGTTCCCCTAAAATCCATAAGAACTAAAGGGAACACTCTCCTTAATTTGTGGACGGTTTTGCCTAATTGCTCTTTTAGTTTCTCATGCACTCATAATCATATCATGCATCCATATTATGCCATGTTCATGCATTTTATTTATAATTGTCATTTAATACTTGTAATTCATGAAATCAAATTTTCTAAGTCAAATTAAACTTAAAAGGCAAATCGAGATTATTTAACAAAAATCTAGTCCCCAAACTCATCCTGATTCGAGTCTAGTGATTTTATCATTGGGTAAATTAATTAAAAAATTAATGAATTGGAGTCAATAAATTGGGTTTTTCCTTAATTTTTTCATTTAAAATAAATTAGGGTAGCAACTTCTGAAATTATTTTTCAAATCACAAATCAATTTTAACCATCAATACTAATTTAAGAGGTGTGTAGAAATGAGAAGTGGAGGGAGGTATTTATAGGATAAGTGAGTGAGGGTAGTTTGGGAAGTGAAAAAGTGAAAAGACTAAAAGGGTAGGGCTGGAAAAATACTGAAAAAATCATATTGGGGGCATTTTGGGAATTGAAAAAAGAGTAGTAGGGACCATGCCACCAAGCAGCGCTGCACTTGGCTCCTTTTTTTTTTTTTTTTTTTTTTTTAGAGATTGGTTGGTATGGAGTTTAGGAAGTTTGGATGTCCAGTAGCAATGTAATTGAAGGCTAAAAAAAATTTCTTTCAATCTTAATAAGTGCTAAGACTACGGTTGGATAATGAAGGTGTAAATTGAGGGTTCACATCCCCAAATTTAATGAACTAAGTTCATTTATGGAACTAGAAGGTGAAAGTAGAATTAGATCCATTGAATATTGGAAATTGCTTACATTGATTCTAATTAAGTACTATGAAATTAAAATATGAAATTGGGAGGAAAGGAATTTTCTTTCCTTAAGTGAATATATTTAGCAATTTGGAAAACAATTAAGGAAAGTGTTAAAATTAGTAACAAGAATATGTATCGTATGTCTTGACCTTAAAATTTATAAGTTAGTGCAACAATGAACAAGATAAAAGTCTTAATAAGTTAAGCTAAATTTATACTAATGTCATAACAAGGAAGTGATTAATGTGTAATTGAAATGCAAATGTATAGAATCTAAAAACAAGGATAAGGACATTGTCCAAGAGTGTGAGGAGCACTACTGGAGCAAACAAGCTGAGGTGAGTACTTAATAATATAATATGACATGTGCCATATTTTTTGAACCTTTATTATTCAAACTATTGTCGTTCAAATATTCCAATTTCATGATGAGCATAATTGCCTATTGAATATTGAGCCATTTGATATGATATTTCTTGATGGCATTCAATTATTGTGAACCTTTCATGTTGAATTCATAATGTGATCATTAAATTCCTTATTGTGAACCTTACATGAACCTTTATATTGATTCTTCTTGATAAGCAGAAATACCCTTCTGATCTGGGGTAATACGTCAGGCCTTATGCACTTGGTATAAGCCTGTGGGTAAGGCAAGAGTACCCAACCTATGTTAGGGGGAAACGACTAACTGTAAGACCTGATCAGTCTTATGTAATGTGATGCATATAATTGAGCAAGGCTTAGGTCACCACTCTTTAATTCATATGTTTGGGAAGCATTCCACTTTTGAGAAATTACTATTTCTGCTAAAACATGTTGTTTTCATCTTAGATGAGAAATCGATTCATAATGACAATTTTGATTAATATCACTCCATTATCACTATAAGCCATCCTAATAATGAACCACATACTCACCATATATATTGTATTATTATATACTCATTGAGTTTTGTCTCATTCCTTAGTTGTTCAAATTTTTCAGGTAAGATTGACGAGTCAGCAAGGTAAATTCCAAGCCATATTCTTCCACTTGGAAGTTGCTCTGCTAATTTCAAGTTGTTGTGAGTCTTGGTTATATGACTATCAAAATCATTGGTTTAGAGCTCCATGGTTACCGAAGGTTTAGCACTAAAATGTCATTGGGTTTATATTATTGTAAATTATATTGTAATTACGATTATAATACTGTATTGATTTATGAACATTTGGATAATGACATGAAATACAAATCTGGAAATTTTATGAGTTAAGTACATAAATGATATTAGTAAGTATTTGGTAATGTGTAAAATGATAAACTAGCAATAGGCAATAAGGAAAGGTAATCAGGTTCCAATCTTGGGATAAAGTTCCATATGATAAATGGTAAAGGATTATAAGTTAAACAGGGTTCTACAGGTTTAGTTGACTTTATGTCTCCCTATGCCCTAAGACCATCACGGCTCAATAAATGGGTCATGACATAGGGTTGGGAGTTCCTCCAAACAAAGCAAAGATGACAGTAGGGTGAAGAACATGGATATGTCCCTATAGTCATCAAGTAATTTCAAAAGTCAATAAAGGGAGATCTCAAGTTAGACCAAATCCTACTAGATCAACATCTCAGATGAGTTACAATGTAGCTAATACCACTCCATCTAGAGTTTCCATTCCCATATGCCTTACTTATGGGAAGAAACATAAGGGCCAATGCTATGTAAAAATGGGTGCTTATTTTGGTTACGGGTAGCCATGACAAAAGTTATGAAAGATTGTCCATGGGGATCTATAGTTAGACCATAGACTTCTCAATCCACAGTTTAAATGGAGAGAGTAAAAAATAATGGAATACTGACAGACAGAGGAAATGGTAATAGCAACATTGAGATTGGTAAAGGTTCTAGGCAAGCTTCTAGATAGACTTCTAGTTAGGCTTCAATAGGTAAAGGCAAAGGAAGAGTGTTTGCTTTGGCACAACCTGAAGCACAGACCTCTAACACTATGGTCACAGGTATTCTCCCAATCCAAACTTTGGATGCATGGGTACTATTTGATTCTAGGGCTACTCATTCCTTTATTTCTTCATGCTTTACCAAGAAATTGTCAATGGCATGCAAATTATTAGAAAATCCATTAGTTATGTCTACATCTTTAGAAGAAGAACTAGAGGTTGAGAATGTTTTTCCTTCTTATATATTGAAAATTGATAATAGAGAGCTAAAGATTGATTTGATAGAATGGCCAGTGTTAGAGTTTGATGTAACCTTGGGCATAGATTGGTTGTCCAAGAATTTTACTACCATTAAATTTCATGATAAGAAGACAGTGTTTAGACCTCCTGTGGGAAAGGAATTTGAATATCAAGGAGAAAGGAGTGAAGCACCATATAATCTAATCTTTGCTATCGAAGCAAGAAGATTAATGAGAAAAGGATGTCAATGGTATTTGGCTTACATCATAGACATTGAGTTTGAAGTAAAAGGGATAGAGCATATTCCAATTGTTAATGAATTCCCAGATGTGTTTCCTAAGGAATTACCTAGTTTACTACCCAAAAGAGAGATTGAATTCAATATTGAAGCGTTGCTAGGAACTAATCCAATCTCTATACCTCCTTATCACATAGCACCCAGTGAATTGAAGGAGTTGAAGATGTAGCTATAAAATTTGCTTGATAAGGAGTTGATCCATCCTAGCAGTGCACCTTAGGGTGCATATGTTTTGTTCATGGAAGAAAGACGGGTCTTTTCGATTATGTATCGATTATCGGCAACTTAACAAAGTCACTATTTGGAATAAGTATCCACTACCTCGAATAGATGATTTATTTAACTAGCTGTAAGGGGCAAATCATTTCTCAAAGATAGATTTGAGATTGGGTTATCATCAATTGAGAATTCAAGAGGAGGATGTGCCTAAAATGGCATTTCAAATAAGATATAGACATTATGAATTCTTACTATTGCCTTTTAGGTTGACAAATGCACTAGCTACTTTTATGGATTTAATGAATCGAGTCTTTAAACCCTTCTTAGATTGATTCATCATCGTGTTCATTGATGATTTTCTAATGTATTCAAAGAGTATAGAAGAGCATGAAGAGCACCTCTGTACAATATTGCAAACCTTAAAAGAACACTGATTATATGCTAAGCTCTCCAAGTGTGAATTCTGGCTAGATAGTGTATGCTTCTTAGGGCATATAGTCGATAAGGAAGGACTTCAAGTGGACACAAAAAAAGTGGAAGCAATCCTTAAATGGTGTAGATCTACCAATGTAACAGAAGTTAAGAGTTTCTTAGGTTTAGCAGGTCACTATCGAAGATTTGTTAAAGATTTATGTAAAATAGTAGTACTATTGACTAGACTTACTCAGAAGCAAGTAAAGTATTAGTAGTCAGATGCTTGTGAGGAAAGTTTTCAAAAACTTAAAACTTGCCTCACTACTACACCGGTGTTGGCACTACCATTTGGTGAAGGAGAGTATGTAGTCCATTGTGATGCTTCACGAATAGAACTAGGCTGTGTTCTGATGCAACATGGTAAGGTAATAGCCTATACTTCCAGATAGTTAAGGAAGCATGAACTTAGTTACCTAACCCATAACTTGAAGATGGTTGCAATTGTATTTGCTTTGAAAATATGGAGACATTACCTCTATAGGGAGAAATGTGAGACTTATATGGATCACAAAACTCTGAAGCATGTTTTCCAATAAAAAGATCTAAACCTTAGGCAAAAAAGATGGATGGATATGCTTAAAGATTATGATTATGAAATACTGTATCATCCAAGAAAAGCAAATGTGGTGGTAGATGCTCTAAGTCAAAAGTCATTGGAAAGTCTGGCTCACATTCATATGCACCAAAAATCATTGGTGAAAGAAATGCAAAGCTTGTATGATATAGGTGTTCAATTTGAAGTGTCAAACTCTAAAATAGTGTAGACTCACTTCCAAATCAATCCACTGTTGATTGATCATATTAAAGCTACACAGGATAGAGATCCTTAGATAGTGAAGTTAAAGAATGATGTGGAAGCAAAGAAAGCTCTGAGATTTACTATTGTAGATGAAGTGTTGACATGTGGCACTCGATTGTATATTCCTATAATTGATGAATTACGAGAACAAATCATAAAGGAGGCTCATTATGCAACTTAACAAATCATGAAGGAGGCTCATTATGCAATTTATAACATACATCTAGGTTTAACTAAAATGTATCATGATGTAAAGAGTTCTTATTAGTGGAGCGGAATGAAGAAAGATATAGCAGGATATATGGCAAAATCTTAGCCTATCAACAAGTTAAGTTTGAGCACAAGAAACCTTTAGATTGCTTCAATAATTGCCACTGCTAGAATGAAAATGGGAAAGAATCACTATGGACTTTATAGTTGGTTTACAAAGGACATCAATTGGGTATGACTACATATGGGTAATTGTAGATTGATTGACCAAGTCAATTCACTTTTTGCCCATTAAAACCACTTACTCAACTTTACAGTATGCTCAATTACATATTGATGAGATAGTATGACTTTATGGAGTTCCAATCTTTATCATTTCTGATAAAGGAACACAATTTACATCGAGATTCTAGCAAAAGTTACAAAAGTCACTAGGCACTCAACTGGACTTCAGTATAGCTTTGCACCCTCAGACAGATGGCCAATCAAAAAGAACCATTCAAACTTTAGAAGATATGCTAAGAATGTGTATTCTAGACTTTAGAGGGACCTGAATTGATTCAATATAATTTAGAGAAGATATCCCTCATAAAGGAAAGATTGAAGACTGTGTTTAGTCATCAGAAGACTTACGCCAATCCTAAGAGAAGAGATATATTCTTGAAGATCTCACTGATGAAAGGTATCATGAGATTCAATAAGGTAAATTGTCTCCATGATACATTGGTCCTTTTAAGATTCTAGATCGAGTGGGAGAGGTTTCATATTGATTAGCATTACCACTTAATTTGGATAATGTTCATCCTGTGTTCCATGTTTTGATGCTTCGTAAATACATTGTGGATCTGTCCCATATTTTGCAATCTCAACAGTTAGATATTAAGCAAGATTTGTCTTACGAAGAAGTCCCTATAGCTATTGTTCATAGATTAGTTAGGAAGCTTCATAATAAGGAAATTTCAATGGTAAAGTATTGTGGCAAAATCAGACTATAGAAGAATGTACTTGGGAGAGTGAGCAGAGTATGCAAGAGAAATATCCATTTATGTTTTCGATTGTTTGAATTAATATTGAATTTAAAAGTATTGAATTATTGTTATTTTAATAATTAAAATATTGATAAATTGGAAATAATGTTATAAATTTATTGTCTACCCTATTATAAAATTTGAGGATGAATTTTTTTAAAGGAGGAATATTGTAATATTTTAGAAATTTTATTTTATTAATAGACTTTTTGGAGTATTTATTTATTTAAATTTAATAAATATTCTAATTAGTAAAAATTTCAAGAGCATTTTAAAGCAATATTAAATATTGCTAATTGATAAATATTATTTATTTGTTTTGTTTTATTAATTTCAAATTATTTTAAGAAATTAACATGTATTTATTATTAATATGCTCAAAAATATTGTGATTTCATTATTATTAAAGTTATATTAAACATTATTACTTTTAATAATTATTGATTAAGTTATCTTAAATTTTGGTATTAATTATTGTTATTAATTTTAGTGAAATATTACTATTATTAATTTTAATGAATTATTATCATCATCATCATCATCATTATTAAAAAAAAAAATAAAAAAAAAAAAAAAAAAAAAACCAAAATCTAGTTATAAATAGCATATTGGTTAGTCTATTAGGACCAATCAACTTCCTTTTTGGTGGGCTGTCACACACACACACAGAGCAAAAGAGAAAGAAAAAGGGCAATAGCTTCCACCCATCGGACTATCGCCTTCCGACCACCAAAACCATATACACACCAAACCACTAAGAAAAGAAGGTCGAGATCTTTCCAATGCCACCAAGCTCGCCACCAGACTCCACCAGTTGAGGCCGCACTCGTCATCGGATAATCCACCAGCCAAACTATTATGAGCCATTTTTTGATGACTTTCTGACCTTTGTTTTCAATGATTTTGGTATAAATGAACTCCTCATCTTCCCAACTTGCATTTGATGTATCACTTGTAATTTTTAGACTAACTTGAAATTTTGGTTAGAATCTAGCGACAGACGGTTGGCCGGAGTAGTTTTTTGATAACCCTTTGATGGACATCAAATAGCTAGCAAATCAGGATCTTCATTCTGAAACAAGTTATTGATGTTCTTTTTATCAAAAACTGATACTAAAATAATTTTCCACTAAACTTTCGGTAAGCGATGATTGAACTTTCGAATCTGTTTCTAATGAGTATTCTGATTTTAAAACATAATATTTTATGTGATTAAATAATAAAATAGATTAATAATGATTTTTATTAAAGATTATTAAGTTAATTAGTTTAGACCTATAGAAATCCTTAGTACAAAAATCGATAATAATTAAATCGAAAGTTTTATAGTAGATCATAAATCAGAAATTGTCGTCTCTCATTCGGATCAAAGTGATTGATATTGGTTTGGAGAAATTTTTGCTTAAAGATGTGAGTTATGGAATATATCAATACATGGTTGTGTCACCTGTTTCCCCTAGTGGGAAGTGGTACTCTTGCACGGGTGATGTCTATGTATTGATATGTTATGCTTATGTTATGTACATTACGACTATATGAATTATTCTGATGTTTCCTATCATGCATGTCTATGTTATGGATGTATGAATGTGATGTATGTGTGTTTTGACTTTAACGGCTCCTTTGTTCTCTCCCTTCCCTCTGTCGTTCAGAGAAGATACAAATTTTTTGGCTTTTTTCGCTCTAAGGAAGAGAGAAAGGTGATTTATTTTTTGTACCGGGGGCACAGAATTACAGTTCTAATGTCGAAAGAGTGATCATCAGAGCACTACCACAGTGTCATGCCATGTGGAGCAATTACGGCACCGCGTCAGCTTTATGTGGCGCCGCACAAGCTATTTGTGGCTGATCGCAAAAATAACTTGCGGCGGCACATAGAGGCCCTATGACGCTGTGTTAGGCTTCCGTGGCAGATCCATTTGTTTAATAGTGTTTCTATGTTTTCTGGCTTGATTGTGACATCTAAAGGTTATATAAAGGCAGAACTTTTGAAGGCAAATCCATCCATTTTTCATTTGAGAGTCGAAACTCTGTCCGTTTGTCGACTTTCTCTTCCTTTGCTCGATTTTTCTTCACCTTCTTTTCTTTTCTTTCTTTTTCACATGGAGCCATATTTCAGTCATTACATGCACATGTGGATAAGAAAACTCGACAAAGTAGATAGGATAAACTTGGGTAGGTATGGATTTTGGCTATGGTGACGTTGAGAGGGGTACAGGTCGACTGGGATTTCTTGAGAGCATGTTCCCGATTTTGGGATCTGGTGGCCTGAGTCTTTCGGTTTGGTGTGGGTATGGAGGAGCTATGCCCCACATTTGAGGAGTTTTGTGCCATACTCGACAGTGATATGGAGGCAGCCCTAGTAGTGCCTGAGTTCAGAGTTGGGTATTATAGAGTTTTTCAAGAGTTTTTAGCTCTACCAGCGGACACTGCCAGTTGGATGGTGGTAGAGGGGCAGGTGAACCTGACTGCCATTATTAAGGAGTTTCATGATCCCAACAACCAGGGTGATGTAGGGGTGCAAAGGCTCAAGATGCGAGCCTTAGTTTTCTGCTTGACTACCAGATATCTGTTTCCCAGGCCCATCGATTAGAGGAATGCTAGAGCGGTTGATTCGGTACTTCAGATGGAGCAAGGTCGCTCTATTATTGGGGTCGTGTTGGCGAAGACACTATTGAGTCTCAATTGCTATGTTCGGAGGGCTGGAGAGATAGACTGTATCTCCAGTGATGCTTCAGGTGAGGAAAAGAAATTTCTTGGCTTTTATCCTTTCAAGGGTGGATATTTTAAGTGTATCTGAATTTTATCTTGGTTTATTTTATAAGTGTGGTTAATGGACCACTTGAGGGTGGTTGCTACTCTGACAAGGAGTCTGTATACAGCTATTTAGTATCAGATGCAGCCCATCTTGGTGAGGTGGGGATTAGTCAGAGAGTGGATGGGATGGCTCCTAGAGCTTGCCCTAGAGGACATACTCTGGCACTACCAATGGTATGGGATTAGATCCTTCATGATGATGAGCCATGGGTACCGGGTGGTCTGTCTGCATGGTTTAGCCTGGACATCATTCTATTAGGGTACGAGGGTCTTGAGGCAGATGGGTCAGACCCAGGATGTCCCTCCAATTATGCCCTTCTTGGAGTCTATGAGGATTATTACCCCTATTACCAGGGCCATCAGAGGGGGGTGGATGAGGAGCTTTCATACGATGAGGCCAGAGATTAGTTTTGGTACTACTGAGAGGTACCACAGTGGGTTGATTAAGACTGTTTGGCTAGTCAAGAGAGAGCACTGAGCTGCACTACTCAGGGAGACTGAGAGCGACTAGATGGAGGAGGCAGTTGCCAAAGGTATTAGCGATCAGGGGATTGCTACCAAGACAGGGGAGGTGACTCGACCTGAGAGGGAGGCTGGAGGTTCCATAAGGAGATTGACCCTACAGGCTACAGTGGTGACTCATACAGTAGTAGAGGTGACTCAGAGGACTGTCACTGCAGTCAAATGCCAGAGTGACACTATCGTAGTCGCACATAGGAGGACCACAGTAGTGAGTGCATAGAAGAGGACTGCTATTGCTAGAGTACAGAGGAGGACTCTAACTTTGACACAAGGGAGGATTGTAGCTAATAGCTCATGCAGTACGGGCCTCAGAGGAGAGTCTCATATGTGACTTTAGGAAGCAGTTCTAAAGTTACTGAGACACAGGGTAGATCAGTCGGAGCAGTCACTGAGAGTAGTTCATGCATTATAAGCGCTCTGACTACTGATGCTATGGAGGGGGACTTAGAGACCAAGATCAGGGGAGTGACAATTGAGGAGATAGTGGCAAGATCTGATTCTGAAGGAGACATTCATCCTAGGAGGAGGAGGAGGATTGACTAGGTAGAGGTAGTTTTCTACCTATTTTTTGGTGTTTGTTCTGACACGAGCTATAGGTTTCTTTTTTCTATAATCCTGTAAGCTGACATGACCACAGGACAAGTTGTAGATACAAATAGAGGTTGTCCTTTTTGTGATGATGGATTGTATGCTTTTGTAAAATCTGATCATCATTATATGAGATACCTTTATTGTTGCTCTAATTTTTGCCTAAGCTGCCCTCGCGGGTTTTTAACTTAACGAGCATTTTCTTTTATTTATTATTTAATTTTTTGTTATTTTATTTATTATTATTATTTTTTAGACAAAGGTACCAGATGTTACATTAGGCACATAGAAGATGAGATGGTGATACAAATAGAATATTTTCATATTATGCTTTGGACCACACCTAAGTTGGGCTACCTACGTATCCCTTACATCACTTTTCCATCGATTATTTCTTTTAGGGAGAATCAGGTCCACATAGTTCTGATTACATTACTCCAAATAGGGAAATAGATAGAGATGATATAGATTCAGACAAAGTATCTTTTTAGCTGATCCAAATTGCAAGGATTAGAGAACTCATTTCCATCCACATCCGCAAGAATGGCGCCTTCGCCAAATAAAATCTTCTTTAATTAATATGTCCTTACCCATTTTGGCCTAAACTTTCCCCTGAGGTCATGAATTGGGGCCCTCATTTCCTTCAGAACCAAGTTTCCTTCCTCCAGGCCCCTGTCTTTTACCTTCCTATTGAAGTGTCAGGCTAGTATCTATTGGTAGCCTTAGATCCTGTACAAGGCATCCATTCTTTTCTCATTAATAGCATTCAGTTGCTCATGATATCCTTTGATCCAGTCTGCTTCACTCAACTGGCTTTCCCTCATTACCCTAGCAGATTGGATATGCATCTCAATGGGAAGGATAGCCTCCATTCCATAAACCAAGGCATACAGGGTTGCCCTTGTCGAAGTGCGAATGGTAGTTCTATATCCCTATAAGATAACAGGTAGTCGCTCATGCCAGTCTTTATGCTTTTCAATAAACTTCTGCAAAATAGTCTTTATGGTCTTATTGGCAGCCTCAACTGCACCGTTGGTCTGTGGCCGATAGGGAGAGGAGCGGTAATGTTGAATCCTCTTTGTCAGGAGTAGGTGGACTACCTTCTTTTGAAAGTGAGAGCCATTATCCGTGATTATTTCAAAGGGGGTTCCAAACCGATAAAGGATATTGGTTTAGATGTGTGAACACTTATTTTAGCACCTTCAAAATTAATATTAATCTCTCCAAAGCTAGCTGGAGCATTCTTGGCACAACCGGATGCCTTTCCGCCCCTAACTAGACCTTTTGTATTAGACACCCCTTTTTCGAAATTGATCGAAATCTACCTCAGACTGACTGTCAAAATATCCTAAAATTAATTTTGATCCTAACGACACTGACCATTAATTTTTCTGACCTCTATGGCTCCTAGAAACTGACCTGGAAGTCTCAAAAATTGACCCAAAAATTCTCAAAAAATGGGCCATCAGAGAAAAACCTCGGGAAGCGTGCCACGCCACTTGGCATGCCACACAAGAGCAGTGCGACACTGTGTCAGGTCTGTGCGATACCGCACTGCCCCTTTGCGGCACGCCGCAAAGGCCTGACGCGGTGCCGCACAGGCCTAGTGCGGCGCCACGCCAAGGCACGCCCATTCTGCTCTAGTGGGCCCCATATGTGTAAAATGACCTTTTTACCTTCTTTGTTCAATTATCAGCCATTTTCTAACCCTATCCCCATGGTCTTTTCACATTTCCATTACCTAAACTACCCTCCATCCATTTGCCTATAAATAGGCTCCCATTCCCTCATTTTTACACACACCAAAGGTTGATATTGATAGCTATTTATCAACCTTCTTTCTTCTTCTCCCTCCATCCACTCTCTAATTAATTAATTAATTAATTTAATTAATTAATTTTCCCACCCAAGCCTAGTTAATTAATCTTTTTAATTAACTAAAAACATCTTTTTATTTACAAAATAATTAATTAATTAATCTTTTTAATTTATTAATTACCTTTTTTAAATTAATTAAATAAAAAAATCTTTTTTTCAATTAATTAATTAATCGTTTTAATTAATTAATTACCCCTTTTTAAAAATTAAATTAAAAATCTCCTTTTTAACTCAATTACTATTTTAATTAATTAATTAATCATTTTAATTAATTAATTCACTCACCCATCACTTTTTTTATCATCCATCAACTCGTTTTGTCCGGTCCGATAAAATGGAACTTCGGTCCGGCAAAACACTTTTTCCATCTCATCCGTCAAAATCCAAGGTATTTTAATCAAACTCGTTCTCCAAACCCCAAAAATCATTTTTTAAACGTGGAGGCGAACTACGTGGGTTTTGATCCCCATTCAAATAGGGTACGTAGGCACATTTGGTATTTAAGTCCAAATCTCAAATCCAATTTTCTTTTAAATTGAGCATTTTTTTCTTGTTTTCCTTTTGTAAGTCAATTATCTTTTTACAATATGTGTAAGGGAATTTGTGGCCTTCCTAGAATCCCATAAGGGCTAGAGAGGAGGACATCCGACTTTTTTTTATGTAATTATCTTAATTAAAGAGTGATCATGTGGTTCCCCCAAATCTTTAAAGATTGGAGGGAACACTCTCCTTTATTTGTGAATGTTTATTGTTCCATTATTTTTCATGCATTCATCTTATTCCATGTTCATGCATTCTATTTTGCAATTATTAATGTCATTCATGAAATTAATTTTTAAGTCAAATTAAACTTAAAGAGCCAAATTTAGATTATTTAAAACCAAAAATCTAGTCCTCGAACTCAACTCAGTTCGAAGGCTAGTGACTTTTATCTTTGGGCAAATTAACCAATTTGGAGTCAAAATTGAGTTTTCCCTTAATATTTTCCCAACTAAATAAAATTAAGGTGGTGACTCCCAAAAAATCATTTTTCAAAATCAATCAACCAAATTTGAACCCGAGGGTTCCACCGTGAGTCTAAACCCGAACGAGCATCCCGGTTCCCTCTAGCGGACTGGGTCGGTGCTCGGCGGAGGCCTCACAAGATGAAGTGTGCCACCTTCTTTGTGTTTAGGACTTGATATGGCGTCACTTCAATCCATTTTGTAATCTACGACCACCATAATGTACTCATGCCCACTGGAGGACTTTAAGGAAATCCTCCCAATGACATCTATGCCCTAAGTAGCAAAAGGCCATGGTGTTGCTATTGGATTTAGAGGAACAGGGGGCCGATGTTGGAGTTTGGCAAAGATCTGACATTTGTGACATCTCTGTACATACTTTGCACAGTCCTCATTCATGGTCAGCCAAAAGTAGCCTAGGTTGGCTATCTTTCATGCCAAGGCTACACCATTCGTGTATGGGCCTTCCTCTCCGCCATGGACCCACTCCATAATTTGTTGGGCTTCTTCTTCGGTCACGCATTGCAGGTGGATGTCATCACAGACTCTCTTATATAGCACACCTTCATTAGGTATAAAACTAGTGGATAGCTGCCTTAGGGTTCTCCGATCTGCTTTTGAGGCTCTTTCTAGATACTTACCATTCTGGATGTAATTGAGGATGTCCCAAAACCAGGGTTTAGTGTTAGCCAACTAGAGATTCATACACATGGTATAATATCCAGGTTACCATTTTATTTCGATAACAACAGGCCTGTGTATCTCATTATCGCTCATATTGATCATCGAGGCCAAGGTGGCTAGAGCGTTAGTAAACTGATTCTTTGCCCTTGGCAGATAGTGAAAGGAGAGTTCATGGAAATTCTCTGCCGGGTCATTCAAGCGTTGATGGTAAGGAACCAAATGCTCTTCTCTAATTTTCCACTTACCTAGGGCTTAGAAAACAATGAGGTTAGAATCACCATAGACCTCCAAATAGTCTATCCTCATATTAATGGCCACCTCTAGACCAGCTATGCATGCCTCATATTCTGCTTCATTGTTGGTCACCTCAAATGCTATCTTGATCGCCATAGGCAAACGATCTCCCTATAGGGGTAACTAGAACTACACCAGCTCCATAGCCTTTACTATTGAGGCACCGTCAAAGAATAACTTCCATACCTCAGGATCTATGATCAAGATATCCTCGTTTGGGAACTCAGGCTCAAATATTTCTTCCTCCATAGGGGCAACAACCAGTTGGTCAGCAATTATGCTTCCTTTAACTGCTTTTCTTGGGACATACCTTAGGTCAAATGCTGTGAAAACTGCCAGCCATCGTGCCATCTTGCTATCAAGAACCGACCTCTCCATAAGGAATTTCAAGGGGCTCTTGTCAGCTAGCACATGGGTTGTGTATGAGTATAAGTAGTGCTGGAGTTTGTGACATACCTAGACTAAGGTTAGGCATAACTGCTTAATCTGATTGTACTTAAGCTCATGAGCCAGCATACATTTGGTCAGGTAATAAATGGCGTTTTCTCTATATGAATTTAGAGCATTCTAAGCAAGCATTGCACCTATCGCTTCTGAAGTTACCGATAAGTAGAGCAACAATGGCTGACCGGGCCCTGGAGGTTGCAGTATTGGTGGGTTTAGGAGGTAGTCCTTGATCTTATTAAAGGCTTTTTGGCATTCTTTATTCCACTGTTTAGAGGCTCCTTTCCTCAATAGTTTGAAAATCGGCCCACAAGTATCTGCCAATTGTGCAACAAAATGATTGATATATTGTAAGCGACCCAAAAAACCCCTAATCTCCTTTTCAATTTTAGGGGGAGGCATTTCTATAATTGCCTTTGACTTTGCTGGATCCACCTCTATACCTCTTTGGCTAACTAAGTGTCCCCAAAATATGCCCGAAGAGGCACCAAAAAGGCACTTAGCTGGGTTTAACTTGAGATTATACTGCCTGAGCCTAATGAAGAATTGGTCCAGAGCATCAAAATGGGTTTTAGGAGTTTCAGATTTTATGACCATGTCATCCACATATACCTCAACATCCTTGTGTATCATGTTATGGAATATAGTAGTGGCCATTCTTTAATAAGTTGCCCTGATGTTTTTCAAACCAAAAGGCATTACCCGATAGCAGTAGGTGCCCCATTCTGTCATAAAGGATGTCTTTTCTTTATCCAGAGCACAGACTTGGATCTGGTTATAGCCCGCATAGAGGTCAGTCAAGGAGACCATCGATGCACCCGCTATACGGTCCACAAGTAAATTGATATGAGGCAAAGGGAAATTATCCTTTGGGCAAGCTTTATTGAGATCCCTGTAATAAACACACATCCGAACCTTTCCATCCTTCTTGGGGATAGGTACTATGTTGGCCAACCATGAGGGGTAAGTGATTGGTTCGATAAAACCCATTATGTAGCAACTTGGCAACCTCCTCTTTGATCTTCAGAGACCATTATGTCTTCATTCTCCTCAACTTCTACTTTACAGGCTTCATGTGCTCGTAAGTTAGGATCTTATGAACTGTTATGCTTGGATCTACTCCCACCATGTCCTTAAGTTCCCATGTAAAATAGTCCATGAATTCACGCACTTTTTTAGCTAATGCCTATGTGTCAGAATATGCAGATGCAACGTATGCAATTTTTGGATTCTCCTCTGTGCCATAATTGATTGGCTCTTTGCCTTTTTCATTTTTTATTTCTTTTTTATTTTCTTTTTCAGATTTCTCATTTAATGATGAGTCAGATGAAGTAAAGCATAAACAGTCAGGAAAGTAAGCAGAAAACTTGTTCATTTCATTAAAAATAAAGGTCCCATCATCATGGATTACATCATTTTGAAAGGACAAGGTAGGGAGATGGGTTACAAAATTAGACAAAAAGGACTGAAAGGTCTCCACAGACTCACATTTAGACTTAAGGGACTCAGACTCTGACTCGGACTCAGAGGATTCGGATGAGGACAAAATAGGACCGGTGCTCTTCTTGAAATAGCAGCTATTCAGCGGTGCTTGGGATTGTTGGATAAACTTAGTGGGGTCAAGTTCTTAGTGGTAGGTGATCATGTGGATGGCCTCAAAAAGAGAGGGCTCCATGCTTGCTTCCCAATCCTCCTCCAATTGGTAGATGGGCTTACACTCCTCTAGGTTGAGCCTAATATCAAAGAAAATTTCAAAACCAGGGATCAGTTTCTTAGAAATGGGATAGAACCATGGTTCAGGAAAGCCATAGTAGGGGAAATCTTCTCCTTCTTTCACAAAATACCCATTAAGAGTTTTGAAATGGGGGCGGATAGGCCAATCAAAAGTCTCACCTTGCCTTTTGGCCTTAACCCTTAGCTTGGCTTTTTCCTCCAATTCTGCAATATCTTCAGGTTTGGGCAAATAGCCAAGACCAAAAGGAAGAGTGGCAATGGGATACTCGGGAAATCAGGTGATCCCTTGTTAGTTTCTTCTAAGTCCCAAACCTGGAAAATAATCCATTTTCTTCATCATGTTAGCTATTGCCACATTACTATATGGATCAAAATCAAAAGGAACAAACTCTTTACCTTCCCCTTGGATGAACTGGATGGTATCAAATGAGAAGCCAGATAGAGGAATGGCAGATGGTTCAGGCTTGATTTCTAGGATTGGAATAGATCTTGGAATGTCACTCTTCCTATGTACATCAGTTTGGACAATTATGATATTCGTACTATGGGGAAATTTTAACTTTTGGTACAAGGAGGAAGGAACTGCTTTCACTTGGTGGATCAATGGTCTACCCAGTAGGAGGTTGAAATAGGCTGGGACATTAATCACCTGAAATGGGATTGGCATCATCACTAGTCCTAATATGACGTCAAGGTTTGCCACTCCTAAAACTTTCCTCTTAGTATTGTCATATGCTCTTACCACTTGGTCTGATGGAATAAAATCCGAAGCCTCTAATCCTAGGTAGCTAGCCACCTTTAGTGGACATACGTTTAGGGCAGACCCATTATCTACTAATACCATAGGCACAGTTTTGTCTCGGGTCATCACTGTGATGTAGAGAGCATGGATGTGGCTTTCATTTCCATGAGGGATATCATGATCACTGAAAGAAATGATCATGGACTTAGCAATTGGTTAAAGATGCCACGAGGATCTTCGGTGAGATGTTGATGGGAGCTTGAATTGATTCAAAGCCTTGCAAAGAGCTTAGCAATGAGGGTATGAAGACTAGATGAGGCTCCATATTAATATGTTTGCTTGGGTTTTCTTCAATTGCTTGAGAATGGGATCCTCCTCTGGTTCATTATGGGGTTTTAATTTTTTAGCTGGGGGAGGGATTGCATGACCTACCGGGTTTGAATCCGTGGGTTGTGGAGGTGGTGGAAGGACTCTTCCACTCTAAGTAATTGCATCAACTTCGTTGACAAAGTCATTTAGATCATGTACACAATAATAACTCAAAATGGGATAGATGAGGGAGAGAGGATCAATTTTCGGTTCGTCAGAAAAAATAAGGTTGACATTCACCTGGAGGTTCGGTAAAGGATTAGTGGTGATGTTGGGTTTAGCTCTTGGAGCAATGATATCACTACTGTCTATTAGGTCTTAGATTCGATGCCTCAGGGCCTTACAAGCATCCATTTTATGCTTAGGCCCTTGGTGATAATCACATCGTTCGTTGGCATTATAGTTCTTGGGCAAAGGATTTGGGAGTAGTCTTGGCTCTAAGGGTTTAACGAGGTGGGCTTCCAGAGACTTTTTATAGACAGTGCTTAGAGGCATTCCCAATTCAGAAAAGCTCCTTCTTTCTAATCTCATGGGTTGATGGTTAGAGACAACATTAATTTCTCCTCCCTTTTGAGGTATAGAATGAGTGGTATTAGAGGTGAAATTGGTGTTCTTGCAGTATCTCAAATTTAAGGATTCATCCTTAATTTGGCCAGTCCGAATCAAATCCTTGATTTTGGAGGTTGTAGCAATGAGAGCTTTAAAGTCCGAGAGATACTGGGTTTGCAAGTGAACTTGGTATTGTAGGAGGAGATTCTTTACAGTGATGTCAATTTGTTCCTCTTCGGATGGGCGGTTCACTGTTTATGCTGCCTTTGCCCTCCACCTTGTAAGGAAAGCAATGAAGGATTCCCTTTGGCTTTGTTTAGTGGTTTCTAGGTCTCATCGAGCGACATCTACCTTAATATTGTAATGGTATTACTTGACAAAGGCATTGCAGATATCATCCCAAGTTTTGTTATGATTTTTGTCCAGACTTAATAACCACTTAATAGCAGTTTTGGTTAATGACTGCTAGAATAATTGAGCAAGGAGCTCATCATCCACACCAAAGATCCATGGCACCTATGTACATCTTGAGGTAGGTCTTAGGGCAAGTGGTGCCATGAAACTTGTCCATCACGAGCATCTTGAACTTGGGCAGAACCCTAGCATTCAGGAAAAGAGCAAGGGAGTCGACATCGATGATGTTCTTATGTTTTTTGATATTCTTGATGGGTCGTTCTAAGGTTTCAAATTTCTCCATCAGTCTTTTGGTTTTGGGGAAGCTAAAAAAATCCCCACTTTGAAAAAGATTCGCAGTAGGAGTAGGAGCAGTGGCATTCATATCCAAAGGAGGAGAGGTGGGTGTCTCGGGAGCTTTCCCCTTATTGGTGAGATCGATAATGGGAGTAGTGAAAGTGGGGACATGGCTGGTCCCGGCTTGGGTGGAGGTATGTTGAGTAGAGGAAGGAGTGATAGGAGCATTGGTCATTTCCCTCACTTCATTAATTATTGATTGACCTTGGGAATTGAGAGCATTGGTGAAAGTGGTAGACTGAGCATTGAAGGCATTGGTGAAGGTGTCAGCTTGGGTTTTAAGGGCGGTAGTGAGTGTATTTTGAAAAGCTTCCTCTTGCTTTTTGAGGAGATTGGTGAAAAAGGCGCCCATTGCATCTTGGTCAAAAGGGTGGGCCATTGGTACCTTGAAACATAAAACAGAAAATCGGGTAAGACAACAGAATTTATAAAAGAAAAAGGGCATAAATGCATAGGTGTGTTGGGAAAAGGATTCCCTTCATAAGATTGGTCACCGGGTTTACATGTTGATAGGGTGAGTGTGTGAGGTGCTTTTAGGATAATGGACCACCAGTTTTGGATTTTTGAGGGTTGAAATTGTCAAGTTTCTCATGTTATACGTGCATGATCATATCGTGATGCATGCTGAAAAAAGTTTCATGAACACTCGAGAGTATCGATTATTATGGTACATGGAACCTAAGGTCAAAGGCTAAGGCGACTATATACACAAGGGTAAGGGGTGGTTTGATTTAAGGGTCCCCATCCCACTAGAGCATCGATATAGCTAATCACATGTGAGGCAAGGAGCCTCGCGTGGATCCAACAGTACTGACTGCTCGTTACACCACTGAAATGATCAAGGATTCATCGCGGGGTGGAATGCTTTTGCTATTTCCCAACATACTCAAAGAGAATTGTTGAGCCAATGCTACTCGCTATCCAAAAGTTTTCTTAAAACTAACGTTTAGGCAAGGAGCTTTTATTATGCAAAGTGATGCATGAAAGTCAAATTATACTTAATGAGCCAAAAGGAGATTATTTTGGAAAAATTTCCCTTAACCAAATAGTAATCCTCTTATTTTCCTTTTTACTAAAAAAGATGGCAACCAGTCCTCAATAGAGTCGCTAGCTGTGAGCCTCGCCCAAGCATTGGCCCAGTCCGCTAGAGGGAACTGAGATGCTCATTCGGGTTTAGACTCACGATGGAACCCTCAGGTTCAGATTTGGTTGGTTTTGAAAAAATGATTTTTAGGAGTCGCCACCTTAATTTTATTTACTTGGGAAAATATTAAGGAAAAAGCCCAAATTGACTCCAATTCATTAATTTTTAAATTAATTTGCCCAAGGATAGAAATCACTAGCCTTCAAACCAGGTTGAGTTTGGGGACTAGGTTTTTAGTTTTAAATAATCTAAATTTGGCTTTTAAGTTTAATTTGACTTGAAAATTGATTTCATGAATGACATTAATAATCGCAAATAAAATGTATGAATATGGCATAAGATGGATGCATGAAAATTAAGGAAACAATAAATATTTACAAATAAAGGAGAGTGTTCCCTCTAATTTTTAGAGATTTAGGGGAACCACATGATCACTCTTTAATCACATTAATAGAATAATGGGATGCCTTCTCTAGCCCTTATAAGATTCTAGGAAGGTCACAAATTACCTTACAAATATTGTAAAAAGGTAATTTAAGAAAAATACGCTTAATTTAAAAGAAAATTGGATTTGAGATTTGGACTTAAATTCCAAATATGCCTACGTACCTCGTTTGAATAGGGATCAAAACCCATGTAGTTCGCTCCACGATTAAGTGGAGGGGTTTGCAAATTGATTAAAAAGATTTTTGGTTTGAGTTTGACGAAAATACCTTGGATTTTGACAGATGAGATGGAAAAAGTGTTTTGCCGGACTAAAGTTCCATTTTATCAGACTAGATAAAATGAGTTGATTAATGATCAAACAAAATGATGGATGAGTAAATTAATTAATTAAAATGATTAATTAATTAATTAAAATAGTGTTTGAGTTTGAAAAAGAGATTTTTGATTTAATTTTGAAAAAGAGTAATTAATTAATTAAAATAGAGGATGAGCTTAAAAAGAGATTTTTTTATTTAATTAAAAAAATAATTAATTAATTAAAAAGATTAATTAATTAATTAGCTTGTAAGTAAAAAAGATTTTTTTTAGGTAATTAAAAGGATTAATTAACTTGGCTTTGGGTGAGAAAATTAATTAATTAAAATGATTAATTAATTAATTGGAGACTGGATGGAGGGAGAAGAAGAAAGAAGGTTGATAGATAGCTATCAATATCAACCTTGGTGTGTGTAAATGAAGAAATGGGAGAACCTATTTATAGGCAAATGGGGTTGAGGGTAGTTTAGGTAATAAAAATGTGAAAAGACCATGAGGGTAGGGTCAAAAAGTGGCAGAAAACTGGATAAAAAAGGGCAAAAGAGTCATTTTACGTGTGTGGGGCCCATTGGGGGCAGAAAGCCTTTGACCTAGTGCATCGCTGCACCAGGCCTGTGCAACACCATGTCAGCCTTTTACGGCGTGCCACAAAAAGAACATGCAGCACCGCACAGATTTGACGCAGCGCTACACACCCTCCATGCGGCACGCCACGTGTCATGGCATGCTTCCCGAGGTTTCCACTTCTGGCCCATTTTCTAGAGATTTTTGGTTCAAGTTTTGAGACTTCCATATCAATTTCTGGGACTATAGAGCTCAGAAAAATTAACAGTCAATGTCGTTAGAACCAAAATTAATTTTTGAACATTTTAACAATCAGTCTGAGATAGATTTCAGTCAGTTTTGAAAAAGGTTGTATGATACAAAAGGTCTAGTTAGGGTCGGAAAGGCGTCAGGTTGTGCCAAAAATGCTCCAATTAGTTCTGGAAAGTTCAATGTTAATTTTGAAGGTGCTGAAATGAGGGTTCACAATGGTAACCTATCATAAATGATTTATTGAAATTGCTATTGAATTAAATTGATTTATATTGCCTATTGATTATTAATTGATATTATTGTTATCAGCTTTTGAATCCTTACTGTTATTCATCATTGAATCATTACTTTGCTTTGTTAACCTATTGTAATTTCTGAATATTATTTATTGATTTATCATAATCTAATTGTTGTTATTGTTCCTACCAAGCTATTGACCGAGCCATTGAACATACATATGATAGAATGCCAATGCTAATGGGGGATAAACCATTAGGTCATGTGCACCGGTGACTTAACTGATAAAGTCAAACATATTAGTGTCCTACCAAGAGAGGACTATATACTTTAGGCCTATGCTCGACCAAGCATACATAACAAGAGAGAAGTTACTGCCCTCATTGGTTGTTATTGATTGATATTGATTGATTGATTTATTCTGTCTCTTTGGTGCTATTCCTTTTACACACATATATGTTCTTGTTTCTAACCCATTATGTTGTATACTTGTTATTCAACCTCCAAGTATGGTTATATTTCATAATTCACTGAGTTAAAGGCTCACCCCTCTTCATTGTGGTTTTTTTTTCAAGTGCTAGAGTATAGGAAGATAGAATTAGAGAAGAATGCGCTTCTTGTTTTCCTTCCCTCTATAAGAATCTATCATATGTAAATATTTTAATCGCTTTGTTATGTTTCATTATATACTACTCTAGATACTCTATAGTAATTGAAAGGAATTAAAGGTAGTTATTTTTTGTCAATTAAATATAATTGAATATATGCATGTGTTGGAATTGATTTTAAGTTGATTCAACGAGATTATTAGTATTATTAGGTTTTACAGGTGTATAGTAGTATTAAACTTACCCTTTCCCTAAGACCATCACATCATTTCAAATTCGAGGTGTGACAGTTGCCACTTCGTAAGGTCTTAAGCACAGTGTTTGCCTAGGGTTTATGCCTTGCCTTGCTAGAAGGTCTTACTTAGCTATTTCATGTAGATACATTGCTTCATATAGAAGTCTCTACCTTGCGGAGATGTGAAGTGCCTTATAAAGGGTCTTATGGATCCTTCTTGAAAGGTCCTTTTAGCCTTGCTTAAGATCTTATAAAGCCTCACTAAGAGGTCTTAACCAGCTTGCAAGAGGTCTGAGTTATTTCTTGTAAGATCTTATGAAGCCTTATGAAAAGGTCTTATCTAGCATTTTAAGGAAAACTTTAGGCACCTTATTAAATGTCCTTGTGATGCCTTGTAAATAAATCTTTGAATTTTCTCTATGTAATGTCTTATACTGCCCCAAAGAAAGCTTTTATCAAGTTTGTTAGAAAGACTTATAAGGTGCCTTGTGAAAAGGTCTTTGGAGTTATTGCCTAAAAGGGCTTAGAAAGCCTTGCACAAAAGTCTTATTTAGCCTTATAGGAAGGCTTGATGTGCCTTGTTAGAGGTCCTTATTGTGCCTTACTAAAAGGTCTTTTCTTTGCCTTATGAAAGTTATAACCAAAGCCTTACCTATAGAGGACTTATCACACTTTGAAAGAGGACTTGTTTGCCTCATGTAGTTTCTCCTAAAGTTCACAAGGTCTTATTATGCCTTTAATAAGACCTATACCTAGATGGATCTAGGTCTTATATGAGTTTATAGCTAGAGAACTATTTACCTTACGATCTTTTGCCTAGCTAGGGCTAGGACTTATAATGCCTATAAAGAGTGTTATTTCCTCACAAATTTCCACCTAAAGTTCACTAGATTTTACTTATCAAAACTTAAAGAGGACTTCTTTACATTGCAAACTTCAACATGAAGTTCATTAGGACTTATTATGCCTTCAGTATGACCTATACCTAGACATCCTAGGTCTTATCTTGGTTTGTGACTAAGAACTCTTTTCCTTATGGTATTTTCCCTAATCAAAGATAGGACTTATGATGCCTCCAAAGAGGTCTTACTACCTCATGAACATTCACTTATAGTTCACTAGGTCTTTATATGGGGCCTCATTAGAGCTAGATATTATACTTCCCATTTATAGAGTCATCTTTATGCTTCCAATGGTATTTTCTCAACTTAGAGAACATGTTCTAATGCAGCATTTAAGGGGCTCTTCAGCTTTCAGTCCCCCAACCTAATTAGTTTGGGCTCTATAATGCTTAAACTTTATTACCAATAGCATCATAGTGATTATAGGAATTTGTAATTTCCATTTTAAGTGTTCTTATTTTTCATAGCATGGCTTCTTGCCTCTTTTATGCCTTTTTCGCTTACTACTATATTGGTGATATACACATAACATCTAGGGATGTTGGTTGAAGGACCAAGAAGAGTAAAGCTTTCTAATGTACTCTAGCTCTTCAAGACCTTCTTTCAAGTAGACATTGTTTAAAAGACACTTGATCTCCCTTGTTCTTCTTACTAACTCCACCCATTCCTTTTAAGTTGTAGACCTCTATGGCCTTTTAGGTATGAAGCTGATTAGCACTTCGAAGCATCTTTTGCAAGTGATCTTCATCCACGAACTATGTCATTTTCCTTATGGTTTTTTTTTTTACGGATCGTAGGCCTTTAGGCCACTTATCAGTCGACACATAGAGTGTGAGGTGCTAGACTTGAGCAAAAGGATCTAAGTTGCTTTGCTATTAGGCTTATGCTTAAGTTAAAAGGCTAAGCTTTAGGCTCTTATGCTTAAGTTAAAGAATATATACATAGAGTTAAAGGCTTGGGGAAATAGTGGGTATAGAGAGATGTTACCACTACTTTCCCTAGTTTTTTTACTAAGATGCTTAGGCTAGCTCTTATTGGGTTAATCTCTTCCAGTATTGAAGGGAGGTCTCTTACTAGTCTTCTTACTATAACTTGTTTCCTGTTTCAACTTGACCTCCCCTTTAAGAGGAGGGAGTTTGCCTTGAGAATTAGAGTGAGTAGGCTGCTTGGTTGCTTATGATTCAAGGGTTTTGGTCACATCATTTTGTAGCTAGACATGATAATAATGCACCTATATTGTAAGCTATCGAGTGTGAAGTAATGTGTTGAGATGACACAAACCACATTCCCTGGAAGTGGTAGGATTATATATCTGAAAGGCTTGCAATGAGGTATTGGGATGAACTCTCCTTGTAAACTTATTAGGCTCATCCATGAGCATTCTTTTGGTGGCCAATATAAGCATTTTTATAGGGAACATGCTGCTCAAACATGTGTTGTTATGGATCAAACAAGTCATGCTATATTACATAAATCGTGGAGCACTGTCAAAGTAAAATACATGCTGCTTAGGATGACTATTAGGATGGAGCACAAGGTGGCCTATCCATAAGACCTTGAGCCTTATTGTTGTTGATAGTTTGGGTTTGGAAACCTTGCTTGTGTGAGACTTGCTATTTGGAGTGTTTAGGCCTATTTAGGCTTAGTCAAAACTATCTATTCTAGTGTAACTATTATACGTATTAGTATGCAACAACATAAATTAAATTTATAATGTGATATTAATAAATTTTTATAGAAATTTATATTTGAATTAAAAGGATACAAAACTGAATTAATTGAAAATTAGTAGTCATACAATTTGTTAAATGTGGTGAAATTATGGTGCACAATTATAATAATTCCGCATTCATACAAAAAAAAAATAATGGCTTTCTAATTTTTAAATATTATTCATTTCTTATTTGAAAATAAATAAAAATTCTATATCTTTTTGAAAATATTTAATATGAAATATTAAATTTTTAATAAAGTACTCTTCTTATCCTATAATACAATTTTCAAAATACCCCTCCAATCCAATTTTTAGTCTTTTTCTAACCCTTTTCACATTTCACTTTCTCAAACTATCCCTCATCCTATTTTGCCATAAATAGACCATCATTTTCACCATTTCTCTTCACCCCTAGAGTTAAAATGGATGGTTATCCTCTAATTCATCTCTTTCTCTCCCTCTAATCAATCTCTTTTTAATTAATTAATTAATTAACTCATCTCAACTAAGTTAATTAATCTTTTTAATTAATTAATTCTCTTTTTTTAATTAATCACTCACTCAATTAATTAATCATTTTAATTAATTAATTAATTAATCATTGTAATTAATTAATCCATCCACTTAATCATTCTATTAATTAATTAATCTTTTAATTAATTAATCAATCCACTCATCCCACTTAATTATTAATTAATTAATTCATCACTTTAATTAATTAATTCATCAATCAAATAATTTGTTCTCATCCTCTCTCTTGGAGAAGGATTCTTGCTTTCCAATATCGATAAAACTAAATTTCAGTCCAATAAAACCCTCTACCCAATTCAAGCAAAGGTACAGCTTTTTCTTCATCAATCCAATCCCAAACCAAAATTAATTTGATTAATCTCTAAACTCCTCCACTTAGTCATGGAACAAACTATTTGAGTTTCAATCTCCATTCAATGGGATACGTAGGTAAGTTTTGAATTTAAATCAAAATCCTAATTAATTCCCTTTCCCTTTTATTGTTCAATGTAATTATTTACATTTCCACTATCTTTGTAAAAGAATTTGTGGTCTTTTTAGAACCCATAAGAGTTAAAGAAGACATCCCATCAATTAATTTAATTTATGTAATTAGTCAATTTAATTAATTTGAATTAAGGAACGATTGTGTTGTTTCCTGAAAATCCATAAGGACTAGAGGGAACACTCTCCTTAATTTGTGGATGTTTTCCTTTATTCTTTAATTTTCCCATGCATTATGTCATGTTCATGCATTTTACTTATAATTGTCATCTTATAAATCTCATCCATGAAATCAATTTTTCCAAGTCAAATTATGATTATTTAAAACTAAAAACCTAGTCTAAGAGCTCAGTCTAGTTCAAGACTAATGATTTTTATCCTTAGGTAAATTAAATTAAAATTAATGAATTAGAGTCATAAATTGGATTTTTCCTTAATTTCCCATTTTAAAAATAAATTAAGGTGGCGACTCCTGAAATCACCTTTCAAAATTAATTTTTTGAATGATAGTCATTTTATCGTGAGCACCAAAACTCAATCTATGACCTCCTTAAAAATTGCTTGCCTTTCCTTAAAGTGATTTTTTAAGCGAGGGAGGGGTATTTAAGGGAAGTCTCACAGTTGGCAACTTTACTAGGGACTGGTTACCACCCCTTTTAAATAAAAAAGGAAAAAAAAAGAGGATTACTATTTGGTTGGTTTTCTAAAAAAATAATCTCCATTTAGCTCATTAAGTTTAACTTGACTTTCATGCATCACTTTGCATAATAACGACTCCTTGCCTCAACTTAGCTATAGGAAAACTTTTGAATAGTGAGTACCATTGACTCAACAACTCTTTTTGAGTATTGTAGGAGATACCGAAACCATTCCACCCTGCCATGAATCTATGATTATTTCAGTGGTATAATGAGCAATCAATATAGTTTGACCCATGTGAGGCTCCTTGACTGATATGAGATTTGGTATATCAATGCTCTATGTCACATCCTACTTTTAGGATATGATGGTCCTAGGGCATGGATAGATCTAAAGCTATCGAAACTTGTAGAACTCATCTAACACTATAAACAAATGGTACACCTACAGAGCACCGATTGTAGCTCCAACAACTCCTAAGATCCAAAACCTGCAATAAACTACTCCCAATAATTTCTCCCTTATATCCTCAACTTCTTTGCTAATACATTGCAATGTTTTTTGCATACACATTAATATACATTTAAGGCCAATCTTATAAATTGATTTTGTATGTTAATAAATTAATTATACATTAATACATATCATCATCTTAATTCATTATCAAGTTCATATAATTAAAAAGTTCTTAAATCATCCATAATTACACATGCTATATTATTATTTTAAGGTTCTTAAGACCCATTGGAGCATCTAGATTATATACATAAAATTTCATAACATATATACATATAATATACAAAAGTCTTTTCTTCACATAACCTTTGAGCATCAAGTGAGGATAAATACTTGAGCTCATTAAATAGATTCCTTCCTTCCTAAAAAAAAAGGGGGAAATTTAGAGTGAGTTGATTACTCATTGAGTAAAAATTATACTGCTATACCTGTGAGTCAGAGATTATGACTTGCGCTCAGAAGAATGATAAACATTGTATGAAAAATAATATTTACAACACCACTTAGAATCATACTAGCAATGAATGTCATGTGTATCATGACATAACTTGTTAATGAAATGCACTTACAAACATTCATGAAGGTTTATAAGCTTCCTTACAAGCTTGTGAAAGCAAAGGCCCCCTTGTTGAGCATGCTACCATTTGGTATTCATACATAGGTCCCATAAAGTCATACTTGATGCACTTGATACATAAATTACTTAATGCACTTGATACATGAATTACTTGATGCACTTGACATAATAATTACTTGATGCATGAGTTGTGTAACATTAACATATATAGAACATATGAAGGGATAAATGGCATTTACGATTCATAGAAACTTGAATATTAAGAAAGGAATAAATAATATCAATGAACATGAGAATTTCATGAATATCAAGGAAATTTAAGGGTCAACAAGTAATAGAAATTATAGAAATAGTCCACAAGTATAACAGTATAATAATTACTCATCTTAGCTATATTATTTTCCTTACACACTTATCCTTTCAATTTAATCAACTACAACATCCTCTAACCTCTTGATTTTCACCTTTTTGCTATCCCTCAGGCTCCTTTACACAACCAACACATATATACATTAAGTTTAATTTTCGTATACAAACACGTTACAACATTGAAACTAAAAATCTGCTTATAGTTTCTTTCTCAACCCATATTCCTTAATCCTACTATATCTCACATTATACTACTCCAATTTCTCTAATTCAAAAGATATTAGAAAGATAACATATAGAAATACAACATATTAAAATTTTAGCTCATTCTGAATCATACACAAAATTTGGTGTAATTTCAAATCATGCCCTACATTACTATCTTAGATAGACTGATCTATTCCCTATTTTTCTACTATAACTTCCTGTTTCCTTAGTTAGATGCTACATTTTTTTCTAATTAAAATAGCCATCCTATATATTATTTCATCTATTTTGAGCATGACCCAGTTCTATCTTGAAGCCCCTCAAAATTTCATTTTAATCTTCTGTACTCTAATTAGCCCTGCACACATAGGTATTCCTATTTCTACCTCAACAAATCCCAACCTATTGTGAATTTCTTCAAACCCTTTCACCCTAATAAACTAGTCACATATTTAACAATTAATTATTTAATCTTACAACAACTCTACCTTTAAGACCCTTAAGTCTAAGGCTCAATTTTTGTCTCCTTAATGACCTAGTTTATAGAGATAGCCTCATTACAGGCTTAATAACTCCCCACTCCTTAAGAATTTAACTAAGTTCTTTTACTGAAATATACTTCATTCTCCTTCTAACAACTCCCTATTTGTTTTCCAAGATCAAATTCAAACTCTAAAGTCTTTGAAATGAAGCCTTAAATTCCAGCTATCAGCTCCCTTTTACCAATCTAGCTTCTTTTCTTTAGCTTCTCAAAATTTCCTAATAGGGTTTTATATACTAACATTAATTTTGCATTTTCAATCCAATTTCTGGTTTTCCTATGTTTGTATAATGTTTTCCCTTAATTATTACAAATTAATTACATTTTAAGCATCATCTAAAAGCATGACCAAACCATGCTCTAGCCTAATCCTTAGGTTTTTCTTTCCTTCATTATTTATACTTAAACTTTCTCCATTCAACACCCTTAATCATGCTCTTTTATTCCATTTGCTTATCAATAACCATCTCCCACATCAAATTCCCAACTACCCAAACATAATAGAGAGGAAAAGAGAAAAACTTTCAATCAAACACAAGCCATATACTCAATTTCATCAAAGGAAAGCAAACTTGAACTAAATCTTACCTTATCTTACTTTCTTTCTTTTCTTTCCTCCTCCTCCTAAATTCCCCTCTTCTTCTTCTTATCTTTCTTTTCCTTTCTCTCTACGCTTTTAGTGTTTTTAGTGAAAGTGAGTTAGTATTAGATGAATCATACTTATCCTATACTTGTATATTCTAATTTGTTTTGTTTTTTATTTATTTTATTACTTAAAATCACCAATTAATCTCATCTATTCAATCCCGAACTTGGTCGGTAGCTACATCTCTAATTACAGATTTTTTTTTTTCTAATTAGCTTAAGTCAAATTAATCATGGTTAGTCAACTAACAATTACAATTGTGCGATTTGTTAAGCTTTATTTATCCTAAATTACTTAATTATTATCTATTAATATTTTTAATCAAATATTTAAGGTTCTAACACTATAATTAACTATGCTCCTATTAAATTTTTCTAAGTCAAAATCTATGAAAATCCTGGTACTGAAATTCATCGATTTCACATTTAGTGTACCGATTTTACTTTAAGTATTTTCTATGCTCACTTGCAATTCAATTCTTGAGTTCCACTACTTCTAACATCCCCATATTTACTTAAATTCTCTAAATAAAATCTAAGAATCTCTCTCTGAAGTTAGAATTCACTAATTTTGCTTTTAGCATCTCCATTTCTGAACCTAAACTCTTTTTAGAATTTTGGTTCCTAACTAACCTTTTTTTCTCATACTCCTTATTTTGCTCAGTTCTATGCTACACTTAGAGCCTCTAGTGATCGATGGACACCTAGGGTGTTACACTTCATGTCACATCCCACTTTTGAAATATAACAATCTTATGGCATAGGTAATTGTAAGGGCACAAAAAACCCATAAAACCTATACCTGCTATCAAGTCCATTAAGGTATCAAGCAAGCTAAACTGCAATTATCACATCATCACTGCCCAAGATCAGAACCTAAATCATATTAACCATCTCATACTACAATACTATATGCACACTTCTTAGTGATTATCAATATTATTTATTGATTAATTCACATATATTCTTTATGTTTACATTGTAATCTATTCTTGTAGGCCATCTAGTTTCAGTACACTATCTTCATTTATAACATTACATATCCTTTCACATCATTAAGTATCAATTTTCCTATATAAATTATCATTCTTGATGTATAAGAGAAAGTCCAATAATGTCTTACATGAATAAATTTTATTATATAGCTATACAACTAAAACATCAATTTCTATGGATCAACTAAACAGAAAATACATATACTTCCATATAAATAAACACAATAAATGTTTTCAAAGAAACTTTTAGTTTAACTTATATGTCATCTCCAAGCAAAAATCATGCTTAAACTTGGACTAGTCACTCTTTAATTTCCTGCAGAAAAATTTAGGAATGGGGTTGAGTTTATAACTCAATGAGTAAAAATTATGCTATCATAGATTACATGGCTCGGTGTTCAATGAGTATTAAAAAGAAAGGCACTTAGTTGCCTTATATATATATTAATTTGATAGGTGTGAAATTTGACAAGGCATGACATATAGTACATAGGAAATTTAGAATTCAAATCAAGTCTTGAAAGTACTTATAGTCATAGTTCAAATAGCAAACAAATATATACCCTTCTTCAAAAAAAAATTTTTTTTCAATTAACTATTAATACTTCTTAAAATGGAAATCGTATAATATATAATTCACATCATTTTGAAAATACTAGTTCACTATGTATAACTAGTAATACGTTTTAAATACAAATTCAAATAACTTATAGTATAGTTTAAATACAAATGCAATTGAAAATACTTATGATCCTATATTAAGTACGATATAACACATATCATTCTTTAAAAACAAATATTAAATAACAAATAATTTGCAATACTCTTAAAAACTTATTTCAAATAACAAATAAAATCAATTATCAAATATCAATACTTTGCTATACTTTTGAAAGTCTAACCTGCATATCAAATACTTTATTAAATTTGAAACTTTTCATTCAAATATGAATAATTTGCAATATGTTTCAAATACAAATTCAAGTAACTAATCATAGTTTTCAAATATAATTTCAAATAACTAGTAACACATTTCAAATATGATTTCATATAACTGATAATATATTTTAATTACTTTCTTTAAATGACTAATAATTTGAAATACGATTCAAATAAAAATACAAATACAACTAATAAAATACTTTTCAAATCTTCTTTTAATGAACCATTATCTCATATTATCTTTAAAATCATTTTACAATAGATGAGAGAGGATTATATCCTTATTTTCTTATCAACATTGTAATAATGGTAGCTCTTCTTGTGGAGCATTAGCCACACATCTTGTACTATCTTTTAAAACACCATTCGTATAATAATATAAAATCATATAATTAGCAAAAATTTGATCTAATACATTTTATCATTTTTAATTTTGGTAGAGGCTCTGATTGCAGAGCAATACCAACTTCTTATGCCAGGCGGGCCAAGCCAAGTGACTAGGATGATATCTCCTCCCAACTGGAGTCGATAAAATGTGTACTACCCAATGTTCCCCACACCGAATAAGGAGATCTCTGCTTGAAAATTCAAAGGAAAATAACATTATAGATTATGTAACACTGCACTAGCATATAAATTCCCATATAGGGGAAAAACAATAAAGTAGCACATCTCATATAAATGAATTTAACAAATTTAAATGCTCAAACAGGAGGCTGCAAATATTTATATAAAATGCTTCGATAACTCATTAATAGCAATTTATTGAATACTTATTAAATCAAAATAAACTCATTAATTACTATTTATTAAATACCTTAGAACTTTTAAAATCAAAGTAAACATATATATAGTTCAATCATATTATCAAAAGGAATTCAAATAATTATAAATAGATTTGCAATAAACACATAAAAGAAGCTTTTATGAACTTATTATTTAGGATTTTAATTAACATTCTTATATAGAATTCAAGTAAACCTATTGGAAACTTTTCAACAACTTTTGTTTAGTAACAACTCTATGATATAGTAGAAAGATTTATGATTCTCATAGTAATTGGAAAACTCAAATAGATGGAGATTTTCATATAGAGTGGTTTAATAATAATATGATTTTTTATTTCAAGATCATAATATATAATAGGATAGTAATTACTCATCTAAACTTGATACCATTACTAGTACTTCTTTACTATAGACTGAACGGGCGATCACAAGCTTGCTAGTCACTCACTTTCCTCGTACCATTTCGAGTAGCTACACTTAATCAGTCCCATTTTTAATAACTTAATTAAGCCAATTATTACTTAGTAAAATTTAAATAATTTAAATTTCATATATTTTAGTCAACTTTAATAACTAATTTACATTATAAATTGAAATTCTTATTAACATTAACTTAAAATATTAGTTACTATCTAATCCACTATTTATATCAATACCATCTTTGAATTTTTTTAGTTAAAATTTGACTATTATAGGTTAAGAATTTATAATATCCTCTCCAATTCTCTAATTTATTTACCATGTTCATGGTTCTAATTATCGTTTAAATATTAATCTAACAAAATCATAAATTTAAAATCAACTTTCAATTAATTAAGCTTTGATATGTTGTAAATATATCCAAAGGATACTTAATATATGCTAGTTTTACTTGATTAAATATGTTCATATACCAATTATTTTCCTAATTATCCTTAGCAACTTCACAATGTAATTAATCTTGTACTCAATTTAAAAATTAAAGAATTTTCTTTAACATTTTCCAATTGGCTAAAATTCAGCCCATCATTTATTTTAATTCATTTACTACTTGATCCAACAACTTACCAAATAGAATTTTTAATTCAATTTATTTTTCATTTCAACTGAATTATAATATTGAATTATTAAATTTTTCCTTCATTTTTCCTCACCTATACCGAAACAAGAATCTTTATTTTACGCAATTATAATTTCTCTAATTACTCAATTTTAATTCTAATTAAACTTAATCCAAATTCATTTAATAATTTACAATAATAGATTTTTCCTTGAATTTCCCAAACTTACCCGTACCTTCTTTTCACCCAATATCTATTCCTATTCAATTATTCAACAATTACTCATATATTTCTTCAATTGTCCCAAAACTAGGACCATTAACATGAATAATAATTTTTTTTTTTAGGCAGTTCCTTTCAATGTTTTCAAAAAACCCGAAGCACAGGCCAAAAAAAAATTCCACATACAATTCAATTAGTCTTACACATACAATTCAAAAATATTAATAGACAATAATTAGATAATTTAGGGTAATTAAACTTAAGAAAGTGGCAGTTTTGAGATTTAGAGGTAATAGACAACCACTACCTTTGACTTTTGATTTAAAAAAATTAAATTAAAATTAATTAATTTTGAAGTTGGCTATTGAGTTTTCAAGGGAAAATAATGAATTAAAATTTCTAATTTTAGTCATAAAAAAAAATAAAAAAAAAAAGGAAAAGAAAGTACACATATAGGATAAGTTCAAGCCACCTACTCACAAGTTGGCAATTTAGCTTAGGTACATAAAAAAGAAAAATTCAGAAGGTACTAGAGAGGATGATAGTAATGGGAGAAGAAGGAGAGGAAGAAATAAGGCTAAACTTAAGGTGAGTTCAAGAATTAAACTTATTGGTTTCATGCTTTACTTAAATATGTTATGTTTTCTTTGGAAAATTTTATCTCTTGCTTGATTTATGGATTTGGTTTGAAGAAGTAATGAAGGAGGGATGGTTGTTTGAGGTAAGGATGGAATAAAAGAGTAGAACTAAGGGTGTTCAGGTAAGGGGGAGTAGAGTAGAGGTGATGGGAACAAGGGGTGGTGAAGAAAAACTATGGTATGGTTTAGTGAGGAGTTGACTATTGGAATTCAGGCTCCAATTTAGGGACCTTGTAGTTTGAATTTAGCCTTGTATAAAACTAGAAAGTTGTAGATAGGAATATGAACAAGAAAGTGTAAAAGGGCTTGAGGAGATTCTGAGTAATTTGAGAGTTATAAAGTCTAAATTGGAGCTATCTTTGTATGCAAGATTAATGAAGACATAGAAATTGAGTGGCTTTTTAAAGGGCCTTAGAGATAGAATTTGACCAAACTCTAAACAATTTAAATGGTCCTTAACATGTTTCCTTTTACTTGATATAAGGATTGAGGCATTAGACTTAAGAATTGTGAGTTATGCTGGCAAAATTACTACCAATTCCATCTATCTAGGACAGTAATGCAGAGTAGGATTAGAAATTGCACCAAATTTTATGTGGAGCTCAAAATTAGCTGAAATTTTAATATGCTATGCTTCTAAGTGTTATCTTTCTAATTCTTCAAAAATAAATGCAATTGAAGTTCTATAACTTAAGTTGTGGTATGAACAATATAGCTGGGTCAATAGGTGTACCATAGGTAGAAATTAGAAACTTAATATTTGGTATTGCTATTGTTTTATTGAACTTAATATATATGTATATTGCCATGTAGAACAATTTGAGGAGTCTAAAGAAAAATCAAGAGCAAGAAGGGGAGGAAGAAGAACAACAAGAACTTTATTATTGCGCTTATTACTTAAGTTGAAGGAGTTAAGGTGAGTGTATCCTATACTGCTATGTTGTGCAACCTACTTTCCTTTTCTAATGAGTTTAAGTCTTGTACATTCCTTGAAAAACTTGAAATATTACTTACATAGAATCTCATTTTAGTGATTTCCATTACTCATTTGCAATTGAATTTTACTCATTCACATTTCATTAATAGACTTGTTCAATAATTCTAATTTGATAACCATTTTGTAAATTTCATTTTCTTTACTTGAAAGTCATTGGAAATGATATAAATATTGCCTCTAAATGTTAATTGATCAAAGAGATTGGTACCAAAAATGGTACAAATTAATAACTTTGAAAGGTAGAAATCCCCTTATCCGATGTGGGGAACACCGGGCTATGTATACTGCATTGACTCTAACTAGGAGGAGGTATTATCCTGGTCGCATGGCCTAGCCCGCCCGGCATAAGCAGTATGGTATTGCTCTACAAAAGAGCCTCTATCACAAATATAATATGATGAAGACTAAAATTACTCTTAGTATTATTAGACCAGATTTCTGCTAGTCTAATGATACTATTCCATTGATTATTTATATTATCTTAATATTCATTCCTTAATTACTCATTCTGACATTGCTATTTGAATTTCTCTTCTTCATTGTTATTCATGATATAAATTTATGTATCACTCTTGCAAAACCTTATTGAACTCTATGCTGCAAGTATGGTAATATAGTATATACTTACTGAGTTTACTCACCCTCATTCTCTATATTTTTTTTCAAGGATTTAGCACTTATTTAGAAGCTCAAGTCTTATCCTCACTTGATGCTTACAAGAAATAAAGGATATAAATTTCTTGCTTAAAATATTGTAAATAAATGTACATATTTTTTATATGTAAATAAGCAGTTTAAAGGTAATCTTAGCTGCTCCTTAGTATTTAAATTGTTAAAGTAATGATGTATAATAAATATATGTATATATTTCTTTGTATGACAAATTAATTAAATTAAGCAACAAAACAGTAAATGACTTAATTTATAAAGTAGATAAGTTAAATTAATGAGTATTTGGAGAATATAATAATATATGTTGTGAAGTTGAGGGTATAAGGATGATATTTTGAAAATGTAATATTTATTATTTGCTGGTTTTGTCTTTTAGGATTATGCTAAGGTGTAGTCAATATACTATTGAATTCGCTAAAGGATAGGTTAACATATTCTATGGGTTTTTGGTGCTCTTAGGATTATCCATGTCCTAGGATCGTTGCACCCTGAAATCAAGTTGTGACAATAATTAAAGTCTAAAATATATTATTTCTTTTCACTTATATTGTTTCAAAATATATTTCAAATTTTCAATCATAATTCTCTTAAATGTGTTAGACCTTTGCTGCTATTAATGTACTGTGTGTACAACCATTAAGAATCAAATCAAAATTCACATTTAATCCTATACAAATAAGTTAAAGGTATAAAACAAAAATAGCAAAAAGTATTATTAGCTCTTCATGGAATGGACTACCAATTAATGATAAAATTAGAGAATAAAGGAGAAGAATAATCAAAAATTTTCTCAAGTACATATGTGATTAACTCATGGCATTAAGGTTTTTGTCATTCTAGAATGGTGCCATAAAATAGTTAAATGATTTTGACATTCATGTGGATCTCAAAAAATTATAAAAATATATTGAAAAGTGCAGGATTAATTAATTTAATATCATAAATCTCAAAGGAAAAATAGTAAATATTCTTTTATCTTTTGTTTAGTCAATCAATTGAACAATATTTTATCTTTTCATTTAAACATAATTTCAATACTAACATAAAAAAAAAAGAAAGAATAAGTATGTTACAAACTATAAAGAAAAATTGAGTATAGAATTAAAAAATAAAATCTTGACTAAAATAATATGACAAATTCCAACACCCTTAAAAATAATAACAAAAAACCTAACTGGTTACCAACTTTGAAGCCCACCTAGAAAAAGAATGCTATGAAGTAAACTTTTGTCTTTGCATGGTAATCAATATCCCCAAAAGATGCATATGCACTTTTTTTAGTAAAAGGATTTTTATTCAGAAACATAAAACTCATCCTTTAATTTTTTGCCCAGTGGATTTAATTTTTAATTTTCTAAATAACTTTATAAAATGAAAGATTTTCCTTTAAGTTTCTTTGTTTTTATAAAAGCAAATCCAATTTGTAATTAAAAAATAATGAATATTTAATGG